>OU343216.1:159335728-159487296 GCA_910596185.1 Chrysanthemum makinoi
GCGCGACTTAAGATTAGGAGGGACCCTAAGTATCCCGATGGGGTTTTCAATTTTTGTGGGAATGGTCAAGGATGTGCACGCCTTTGTAGTAAACTTACCCACTTAGTTGATTTTATGATCTTAAAGATATAGGATGTGTCATCGACTAGGTTGTCCTAGGTTATGTTAGGAAAACCGTTTTTTTCAAATCTAAACTAAGCTATAACAAGTCCAAGGAGCGGTTAGATTTGCAGAAGGGTAATGAAATTACATATAGAATGCCTTGGAAAATTCGCGGATATGGCCCCTATCCTACTATGAACGTATAACATTAGAGCCTTTGAGGAAAAGAGCAAAGGGATATTGAAAAAGCTTGAAGTTTATGTAGGAGAAAAGGAGACTCTACCATAAGGATTGCTTGACCCCGACCTAGGTATAGAATCGATGAGAATTTTGTCAACATGATAGAGTTTTCAATAAGGATGAAAAAGGAAGTCACATAGTTTGTTTCTACATGATAGAATCGATGTAATTTATGATTTTTGGAAATTCCCAATTCTTAATTTTCTAGAAAAACTGCAAACATCCATTCCACAAGCATTATATCTTACTTGCTTTCTAGTGTAGTTGTGTGTCATATATAGTTTTACCGCCTATTTTACGCGAAGGTTTCGTTTGTTTTCTTATAAGTATGCAGGTTATACTGGACAAGAATAAGTAACACATATTGGATGAAGCTTATTACTTATGCATTCTTCTTGGAGGAAGATTTAGCCGCAACTTCACACATATCCTACCGAGCTAATCAGGAGAGTATTAGTTTCATTCTCTTACTTACCTTTCTTTATCATAACGTTGATGCTTTCGGGGAACATTGGAGACAATGTTCACCTTAAGTATAGGGAGGGAAAATAAAACGGGAACTTACAAACTATTCACTTCACTTTTGATTATTTGTCTTGTCCTTGGTAATTTGTGTAATAAACCATAAAAAATATTTGTTAGGGCAATTTTAGCACCAAATTTTAATTTTTTTATGACATTTAAGAGCTAAACTTTAGTCTTAATAAAGCGTCTCATGGATAGAAATTATATGACTAGCACAAAAACCGTATACCACTCAAATTCCACCCTAAAAATGTTAGTTTCGCCCCTAGATATTTAGGAATAAAAGCATTCATCTTTAATGCTTAGCGAGTATACCGGTACTATAATAGATTCTAGAACTTATTTTGTGATGCATTCCGAGATCGCTAGTGAGACTACACTTGTGTAGTTAGGATAACCCTTGTTTGAAACCTGTATTATAATTATATCTTCCACATTGGTTAACTTATTTACCCCACACCTAGTTAACCCCTCAGAGCCTATCCTTTTCGCGGTTCTCGTGATGTTTCGGTTTTCCGGAATATCAATGAAGAGCATTGTTTACAATCCACCCCCAAATGTTGCACCCAAATCGCCTTAGCCTACCTTGTATGCACTCTTTAGTGCATTATTGTTATCACTACTAAACCCTTAGTTCAATTTTCTAGTTACTTGCATGGTCGCTAAGTCGAGTTGTTGGGAATTCTGCTTAGTAAGAATTCTGCTGAAGATATTGCTGACGGAATCTGCTGAAGTGCAAGATTCTGCTGAAGAAGTGATTCTGCGGAAGTAGAAAAACCGTGTAGTTTGTTTCTGCGGATATAGATATTCCGCGTATTTTATAGTTAGTTAGGATATGCATGAGCTTTATTAGGAAGTGATAATGTATATCTTCTTTAGTTTTATGTTTATACGTTTCTTGGGAACGGTTTAGGTTCCTTGTCTATAAAAGGAACACATTAGTATGAACGATGTAAGAGTTTGAAAAACAAGTTTTAGTTCTATTCAAAAATCTATAGAGGATCAAAGTATTCTTAGTTATTATTGTTCTTACTTGTGTTTGATTTCCGCTATAGAATACAAGTAATAGAGACTGTCTATTAGTGTGTTTGTGATTACATAAGCATTACTAACGATCCACGAGCGCTCAAAGATCTATCAAAGTCTGAGTTTCAACAAGTGGTATCAGAGCCTCGGGAGAGTCTCTGCGATACTAAGAACATTCTTTTCTTTACACCCATACAACCAAAACAACCGTAACCATGCCTGGGTCAGACGATGACACAGAAGTCACTAACAATCAAAACACCACATCTTTGCATCAACTCAATCTCACAAACAGTAATGCAAAGTTCCCATACTTGAAGAAGGAGGAGTATGATTTGTGGGCTATGAAGATGCAGAATTGGATTTCCAATATTGATTGGAATCTTTGGGAAGTTATGAAGAAGGGTAACAGTTTGAAGAGGCATGTCACAGATCATGATGGTGTTGTTACCATCGTTGGTCCCAAAACTGCTGAAGAGATACTAGCTGTTCAGAGAGAGAACAAAGTTAGAACTATTCTCCTTCAGGCTATACCTGATGATCATGTGGGTGACTTTCACTATATGCAGGATGCTAAGGACATCTGGATGGCTATCAAGGCTAGGTTTGGTGGGAACGAGGAGTCAAAGAGAATGAGGAAATCAATGCTAAAACAACAGTTTCAAGAATTCCAAATCTCTGAGGAAGAAGGTATCCACAAGGGATATGACATGTTCCATAAGATTTTGAGTCAACTGAACCAGATGAAGGCTAGGCCAGACAATGAGGACTGCAATTCAAGGTTCTTACGATCTTTACCTCCATCTTGGTTGCAAGTGAGTATTGCACTCAAAGCTAAAGGTGGGCTGGATATGGTCACTTTTGATGATCTCTACAACAAGCTTAAAACACTTGAGCCTGATGTCAGAAGTCCCATTCGTTCATCTACTCCCAGTCACTCAGCATTTGTTGGGGCCTTCTCAAATAAAATGACCTATGCTCCAAGCCCAATTTCCTCAGCATCATCATCCTACATCACCACTACTTCAAATTCTCAACCTAAATCCAGTGGTGTATTGGAAGATGTACTTCACTCTTTTGTTGCTGATTATAACACTCATCAGCAACTAGCTTTTGAGGATTTTGAACAGGTGGATCCACTTGATATGGAAGAGATGAACTTGAAGTGGCAACTGGCCATGCTCTTAGTGGACATCAAGAAGTTTGAACATAAGTCTGGGAGAAAGTTTGGTTTCCAGGGAAGAGATCCAGCAAGATTTGACAGAAAGAAAATCAAGTGCTATACTTGTGGTCAGATGGGTCACTTCTCAAGAGAATGCAAGGATAGGAAGGCTGGTGATGAGGTTAGGTATTCTTCCTATCAGCAGAATCATATGGAAGCTGGAAATTCTAAAGCTGGATCCTCCAATGCTTTCGTCACTCTGGATGATCATGTCAACTGGAAGGTGCATGAGCCTGATAATGATGAAGCTCCTGGTTCTGAGCATGGTGGATTACTGGCATACTGTACTACAGAGGATCAACATGATCAAGTTGCCTTAATGGGCATCTCCCAGGTACATAATTGTGTTTTTGGTTGTAGTAAAATATATAATGAACTTAAGGAAGCTTATGATGAATTGAAACCTAAATATAATGAATGTTATGTCGAAGTTGAGGCTTACAAAAAGGCTTTAAAACTGTAGAAAGAAAAAAAGTTTGGTTTCAAAAGAATCAACTGGCTTATGATGAAAAGATAAGAGTGTTAGAAAGTGATTTGGAATGTACTAAACTTGATTTAAAACATACTGAGAAAGAAAAAGCTGATGTAGTTTCAGAAAACCAAGTGCTTCAAACGAAACTAGATGAGGAAGTAGCTAGACATAAAGAATGGTTGGTGTCAGGTAAGAAAGTAGCTAAATATCTCTATGTTAGTAAATCTGTAAACTTTGGGATAGGTTTAGGTTTTAAAAAATATGTTGGCTTAGAAGCTAGGAATGATATGAGTAAATCTACACCAGCAGGATTAGCTAATTATGTAAAAGAAGGAGAATTACATGCTGTTCCTGGACCTATTAGAGGAGAACATATGCCCATTGACCTTTCCATCACTGTTGACTTCGATGGATCACACCATCATTATGGCAAAAAGTCAAGAGACTTGCCAGACCCTGATTCTTCATCTACTGACTTTGTCTCTTATGTTGACAGTGACAAGTCCTCTGACCAAGGGTCTACTACTTCTACCAGTTGTGATTCAAATGAAAAGTCAGACCTTCCCAAAACCTCACCCAAGCCTACACCCAAGACTCCCTACAAGCCTGTTAGAGTTGCTGCTGAGGAATCAACTTCCAAGACAGTTTCCTCTGAAGACTTGTCAATTAATTCTTTGTAAAATAATGTCTTTAATTCTGTTAAAAACAATTCTATTAATGTTTGTGGTTTGAATGCTTTTAATGAAACCTCTTTCAATTTGAATAAATCTTCTAAGAAGAAGAAATTTTTTGTTTGTGGAAGTAAATTTCATTTGATTAAGGATTTTAATTTTCATGAGCAAAGAATGGGTGTATGTGCTAGTCAAAAGAAACCTAGACCAATGTGGAAAAATGTTAATGATATACCATCTTTTGTTCCACAAGCAACTCATAAAACCATCAAACACAATTCTGGTTGGAGAAGATCAGTTGCTATACCATATGTGTGACCAACTAGTTCATATTTTCAAAATGGTTATTGGCCTGAATGTTTTGACTCTATGTATGATGGAAGGGGATATAGGGATACTGCTGTGAAGCCCTCAGCAGGTTGTTCTTGGACTAAAAAGGGACCTACTTTTCAAAGGAGGCCGAAGAACAATGGTGGATCTTATACATCTACATGGCCTAAATCTTATGATCCACAAGGCAGGCTCAAGTCAGTAATGACTTGAGTCTCCATAGTGTACTAATATTTTGTATATATTCTTATTGTTGTTGTAGGATCATCCTCTAAGGAGTAAAGATGTTGGCATAGTAGATAGTGGTTGTTCCAGAAGCATGTCAGGAAACAAAGAGAAGATGCATGATTTTGTACCCATAGAAGGTGGAGGCAGTGTGAATTTTGGTGGAGGAGATGGTAGAATCACTGGGAAAGGCACCATTAGAACACCTCATTTGGATTTTTGAGAATGTGTACTATGTAAAGGAACCGCAACATTTCAACTTGTTCTCAGTTTCACAAATTTGTGACACCAAGAACAAAGTATTATTTACTAGGGATGAATGTCTTGTGCTCTCTAAAGACTTCACACTTCCAGAAGATACATCAATTCTGCTGAGAGTTCCTAGAAGCCATAATTTATACACATTCAATTTAAATGATGTTCAACCAGAAGGTAACCTAACATGTTTGGTGGCTAAAGCATCCCTGGATGAGTCTACAAAATGGCATAGAAGGATGGCTCATGTGAACTTCAAGACCATTAACAAGCTTTCTAAACTGGGTCTAGTTGAAGGACTTCCTTCCAAAGTCTTCACCAATGAACACAATTGTGTTGCCTGCAACAAAGGAAAGTAACACAGAGCCTCATACAAAGCCATTACAACTGTGACACTATCTATCTCAACCTCTTCATTGCTACATATGGATCTCTTTGGTCCAACCCAAGTAAGGAGTATTGATCACAAGTATTTCTGCCTGGTAATCACTGATGACTATAGCAGGTTTTGTTGGGTATTCTTTTTGCGAACTAAAGATGAAACATCTCAAGTTTTAAAAGAGTTCATTACCCTTGTTGAAAATCAGCTGAACAAAAGGGTTAAAGGTATTCGGTGTGATAATGGGACAGAGTTCAAAAATGCTGTATTAATAGAACTCTGTAAGTCTAAAGGAATAAAAATAGACTATAGCACTCCAAGAACCCCACAACAAAATGGGGTAGCTGAAAGAAAGAATATGACCTTAATAGAGGCAGCAAGATCCATGCTTGCAGACTCTAAATTACCCACTATGTTCTGGACTAAAGCAGTTAGCACGGCTTGCTATGTACTAAACAGGGTATCCATTACTATACCTCATTTCAAGACACCTTATGAGCTTCTCACCGGGAAAGTTCCTAATATTCATTACCTTAAACCTTTTGGATGTCAAGTGACCATTTTAAACACCAGTGATCCACAGGGAAAATTTGATGAGAAAGCTGATGAGGGGTATATTGTGGGTTATTCAACTCATAGTAAGGCTTATAGGGTATACAATTTAACTGCTAAGAAGATTGAGGTGACTCTGAACATGAGATACCTAGAAGATAAGCCTAATGTTCAGGGACAAGGTCATGTTTGGTCCTTTGACCTAGATTACTTAACTGATTACTTGGGTTATACTAGACATGTTGCTAACCAATCTGCAGGTACACAAGAGTCTCCCACTAACAATGCAGGTACCCTGGATGATGACTCAGATAGTGAGTCTGAACATGATGAACAACCAATTCTTGTTCCTTCCTTCTTCCCTAACCATTTTACAGGTGATCATTCTAAAGTAACTTCTGATGCGCATGGAGATAAGTCACACTATACAGAGGACCTTGCTAGACTCAAGAAGCAAGAGCTTGCAGCCAATCTAGAAGCTGAGAGGCTTGGTGGGGAGCTTGCAAGAGAAGCAGTCAGTGGAAACCATGATTCTCCTGACAGTTATCCTGTTTCTCCTGACATCACCAAATCTGCTGACAGCCCTGCTGCATCTACTCCCATTTCCACTAGTGTGTCCACAGACTTTGAAGCACCATATACACGCTTTCCAAGTCCTTCAGATCTTGGTAATCATCAACCCAAAGATGGAATCTTCAACTCACCTTCCTATGACAGTGATTTTGAACCAACTATGAACAATCTTGACACCACAATTGATGTCAACCCCTCTGCTACAAAAAGGATCAACAGTGCTCATCCTCAATCAAATATTATTGGTGATCCTCAAGCACCTGTTCGAAGTAGAAGTGCTGTGTCAAGTTCTAAGTATGGTCAAGTTGCTTTTCTTTCCTATGACTTAAACCAGCAAAGGGACAATCTCACAGACATTAGCATTATCTGTTTGCTTACTTCCTTTCTCAAGTGGAACCAACCAGTGTTACTCAAGCTCTTGAAGATTCAAGTTGGCTTGAAGCAATGCAGGATGAGATGCAACAATTCAAGAATTAGCAAGTTTGGATATTGGTATCACTACCACATGGGAAGATTGCAATTGGGACAAGATGGATCTTGAAGAATAAAAGAGATGCAAGGGGTATTGTGGTTAAAAACAAAGCACGATTAGTGGCTCAGGGGTTCAGGCAAGAGGAAGGAATTGATTATGATGAAGTTTTTGCACCTGTAGCTAGAGTTGAGGCCATTCAAATCTTCTTGGCTTATGCATCTTATATGGGGTTCATGGTTTATCAAATAGATGTGAAAGGTGCTTTTCTGTATGGTGAGATTGAAGAAGAAGTATATGTCACTCAACCTAAAGGCTTTGAAGACCCAGATAATCCACATCATGTTTACAATGTTGTAAAAGCTCTCTATGGACTCCATCAAGCACCCAGAGCTTGGTATACTAGGCTTTCTGCATTTCTGCTGAAGCATGGTTACAGAAGAGGTGCCATTGACAAAACACTCTTCCTAAAGAAGAATAACAGAGACATCATTCTTGTGCAAGTTTATGTGGATGACATTATCTTTGGCTCCACTAAAGAAGCTTGGTGCAGGGAGTTTGAGGAGTTAATGAAGGGAGAGTTTCAGATGAGTGCTATGGGGGAACTTACTTTCTTTTTGGGTCTACAAGTTCAGCAGAAACCTGATGGTATTTTTTATCAGTCAGGATAAATATGTGAGAGACATTTTGAAGAAGTTTGATATGGAAAATGTCCGAACTGCCACTACACCTTATGAAGCTCCAAACCAAAGAACAATTTGAACCAGATCCACTGTGAATGTTCACTTATACAAATCTATGATTGGTTCTTAATGTATTTACACTTCCCATGGCTGACATTACCTTTGCTGTGAGTGCTTATTCTAGACATCAGGTCACTCCACTTACTTCCAACTTGAATGCAGTCTAAAAGATCTTCAAGTGTCTGAAAGGCCAACCCAAGTTAGGTCTTTGGTACCCAAAAGAGTCTCCTTTTGTATTGGAAGCATATAGTGATAGTGATTGTGCTGGTGCGAATCTGGATAGGAGATCCACAACTGGAGGTTGCCAATTTCTTGGTAGAAGATTGATTTCTTGGCAATGCAAGAAACAAACTATTGTTACTACCTCATCTACTAAAGCAGAGTATGTTGTGCTGCCAATTTGTTGTGGTCAGTACTATGGATCCAAAATCAATTGCTAGATTATGGGTTTAATTTCATGAACACCACAATCTTTATTGATAATCAAAGTACCATATGCATAGTTAAAAATCCAGTTTTTCGTAATAGAACTAAGCATATTGAGATCAGGCACCATTTTATAAGAGATCTATATGAAAAACATTTGATAAAGGTGGTTAAGATTCACACAGATGATAATGTGGCAGATTTATTGACTAAAGCTTTTGATGGACCCAGGTTTCAACACCTAGTTGTCCATATTAGGATGCTTAACCCTTAACTGCAAAGTTTGAGTGGAGGCATATGCCTCAGGGTAGGATTGTCGTTGTATATCTTGTAAACTTTGTAGATATTTGTTTATATTTTTGTTTGCTAACACTAACCAGCTAATGTTTTTTAAGTCTTTTTTTTGTTTGGTTTGTGTGTTACTTTGTGTCTGTTTTGCAGAATGCTTCTTTAGGTTGAAGTTCACCAAGTTGGTAAATGGGAATATGGTCATGTAAGCTTAAATTTTGTTTCTACTGAAGAAAAGCACAAGTATTGTTACAAGTTATCTCATTGATTCTTCTGAAGGAAAGTACTGAAGTACAGATTAAGTGCTAATCATTGAGAGATAAAAGACATGTTGATCATTCATTCAAGAAACAATTTACAGCTTACAATCAACTTCAAATGAAGTACAAGACCATTCCTATACAAGATCAACCAAACATATACTAGTTCCTATCATCTATTTCAAAAGCTGGAGGATACACTTGACAAGTATGATGAAGAAGCTGAAGATGAAAATGGAAAGGATGGGTTGATGAAAACGATGATGAAGATGCTCAAGAACCTAGTTTTATATCTTTGGTCCTTGGCATGATGGATGCATTTGTGATATGAGAAATCTTCAGTTGTTCCATCTACTTGTTCCACCATAAAGCATCACTCCACCTTCCCTTTTCCCTTTCCCTTCACCTCTGCCCTCTTGCCCTTTCCCCTGCTTCCATGGTATGAAGCACCAGTTCCTGGAGTAGGAAGTGCAATCACCACTTCTCTTGTCTTTGGGAGTGGTGGACTTCTGGCATGTGGCCTTGGTTGGGATTGGGGTTGTGAAGGTTGGGGATTCTCTACACCTGTTGGTGTCCTCTCCTCTTCCTCTCTCACCAATCTATTGAATATTGGCTCTAGACGCTCTGTGGAGTCATCAGAAGCCCTAGATTAATCACTTGGATCCACTACACTGTCATCTTCAAAAGAAGAGAGAAAGGGGGACTTTGAAGGTCGAGGCTCATCTTGATAAGGATATCAAAATAATAGGCGTGAATCATCACTTGATGATGATGAGGATGATGAGGAGGAGGTTAGATCAATGACTTCTGGTTTGGTAGACATGGTTGTTGCTGCTGATTGTGAAATTATTGAGAAATTAGGGTTTTTGGAGTAAATTGGGGAAAATGATATGTGTTTGTTGTGAATTGGGGTTATCTTATAAAGGAGTTAGTGCTTGATGTTAATTAATGCGAGTTGGGTGGCAGTAAACTCAAGATATTTACTGAAGATACTTAGCCACTTGAGTTGTTTCTGCTGATTGACCTCCTTCAGCAGATTGACCATCGTTTCTGCTGATGTGTTGATTTTGAATTTGGTTGGAGTTATTTTACACGTAAGATATGGTCAACGATTTGTTCCGATATTTTTGACCATAATTGGGTAACTTCTATTAATAACCCACTTCGCATATCTTCGCCCAAAATCAATTGATTCCCTCTTCACTCTATTTAAACACACTTCAAGTTGCGCGATTCATAACCCATACTCACAATTTCTCACATGGCGGCGCTTCAATTTAAGAAAGATTATAACAAGGTTTCTTTTCTGGAAAAAGCGAAGGGACATGAATTGAATGAACCAATGGTGGATTTCTTGAAGCGTTCCAAGATTCATTATGCGCTTACACATTTCCAAATGTGATATATGAATCGTTGGTTGAACAATTTTGGGCATCTGCTACTAAAAGGAGTGACACAGAGATTTTAGCAATTATTGATGGGACTGAATATGTTGTGACTGAGGAGCTGATTAGGACACAACTACGGTTGGATGATGAAGGTGGGGTCTATCACACCAATACTAAAGTGATACTTGCTGGGTTAAGAGTTGTGGGTTATCAGAGTACTAACACAAATATGTGGCACAAGAATAAGCTTTGCCCCATGTGGAGGTTTTTGGTACACACATTACTTCAGTGCATAAGCAGTAAGTCAGGATGATGGGATCAATTCTCTACCAAATTGGGTTGTGGTATTATATGTCTTTCACAGGGTATAACTTATAATTTTTCTAAGTTTATTTTTGATAATATGGTTGAAAAAATTCAAAAGAAAAAGCATAAGTTTCTAATGTACCCTAGGTTTTTACAAATGATATTAGACATTACAACCCAAGACAGAGTATTTTGTCCCATAGGAGCTCTTAGTGCTAAATTGTTTGCTTCAATGAAAACTCATTATGTTGGGGCACATCATCCTTTGCTAGAAGCTATATTGCCACATGGCAATGAGGCTGCTGATGAGGGTAATGTTGTTGGTGCTCCACCCTCTTCTAATGTTGCTGCTGATGGTAATCCATCAGTTGCCATTGATGAGGGCCCTTCCATAACTGCTGAAGCATCATATGTTTCTCCTGACCAACCTCCACCTACACCTTTACCTCTGTCACCTAGTCCTAGTCCACCACCTACTCATGTTACTCTTGATGAGTTTGAGCCTGGGCTTAATAGACTGACCACACCTAGTCCTGTTAGAGAGCCATTTGCTAAACAAAAATTCTTGTATATTCTTTGTTTGTCTAACTTTTTCTTGTAGAATTGTTGTACATTACTCTATTGATGGTTATCAGCTCACCAGCTGTGCCTTGTATACATCAAAGAGTTGGCTAGTCCGAAGGGTACAGCTTTGGTAAAGACACATCAAATCTGTTGATAGCTGTAATGGTTTGCTCAAAATCATAGGGTATGCAACTCACCCATGCTTAATTGCTGAGGGTTGTATGGTCATCAATTCACCATGGTTTATTCCTTTTTGGAATCCAAGTATATGGCTTGTGGTAAAGGCAGTGGAATACCATATTGGGTTATCAATTCACCAAAGGTGATTCTTTCCCCTAAGAATTGACTAGTCCTGAGCAAACGGCTACATGTAAAGACATCTCAAATCCGTTTATAGCTGCTGATTTGCTAAAAATCGATGGTTATCAGTGTACCATAGTTTTCGAACTTAAACATTTGGCTACTCCAGTAGTAATGGCTATTGGTAAAGAGACATCAAATCCATTATTTTCAATGATTCACCTCTCCTAGGAGTTAACACACCTGGATGTGATGAGAATAGTATGAAACTAATATGTTTTGATGTGCATTTTGTCATTTGTTGCTGCAAAGATCTGAAGTTTCAAAGTTTTGCCATTATAGAGAGGTGATTGTTTTGGTTCTTTGCTGCTGATATTCGTATTCAATCCTCTTGTTCTGAAGTGTTAAAGATCTATCAAGAATCTTGAACTTAACCATGTCAAATTCAAGATTAGGGGAGGATTGTTGGGAATTCTGCTTAGTAAGAATTCTGCTGAAGATATTGCTGACAGAATCTGCTGAAGTAGAAAAACCGCGTAGTTTGTTTCTGCGGATATAGATATTCCGCGTATTTTATAGTTAGTTAGGATATGCATGAGCTTAATTAGGAAGTGATAATGTATATCTTCTTTAGTTTTATGTTTATACGTTTCTTGGGAAACGGTTTAGGGTTCCTTGTCTATAAAAGGAACACATTAGTATGAATGATGTACGAGTTTGAAAAACAAGTTTTAGTTATATTCAAAGATCCATAGAGGATCAAAGTATTCTTAGTTATTATTGTTCTTACTTGTGTTTGATTTCCGCTTTAGAATACAAGTAATAGAGACTGTCTATTAGTGCGTTTGTGATTACATAAGCATTACTAACGATCCACGAGCGCTCAAAGATCTATCAAGGTCTAAGTTTCAACACGAGTCATATCATTTGTCTACAGTTTTTGGACGATTGGGACTCATTGGTAAAAGTAATATTTTATGGAGTAACGGGAAAGAACGATAAATTCAAATTTTGTTTTTCTACGTAATTAAATACTCCAAGTGTTTTGATCTTTTCAAATTGGGTCAAATAGTTTAGTTAAATAAAAATTCAAGTGTAGGAATGCTCCTATAAATCCCTTATATTTTGATGTTATCGTAGAGGATGGTAGAGTAAAAAGGTATGGAAAAAAAATGACGAGAAAAACATACGGGCTACCATCCTACATCTACCTTTACGTTTATGTTTTTCAGTTTGATGTTTGTGTTTTGTTTCAAGTTATCTAGTGTTAGTGGGTCGAGTCTTGGCTTAGCAACGCCACGCTTTACCTATATGTAACATAAGATTTTTGACTTACCACCACTAAATATCCCCTATCCAACAAAACCCTTTACTTCCACACCCTAAGCCTAACGTTACAACCTTTTGTAAAGACCTCTTAGATAGTTATTCCTAGGTGCTTACGCCAAAGCGATGGAGGTTTGATCTATTCTCAAGATTATGGTAATCTATGTACTATTCCAGGTAATGAGTGTTTATCTTCCATTTCCATTAATATTATATTTCATATAAACTCGAGAGATGAGAAAATCCAAACACCAATTGTGAGGTGCTAGTATATAATTTCCGTGCTTGTTATGATTATTGTAGTGCTTGTACTTGTTGTAAACTATTTTAAACCAATGCTTCATGCCCCCAGCTTATAAATTGATTGGCAAAAAGCACATTTACTTAAGGACAAGCAAATACCAAGTGTAGGGATATTTGATAAGGATTTAAAATATACGTTTTTAGGGGATCATTTAAGCCCTAAATCAACACATTTTATATCCGTTACTGCTTATAATCGTTTATTTTCACATTTTAGGTCTTTTGGAAGCAAAATGCTGGAATGAAGCATATTTGCACGAAAAGGAGCAAAAACATGAAGAAATTCACAAATCAAGATCAAAGGCACTCCAGCACACCTGACGGCGTCCCAAACAAAGGGTGACGTCGTCCCTTTATAGAAGACTTGATCAAAAGTGCACGCGACGGCTCAGTGGACTTTCTGGTCCTAAAGCCTGACGGCGTCACGCCTAAACTCTGGAAGGCGTCACTCACAAAGTCTACACCAGACGCCCAAGATCCAAGATTCAGACGACGTCGCTACTGAAGACTGACGGCGTCACACATCTCAACTAATGTCGTCCCAAAGATGACTTGACCCAAACGAAACCCTAATGACAGCGACCTGACGACATCACTAGCAAAAGGTGGCGCTGATGACGTATAGTTCCTATTCGGGTCATGAACCCGGCCAATAACGCTAATAGCAATTGAGCCCAGTACGCATGGGCTAAACCAGTAACGGTTTGGGCCCACGAAGGCCCAAACCTAAAGTTATTTATGGTTTTGGATATCAGGTATCTCTCATTAAACGAGATATGTATTGATTGCCCGACTTAGGCGGGATACGCCAAAACGTGAGGAATACGAAATCAATAAGGATTTCGTGTGTATATAAAGGGCATTCCCCCTCATTAAGGTACGATCTCAAAACCATAACTCTCAACTATACCCTAAAACCGATTACTTACTCTCACGCCGGAGGATAATCATGGGAGACAATCCCACGGTACCTAACGTGGTTTTTTGTTTTCTTAGTGCGCAGGTCTCAAGCATTAAGATCCAATTGATACGGGAACCGGAGTCCAAACAAGGAACGCCCAACTTTTGTATCAACAAGTGGCTCCATCCGTGGGACCCAAACACTAAGAACTAGAATGACAAGCAAGGAACCAAAATCAGCGATCGCATGGTGACCTACAAGGGAAGAAATAGCAAAGCGGATCAGCCTTTAAGCAAGCCTCTGTAACAACCAGCGTGGCTGAAAACCAAGGGTCAGATCTGGTCTTCCCAACAGTGGAACCGCGCACGGGGACAACCCATGCCGCCACAACAACAACCAACGTAGAAGATCCACTGCGTAATCTTTTTACCACTCCCCTACTAGAAAAGGACCTCACAAAAACGCCAGGCGCACCTATCCGAAACAGGAGTCCAGATGTGGAAACAAATATTCTTGCACTAGAAGGAGTCGCGCCTGAATTAGCACCAAGCGACTTCGTGTCTCAGAACTACGAAACCTTGGCTGCCCTCATGCAAGACGAGGCGAAAAAGAGGTCGAACCAGAGTCTTAAAGCCCGGCTAAACTTTGACACTGAGGCATCCCCATCGCGCCATCAGAGGGATAAGCGCGGAAAGAATAGCCGCCGACCCCGTTGTTTACCAGGATTGGGAGGAGAGTGGAGAACGATGAAGTGGAGGAACTGTTAGGTCACTAGTTTTACAACACAAGCTTATAAGAAAGGAGATGAGGCGATTGAACAAGTATAACCACACACACACACGATAATATGATACGGTTTACGCGTAGGAGTATGAAAGGAAATAACTTGAACAACCAACCTTCAAATGAAGGTTATTACAATGTATTTATAGGCAAGGAGCTAGGGCAACACTCCCTCTCCTTCCCTATTCCTTATTGGGCTTGGATCAAGCTTATGGGCCTTCTACATAAGCTTGACCTTAAACAAACATAAAGGCCATAATAAAGCTACCTATTACATATGAAATATAAATACTTGAAATACTGTTTAGGAGTGATTCCAACAATCTCCCCCTCAAGTATATATGAATGTAAACGGTGAAGGCGTTGATGTAATAGTAGCAGGTGACGCGTCTTCGACATTCTTCTTTCTTGTGAGAAGAATTGCCTTGATTCGAACAATCTCCCAAATGTAGAGAGATAGTTATCTTTGAACAGTTATGCTTTGACGTCATCTTTAACTTTGTTCTTGGATCATTGTTCTTTGTGGTGAAAGTGATAGTATGTTGTTTGTTCCGCATCACTGCCTCAGTCCGCTTTCGCTGCTCCAGTGTCTCCACGTCATTCTTCAACATGCTCACACGCTCTTTGACGCTGGAAATCAATACTGATGAAGTTCTTTAAGTCTTTGACTTTGTAGATTCTTTGGTTTGACGAAGAATCATTCTGACTGTTGTGTTGCATTGAATAGAACTTCCATTAGTGATGATGTTGGCGTGAGCATGAGAAGAATCAACACGATCATCCCGCTCCAGAGCTTCCATAAGAAGAAAACATTTCAAACGGTTAGTAATAAGCGGTTTCCGCCACTTACAAGTTTGAACTTCGAGAGTGTCAACAGCATAGTGTGAAGACACAACTCTAATTCTTACAAAGGCCGTTCCTGAACTGGAGTCCCACAAGTGAGATAACGCGATGTACCGAGTACATCTATTTCGGATGAGTCGCCGAGGTACATCGAAGCATCACCTCACGACTGTAGACCGTTTGAGACACACTCCGCGTAATCCACGGGAGTTACCGAAGTGACTGCCGGGGCTGTTTGATGTTGACCCTGGCCGGAGTTTCCATTCAATCATTGAGGATCACAGATGTGAACCTCTCATAAATGTTCTCGACAGATTGCTAATATCTGTGAACGACTCGATATGAACCACTGATGATCTTATTAGTTGATCATCAAGTGATTAAATGTCAAGTGTTCCTAAGAGATCTTTTGATGAATCTCGTGGCTCTAGACTCAATAGTGCGTTTTGGTTTTCCTGAGCGGAGACTAGGGAGAGGGTCTCCTTCTTCAATACCAGCAATCTCAAGGAGAAAGCCGATAGTTTACGTAGGGTTCCCTGTGAGAATGAAACAAGCTTCTATTGAGAGAAACTTGAGTGGATAAGAAGGTTTAGTGCATGCGTCACTGGGTCCATGACGACTTTTAATCTTCAATACCGGCGTCACTAAGTGACAACCAAGTAGCATATGAATTGAACCCTGTTGCCCCTAAGTTGAATAATCCAGAGGGCTATTTCTTTTCACCCTTTTCTTTGCATTTCTTTTTAATTCTTCAACTCCTTCTTTCTCCGATTCTCATTTTCTCCTTTTTACAATCATACCTAAGGACTTCTAAATACTAACTATTTGTAGTGTCCTTGGGTAGATCCCTCCGGCTCTGGCGGATCATAGGACGGTTATTCCTAACCTTAGTCACCTTATAACTCCATGACTAACCTATGTTTGCCATTAAAACCACTGTATGAAAAAATGTCTCAAAGGGTTTGTTCATGAAAAACATGTTTGAACCATTGTGAGAGATGATGTTTTGCATAAATACTTCCCCTCCACATGTGCTTAATAGTTTTAATGGTTAAATGCACAGTGAGGAAAGAGCGCGCACTTTTTGAATTGATCCACTGAAGATAGACAATCCCCCGCGAGACACGGTTACGTTGCATAGTTAAAGAGTTACATTGTCAGCTTTTAGGTGACAACTAGCTCTAATAACTACCTTGAAGGTGTAGACAAACCTTGGAAGGTTGTCAAACCCGTCCGAGTTCATGTCTATCAAAAGTTTCTCGAATGGTACATTCTACTCGACAAGTCCTTCATGAGACACGTTTACATTACTAGCGAACTAGCTTGAAATTATTACCCGTCCCAGACAAGTCTTTTCGAGTTACTACTAGATTTAGTACCGTCAATTCGTTGGTTAAGTCCGAGGTACACAGATTCATTTGCATTTTGTACAACATATTTCTTATCACACAATTTTCTCCCCCTCAAAATGGCATATTAAAGTGTTATTTTTGAAACGTTTGAGAATAAATATGACCATTTCGAGTGTTGCGGGAAGAATGACCATTGTGAACAATTTGTGAACAAAGTTTCAAATACTCCCCTTCAACAAGTGATATAAACGGTTGAGGTTTTGAAAGTCTTAAGGGAAGTACTTGTTCTTTTGAGCAAAACCTTGAAAAATGAAAGGTTTGATAGGTTTTACTCAAATGTAAGAAGCTTTCGCTCCTTTTCTAAGGATTGTGGCACTGAAGCGTACCACGGGGTCCTTTCTTGACAATTACGGGTTGTACACTGTTATGTGTGCACAAGCCATAGACATATTTAATCATACATCCAAAATTATGAAGGAAACAATTCAAGGGGTACCGGGAAGTGCAGTGATGTTCCCAGGGAGTGCGCGCAGTTGAAAGCCGGTGATGTTTCTCCTGGGTCGACCACCAACATAGCTCTCCAATCGTCTCAACGGCTGATCCCTTCGAACAACCGTTCATCAATCATGGTGATGATCCTTCTCACATCCCGCCTTTCTTGAGAATTCCAGCCATTACGAGATCCCACTTTCAGGTATATCCTTCAACCTGTATGCTAATCCGTCCCCTAACCACTTCAAAGTATGATCCCGAATTTACTGAAGATCACTACACACCATTAAGCAGTTTCTTTGAAGTTCACTGCGGTAAACAACTCCGAAAGGTTTGCTGATGAGCCGTATATTGAGGTAGGCTGATTGAGATCGGTAAGAGTAAGCATTGGAGGAGTGAGGTTGACACGCGTCTGATAAGATTCAACGGCCATCTGGATATCTTCAACACGTTCTTTGATCACAATGCGTCTAATGAAGATGAGAACCGACTTGATAAATTCACGTTGAACTTCAGTCGAGAATTGTCTCATACGAACCACTGTACTTGGCAAGGTACATGTCTTCGATGTCGTTGAGGGACAAGTTCTCAAAGTCAACCTCGGAGAATCCATAGTCCTGTTCATCTTGTCGTTTGACTATGATATTCTTTAAGAATGTGTAGTCCCACTTAGACTTGAGATCAATGTGTTTGATGGCCACGATGTCCTTAGAACTATACATCGCATGTTGAGACTTCGAACCATGCAGCTTACGTAGTAGATTCTTCTGGCGTTCAGGGCCAATGATGAATCCCATACAATGCATCTTGGTCGTATGCTTGCACGTTGTCGGAAAACAAGTGATTTGCACGTTCCTCGATAGCTATGCAGTTTGAGTAAATAGCCGGTGGGAATGGAAGAGTCAATGATGTAGCGTATTTTCGCGAACCATCGCTACCGTGTAAGAGAAAATCCAAGTCACTGTTAAAGAAGTATCGGAAGGGAATCCGTGGTTCGTCTGTTTGGCCAATGGTCGGTAGGGGTTTGGTCCAATTGGTGTAGTATGGAGGGTTGTCCCTTTGTGTGAAGTCAATGTTTGCTTCCGGATTGAGCCAATCCATGTCGTTAGACATAGCTCGAGCGATGTTCTCAAGATGATATTCGACCTCGGCTTTCAGAGCTGTCTTTAAGAAGTTGGAATGCTTCATTCTTGATTCGCTTCAATTCATATTTCGTCATTTTCTTCACATGGAACTTTTCTTGCAAAAGTTTTGCGTGCTCCAATGTAGAACCGTCTACCAATTCTTGACCTTCATCGGGGTAGGGAGTTTGATTGACAAGTGTGGAGAACCATTCAAACTCTTTCGTTTTATCGTCATCTAGCCATGAGACAACTCCAGGCTGAGTCGTCTTCTTCTTATTTTTGGAAGGCCTTGATGATGATACTGGTTTCTGCACTTGTTTGGGTGAGGTGGGTTGTTGTCGGGGCTCAAGGACCTCTTCATCGTCACCACCCGTATACTCAAAGTAATCACCGTTTTATGAGTCGGGGGTGGTAACTCGGAATCGTCCCGAGGTTTATCAGTAGAAGACCGAGGTGGAGGAGACTTTGTTGAGAAGAAGTTCGGTGGTGGAGGAGGTGGCATAGAGGTAGATTTACCAGACGCTTCTCGACGTTTAGGTGCAGAATCCTTATCCTTATCATCGTCATCTCTTGGTCGTTTGGGTTGATCAGCCGACTCCTTGCATGATGATCTGAGTTGAAAATCAAGTAGATTTTCGAAAAATTTAGCTTCATCCGAAGTAAACGCGTTCAGATCGCTTTGACATTTGTATCACAAGTTTAGCGATTAACTCGCATCAGAGAGATCGCTTCTTTGGCCATTGTATTTTTAACCAATGCTACGATGTTAGGGGTGAGTTGTCCGGAAAATATTTCTCTAGTCACACCGGGGCGACAGTAGAAGAAACTTGTGAGTATGATCTCTTGTCACTTCTCCAGTTCCTTTTAGATTTTAGGAACGATATCCTGAAGGTACTTGTTAGTGTAACCTTCGATCATTTCGTTCAGTTCCTCTTTACGATGACTCTTCATGAACTTCTGAACAAATTCCCTTTCTTTCTCCATCTTGTCATGCTCGTCATACATATGTTGTATGTGATCAACAAAGAAATTTAGCTTTTGTAGAGCACGTTTTTCTTTCTCGACTTGTTTGATGCGCTTTGTGAATTCGTTGATGAGCTTGAGAAATCCAAGATCGAGGTGGTTTCTTCACAGATTTGGATGATGATTTTGTTGATCTTTTTGATGGTGGTGGTGATGAGTGAGATGAAGAATCGATGAGGAGGGACATGAGGAGATTCGGGGTCCTTTGGAGGTGCGGAAGTATCCTCCTTGGAACGAGTTGGAATGTTGAGAAGAAAGTCATCATAATCTTCTTCGTCATCATGTCCAGTTTTAGCCTTTTCTTCCGTCTGTTCCTTAGCTTCTTCATCAGTTTTCTCTTTCTCGGTCTTATTCTTTTCTGGTTCCTCAAAGTTAAGATCAATAGACTCCTTCACAAGCGTTTGTTGTTGCACAAGAGTGGTGGCACCACATCCCTTATCGGGTTGATTAACCGCATCGAGGAACTGGTGAAGAGTGGACAGACACCACTCGATCCTCCGGGCCACCCATTTGATCTTTGCAAATTCTTCGCCTTTTGAATTTGTCTAATTAATTTAAACTTCTTCCTGTATGATTGATCCAGTTGCTCTTCTTCTTCTTCTTCAGAGCTTTCATCATAAGACTCAACCGCAGAGTCTTTCCTTTTCCATGTTCGGCTATTGGACTTGTAGATTTAGTCTGCGGAGGAGGGATACGGTTGCTGCGATTCGAGAAGGTAATCTCTTCATCGTGTAGTCGTACCATTAGAGCTTTCGTCCACAAGCTTTCTTTGCATGGTTCTGGGAATTGGGATGGGAGCAGCTTCCTTAGATGGAACAATCCTCTTTGAGGGATGGTTCCTCTTGGGGAACTTCCTTTGACTCACAGTACTTGCCGTACTTCCGGCACTTCCTCTTTTGGTTCTCCTTACAGGTGTTCCAGAAGATTTTTCGTCGAGATGACCAACTTTGCCTTGTCTAACTGATACCTTTTGCGTTCGAGCTTTCGACATCTTCAGTTAGAAGGAAATCCGGTAGCACAGCACCTTGTTTCTTTGTAGACGTTTCCTTGATTCTAACAGATAGAATGGGTTCCGTCAACATGTCGTGATTGTTGGGGTCATTGAGCCTCTTGGGAATGTCGGGATGAAGTCCAAGTGCTCTCTGGATCAACAATTTTGTATATCCGATGTAGGGAATCTTTGAGCCAAGTTTGTTGAGAAATGACATCATGTCATCCCAAATCGGAGCTTCGATAGCGATGTGTTTCTTGTTGACCAATGCCCAGAATATTTGCGGTTCCATGAGCTTAGGGTGCTCATAGCCGCTGTCACGACCGAGAAAAACACTTGGTGATGATCATGTAGAGAGTTCTCCATGGTTGAGGAATACTCTTAAGCTCTACGTGAGAGTGCTTGGTGATTACTCCCGTAGCCTCGTCATAACCGATATTGATTAAGAATTGGAGAGTGAGCTCTTGGCGAGGTGTGGCATATAGTTTGGTTGGATCGACATCGGGAATTAGGAGAATGACCTTAAGTCTGCAGGTGTAATGGTGACTTGTTTGTGATTCGAGTCACCGTCCACGCAGTTTGTCCTTTGACCCTTTCCATAGTGTTCCGTAATCGTTGGATGTAGATCTCGAGAAGCCTTGCAGAGTGTGAAATCATGTTCTGATACGGATGAGTCCTCAAAATGTCAATAGCAATTAAACATGAAGATTCGAGCAAGTGAGGTGTCAAAGTCAACACGTAGATTATTCTTTCCTATCTTCATTGGATAGCCATGAGGATAGATATCAGCAATGGAGAGAACTTCGATGCATCCATATTCATTTGTTCAGCCATGTTGTGATCTGAAATAACATTAGCCAAAAGAACCAACATATCGAAAGACATAATGTTAGTCAACAGAAGGTCTTATTGTCTAGTTATTGAATGTACAAAGTCAATGATTGTTACGAGTCCTAAGTCACTTGTTTGTTCAATAGTCTAATGACGTCGTGAAATGTTTCATGAGTTAGTTAACTTTAAGTTTTAAAGTTTATTTTATCACTTATTGTTCACAACATATCAAACGATTTCGGTTTATTAGTGACATTTTAGGATTCGTGATGATATGATTAGTTTATTTACAAGTTTTACACGTAACAATTCAAAACGAAGGTATGATCTCGGCTTATGCGTAGGATTGGTAAAGTTATGCGTGAGAGGAATGATATATGCGTAGGCGTAGCTTACGCGTAGGGTCTTAACTTACACGTAAGAAGTGTTACGCGTAGGAAAAAGAGACCTTATGCGTAGAGCTTATGCGTAGGCATATATTAACCTTACGCGTAAGGCTACTCGTAGGAGTTGACCTTATGCGTAGAGGTCACTGTTTACGCATATCCTTCACAGGATACGCGTAGTCCCATATGTAGAACCTTATGCGTAGACGCTACGCGTAAGACAAATCTTACGCATAACAAGCTACGCGTAAGGTGATCCTTATGCGTAAGCGTATATTAACCTTGATTCTGAATATTTAGTGTTGCAAGCCTAAAATAAAGCATCATATCATCAATGTTAAACACATAACATTCATATTATGACAGATCAAAACACATTTGGTCAGTTAAAACAGTTACGCGTAGAACTGCATACGCGTAGTCTAAACCCTAAATCTACGCGTATGAGATCTAGCCATGGAATATGCACCAAAGTTTTTCTGGTTTATCTTAGATGTTGTGAGAGCATAATGACCAAGTTTTAACAATTAATTTGCAGTGAATCAAAAATACCCAATCTCAAGAACCTTAAACCCTAATTTCAAATTGTTAACCAATTCGTGTTTCTGGGTGGTTATAGACCTTGGAAATCATCAATTCAATAATACAAGAGCATAACACAACAATCTTTTTGACCAAAACACTTCACATACGAAAATACCCAATTCGACTCATAAACCCTAATTTTCAAGAATTATCAATTCGTGTTTCTGGGTGGATTTTGATGGTAAAAATGGTATCATTGATGTATTTTGAACGTTTTGACGCAAACCATTACACCACAAACACACACACAATGATTGTGTGTTCATACGCTTATGCGTAGAACACATAATCACGCGTAAAAACGTTTTAGCCGTAGGATTTGAATGAAATTAAAAACCTTTGCTTAGAAAACATGTTTTACACAAGAAACAACTTACAAAATGATGATCAAAAGCACGGAATTCTTGAGTTATTATTAGGCGTAGGATGTTTTAGGTATTTTGTAATAAATGAGTAGTGATAGTTAGGTGGGGTGTTTTATTTAAAATAACTTTAAGTTTTTGACAGTTTTGGTCCCTCCACCTTTTCCATTTTCATCCAAAGCCTTTTAACTTCCATTTTGGTTACCAAATGAAGATTTTAAGAAAGAAACTTGACGACACTCCCCTTCGACTTGAGAAAATAATGAAAGGTTATAAATTAAAGTTCGAGGAGTGTCTTTGAACCAGAAAATGTACCACCATTTGTAAAAGAATCAACCGAGATATGTGATAACATGCAAGTACACAGATGTTTTGAACAAGTTAAAGGATTATTTTCTCCCTCTCAACACTTGATCGGAAAAATACTGAATTTTGAAAGATTAAAGTGTTGACGGAAGAAATGTACTTGCCATGTTGAAAGAAGATAGAAGAATATTTTTGTTGTTTTATTGGATTTTATATTTTTGTATTTTGTTTTTGAAAATTTATTTACAAAAGAGATGTTTTGGTGTTTGATGTGTTTTAAGACTGTTTTGGGAGATCATCCAATTCCTCTTGAGTCAAACACCTCATACCAATCCGGTGGACCAACTCATTAAACCTAGCGGGAGGCAAGGCTTTGGTGAGAAGATCTGCCAATTGGTATTCAAGACCCACAAAGTATAATTCAACGGTACCACTGTCCACGTGATCCTTGATGAAATGATATCGAAGATCGATGTGCTTTGATTTCGAGTGCTGAACCGAGTTGCACGAGATTGCAATGGCACTCCGATTGTCGCAATACATCGGGATTCGTCAAATCGTAACCATAGTCTTTAAGTTGTGTTCTCATCCATATGACTTGAGCACAACATGCGGACATGGCTACATATTCCGCTTTGGTTGATGACAAATATGTACAATCCTGCTTCTTCGATTGCCAAGACACCAGTTTATCACCAAGAAATTGTAAAGCTCCCGAAGTGCTTTTTCGTGAGTCTAAGCATCCTGCGTGGTCGCCGTCTGAAAAAGCGATTAGTTCAAAACCAGAATCCTTCGGATACCTGATTCCCAAGTTAATGGTTCCCTTTATGTATCGGAGGATTCTTTTAGCCTCAGAGAGGTGGTTTCAGTTGGTCGCGACTGATAACGGGAGCATAGATAAACGGCAAAGACAATATCGTGTCTCGCTAGCTGTTAGATATATGGGAGACCCAATAATACTACGGTATTTTGTAGGGTCCACCAATTTCCCATGTAAATCAGCGTCTAGCTTCTTGGTATGAGCCATTGGTGTGGCATAGGTGTCACTGGTTTTCATTCCAAATTTGTTTAACAATTCAAGGGCATATTTGGACTGACTCAAGAAAATACCACGGGGTGATTGATGAACTTGCAGTCAGAGAAAGAATGTAAGTTCACCCATCATGGACATTTCAAAATTTTTCTTCATTAGTTTTGCAAAAGCGATTGAAAACTTTTTATGTGTAGACCCAAAAATGATGTCATCCACGTAAATTTGAACAATTAAGATATGTTCCCCGTGATATTGTATAAAAAGAGTTGGGTCAACCGAGCCTTTGGTGAAATTATTAGCAATGAGGAAAGATGATAGCTTATCGTACCATGCCCGAGGAGCTTGTTTGAGACCATACAGAGCTTTGTTCAGCTTTGTAGACATGGATTCGAAACTCGGATCAACGAATCCATCCGTTTGGTGACATAAACCGTTTCTTTAAGTTGTCCATTGAGAAACGCTTGTTTGACATCCATCGATAGACCGTTATATTCATATGAGCTGCGAACGCTAGAAATATCCGAATGACCTCAAGGACGAGCAACGGGAGCAAAAGATTCTTCAAAGTCTAATCCTCTTCCTCGACGATAACCCTTAGCGACCAGACGTGACTTGTTTTTCGGATGACGTTCCTTCAAAGCATCCAATTTGTTTTTCCAAATCCATTTTAGACCAATGACGTAGACTCGTGTTGGTCTTTCAACCAGTTCCCATACTTCAAGACGTTTGAATTGGTTGAGTTCTTCTTGCATGGATTCAATCCAGCTTGTCTTTTGTCATTGGCGGCTTTGATGTTTTTAGGCTCAGATTGGCAGACGGTGAGTGCATAAATGCAATGTTCACCGTCTGTGTGAAGACGTTGTCTCGTAACGACCGGTTGATTCGGGTTGCCAATAATGTTTTCCAGAGGATGGTCTTTGTCCATCTATGTGTGGAGGGTTGATGTTGGTATACATTGTGCGGTTCGAGGATTCAAATGGTTTGTGGAAGATTCGCGACATCCGTGCAGCAGTCTCATTAGCAAACGGGTTGAAGAACGCATTTGGATCAAAATCTGCGGGGGGGTATTTCATTGAATATCATCACCGGTTCATCATTGTTGGAAGCGGTGTTTGTTCACCTGTTGTGTTGGAGTCAATCGGTGTAGGTGCATCTTCAACAGTAGTTGTTGTAGCAGTGTATCGGTATAGGAATATTATCGTTGTGCACGGAAACACGGATACACGGAGCACGTTCATCAATATCGTCACCTGAACAATGGAGCAAATAACCTTTCCATTTGGTGACGAGTAGTGCGAGGGCTTTCTCCGACGATGATGGGGTTTGAGGGAAGTTTAAGCGTTGTGACCGGGTTCTAAGTCTGTTATACTCGAAGCCATTGTGAATATAAGCAGATATTGACGAGGTTTCTTAATCAGGGCTTTCCCCAAACCGACAACTGCCTTTAGCGATTTAAAACTTTGATGAAGTCTACATTTCCTCTAACTTTGAAGGTTTCAAAGTATGCAAAATAAATTGTAGAGCAAAGAAACCATACAAAGAAAATCGACTAATTGCGGAAGATCCGTTCGAGGGTAACGTGCCGGAAATCAACAAGATCTTCTCACGTATTTGAGTAACTTCACACAAGATCACTCGTGAAATTGAGACGATAACACCAAAGTGAGACGTTTGAGCCACATATCATCTTATTTCTTCCCTCTAATTGAAGAAATTCAAGATGGCATTGGGTTTTCGCAAAGAAGCATGTAGAAGAACAAGGAAGCAATGACCACCTACACACTCTCTCCCCCCCGATGTTTTCAATGATTCAGAATCATACACCACGTATGTTGATGATGAATTGAAGACAAAAAACGTATAAGGAGACAGCGAACCCATGTATGTCCAATTGATCGAACAAGTGTGAAGTACCAAAAATATTTCGAGAGAGTCAATCACCGATAAAACATCTCTGTTCATTATGTTGATCATCAGCTGTATCATTGTTGTTGGAAGCAGTTTGATCTTCTGTTATAGAAGATTCGGTTGTTGTTGTAGATTCGGTGTATCCGAAATTAGAGTATTATCGGTTGTGCAATGCGGAAACATTCGATACATCCAAGCACACTTTTGGCAGAATCTTTAACCGTGAGGAGCAAGCAATGTTTCGAATTCATGACGATTAAGTATAATGGTGGAACAGCTGATGGATCATTAAATTTTAGACGGTGAAAGCGGGTCCTACTGTCTGATTGCAGTAGAAGCCATAGCCGTTGTACCGCATAGAAAAATCGAGGGGGCAAGGAAGAGAAAGACATGGATCCCCATTGTGTAACTGGGTTCCAGTGTTAGAGGCATAAAGATGTGCAGTGTCAATTATATTCTCGACACCCTAACATGCTATGTTGAGGATTTCCTTTCCTGCCTCACGGATGGACGTAGAGGGTTTCACACTTGTTATGGTGCAACTACTTAATATCTTGCTTGTAGGAATCCACCTAAGACCAACAGTGTTGAAAACTCTACCCGTTGGTATCCATCTAAGATTAGATCTAAGGGATGTTGAAACTTCTTTTGGGAAGAATTTGCGTCCTATATTGATCCACCTATTAGGTTTCTGAAATTTTACGTTTAGATCAACGGGTTTATTTCTAACTGTTTGAGTTAACTTAGGTTTTGGTTTGCTACTACAAGCGGTGTTCGTATACACTCGAAGGTGATACACTAGGTCGTGAACCTAAGATTCCATCCTTTTGGAGTAGTGCCCTTTTCCTAACCTTTTCTAGATCATAGTTCTTGTACGCGTCATTTGAATCATATGAATTTTTACATTTAATGCTCGGCTTAGACACAGTGTTCAAACTAATCCTAGATTGGCGGTACACCACTTGTACATGCGTATAGCGTAAATGTGGTTTAATGAAACATGTTTAATAGAAACGTAAGCATTATTCTTAGGCCAAGAATGTGGAGTGACTGGATTTGACAAATGAGTATTCTCAACAACTTGGGAGGAAAATGCGTGGTTTGAAGATTTTGAACGTTGATTTAAAAGCGGTTGGTTGTTTAACTCTGATTGATTTCTTGATTGGTTGAAGAGACGATTTCCCCAAGATTGTTGGTTTTGTAAACTTAGTATCCACACTTTAATCTTCTCAGTTTGTTTTGTAAAGCAACATGTGCAAGCCCCTTTGCTTGAATTTGAGCCTTTAAATGCTCATTTTCTTTTACTAATAAATCCACACGATTACTTTGTTCATATGAATACTGACCATTGTGTTCTGAAGAAAAAGATTTGTTTTGTACTTTAAGTTCAAGAGAGATGCAATGTGCCTCTAGTTTTGAAAAATCTTTATGAAACTTGGCAATGGTCTTTTGGAGAAGAATGATTTCAGATTCAAGAGTTTGATTTGACGTTTCAGTTGAATTGTTAACAAGTAAGGGCTCAGCACATGAGAAAGTTGTCTGGACATTGTGCAACATACTGGTCACCTCTCCTTCATTCTGAATTCAGGGTTGCTCGTTTGTTGTATCGCATTTGCAGTGAGAATATGATCAATCAGTAGATTGTACCTCGACCATCCTGTTCGTCGGTTTCCAGTGTCATAGGTGGGTAAGATATCTTCCTCAACCATTTGTTCATCGTCACGCTTAGGCTCGGTGTCGTAGTTAAGTATGATATCTTCTCCAGATCTGCTGCCATGTCTTTTTCCAATGCTACAACCTCATTGTCCGCATTCTGAAGCAGATGCATACTCACAACATTCTCAACGTCCATTTGAGCATTCCTTTCATGTACAACAACTCTTGCACCTTATGCGGCTATTGCGGGATATTGGGAAATAGATGTTGTCCACGCTTGAATGCCGAGATATAGCCATGAATCCTTCTTGCAATGCCACAAATGGGTCTTTATGATCAGAATCCATTACACTCCCTGCAAAGAGAATCAAAGAGAAGAAAAAGGTGCAAAGTCGATATAGCACACAGAAGGTCGATATAGTGAAAAAATTTTGACTCTCAAAATTTGAAATTCACTATAAAATCCAATTCTAAGAATGTAGGAAAATTTTGAGTAATGACAATTTTGACGCCAAATTTGACCCGAAAAATTTGAATTTAGGCCCAAAAATTTGAATTTTTGACCAAAATTTTCACAGTTAAACCAAAATTTGAATCTCGCGTAAAAATTGAACGTTTAGTCTCCTTGAAAATTTTGAATTTAGGACCAAAAATTTGAATTTTTTTTTTTTTTTTTTTTTTTTTTTTTGATAACTTGTGTTGATGGATCTTTGTAGTCGAATGAACCTTTGTTGATGAAGTATCCTTAGGCGTAGAAATCACGTGAGAGCAATATAACACTTATGCGTAGAAATCACCAAAGTTACGCGTAAACAGTACAAGTTACGCGTAGTTTTAGCTTACGCGTAAGCAGGGGAAAAAGGCTAAAGTTATGCGTAAACAGTAAGTTAGGCGTAGAAACTTAGGCGTAGGATTTAGCTTATGCGTAAGACAAGGCTTAGGCGTAAGAAAATCTTAGGCGTAGGATTTCTACGCGTAAAGTTGAACTTACGCGTAATTTTAGGTTTTATCCCAAATGATCTTTACACTATCACAAAGGCAAAAGATATCCAAAGTCGACATATTTTTAGACTTATCCAAGTAAGAAAACACGGAATAAACCACGAAAATGAAGATCAAACCAAGGAAACACTTACGCGTAGAAATAGGGTTTTCATACGCGTAGGTTTACTCATAAAAGTGATTTTGCCCAAATATGTTTCTAAACCAGTTTTTGTGTGATGAAATAGCTTCAATAACACCAAAAGACACAAAAGTGTGGAACTTGATGAACCAAAGCCTCTAAAACAGTTATGCGTAGGATGATACACACGTTCAAAAACAAGCTTAAAAACTGATATTCACGCATAAAGTTTCAAACTTTTTGCCAAAAACTTAAACTTTAACACTTAATAACCATGAAAGTACAAGAATCTTGGATTGTAACGTGTAAAAATGAAAGCTTTAAGCGTATTAAAGATTGAGTACCGAAACCTTACGCGTATACCATAAAACTTCAAAAACAAAACGAGTTCACCCAACTATTTGGCGATTGATACCACTGTTAGGTCACTAGTTTTACAACACAAGCTTATAAGAAAGGAGATGAGGCGATTGAACAAGTATAACCACACACACACACGATATAGTATAATACGGTTTACGCGTAGGAGTATGAAAGGAAATAACTTGAACAACCAACCTTCAAATGAAGGTTATTACAATGTATTTATAGGTAAGGAGCTAGGGCAACACTCCCTCTCCTTCCCTATTCCTTATTGGGCTTGGATCAAGCTTATGGGCCTTCTACATAAGCTTGACCTTAAACAAACATAAAGGCCATAATAAAGCTACCTATTACATATGAAATATAAATACTTGAAATACTGTTTAGGAGTGATTCCAACAGGAACTGCAGTATCTGGAAGAAGATGAAGAGGATGGACGGCGTACCAATGTCCATGATAGGCTTGGAAGCCGCAAGGTCCATGACAGACTCGGACGACGACGCTCCCAAAGTGGAAGCCCTTCAAGTTCAGATTCTGAGCACAGTTGGCGCAAGCGCCGAAAGAGAAGAAGTTCATCCTCTAAAGATATGTCTCTTCCCTGGCGCCGCCAAAAGGTGGATGCGTTCACTCGGCGCATTAGTGATTTCTCAGAAAATAAGAGAAGGCGCATGCCCGCCAATGTGAAAACCTATGACGGAACAAGTGATCCAGACGATCACCTAAAAATTTTCGAATCAGCTGCTACCATCGAAAATTGGCCACAGCCTGTGTGGTGCCATATGTTCAATTCCACATTAGTGGGTAATGCGCTGGTTCAAGTAAGCTTCCACGCAAGCATTGATGGTTTTGAGGAATTGCGAAGGCGTTTGCCGCCGAACTTTACTCAAAGGAAGAAGTGCCAAAACCCTGTCGAACTCGCTAGGGTAAAACAGCGCCAGGGGAATCTAGAAGCGCTTATATGGAGCACTTCAAAGATGAGTGCATACAGGTTAAGGCATGCCCGTAAGTACTAAAGATCTCAGGGTTTATGAATGGGATCAATAACCCAGAACTCATCAAAAGGTTGAACGCCAAGATCCCCCAGACCTTTGATGAACTTATGAAACGGAAAAGGTCCTTTATCCAAGGGGAAGCAGCCGGCGATGACATCAGGAAGGGCTACTCAAACTATAGGTCACAAGAACAGTAGAGATAATCCATTGACCAAAGTAGCAACCTTAACAAGAATTATCGCTAAGCAAAGGGAGCGGACGAGATAATGACAATATACCCGCTAACCAAGACTCCAAATGAGATATTCATACGGAAGGCGCGAACTCCCCAAAGCCTCCACCGTCGCAGCACACCTTAAGATAAGCCGCTGGGAAAACGGATACTGCGACTACCATGGACGAAGGGCCACACCACCAATGAGTGTGTCCAATTACTTAATGACAGTGATAGATAAGCTAGTAAAAGAAGGAAGATTGAACCACTTGGTTAAAAACATCAAGGAGTGGAAGGATAAGCAAAATACTAGGAACAAGAAAGAATTACCCAAAGAAAAAGCTGATACCATCTACATGATACAATCATGGCAACGAATGACTAAAGTGGAAGACCGACCAAAAGTTTTTTGTGGAAGCGAAATCTCCTTCCTACCTTGGTTGTGACAACACAATGTGGTAGAACCGCTCACCATTGAAATTAACGCTAGGGGTTATGACATCCACCGCATGTATGTTGATGGAGGAGCATCCAGCATATCATGTATGAACATCTGCTTTCAAACGCATCTGCGACCGAGATACTAGTCAGTTGATCCCAGAACCAAGACGCCGCTAACCGGTTTTACAGAGAAAAATATGGCCAATGGGGAAAATACGCCTTCTAGTCAATGTTGGTAATCAGGAGCACTCCACGACAGCTTGGATGAATTTTATGGTAATTAAATCCCCTTCGCCATACAATGGCATCATTGGAAGACCAGGGATTTCAAATTATACGCTACGGTACCATCTACAACATGGAATGCTCAAATTCCTGGTAGAAGGAGGCATTTTTACTCTACAATACCATCGTACCCCTAGAGAATGTAGCACTCCGGAACATGTGAGATGGCGACATTCCGTAACAGCACCCAAGGTACCAAACCACGAGGACCGCAATTCATCCCGAGTACCCGAACAAGAGGTATCTATTGGAGGATCGTTGCCGTTGATAATCAGCGTAGCCGTGTGCGCACTATTGCAAAAGAACCCGGATATCTTTGCATGGGAACCAAAACACATGACGGTGTACCACGCTCAATTCACGTAACACAAGTTGCGAATCCGACAAGGATACCCCCTAGTACCTATCAGAAGAAGCGCCAACGTCCAGGCGCGGACAAGCAATCCCGAAGTACATAAACTTGTGGATGTAGGTATCATGAGAGAAGTCTACTACCATGACCGGCTTTCCAACCCAAGAATGGTCAAGAAGAGTGACGGTAGTTGGAGGATGTGCGTGGACTTCACAGATCTCAACAAGGCATGTCCACAAGATCGCTACCGCTACTGAGATAGAAGCGGAAGGTAGAATCTTTGTGTGGGTACCCACTTAAATGCTTCCTGGACGTATACAAAGGATACCACCAAATTCAGATGGCTAAAGAAGATGAGGAAAAAACGGCCTTCCATACAAGCCAAGGCGTTTATTGTTACACTAAGATGCCCTTTGGCTGAAGAACGAGCCGCTACCTACCAAATGGACAAGGATAACACATTTGAAAAGCAGGTGGGCAAGAACCTAGAGGTTTCTCGTTGATGATCTTGTCATAAAAAGCCATATGGAGGATGAATTGGTGCATGACATTGAGGACACATTTAAAACACTACGAGAGATCAACATGAAATTAAAACCTAAGAAATGCACCTTTGGTGCTGCAGAGGCATGTTCCTAGGATACTGGATAGAGACCAATGGCATTAAACCGTGTCCGAAAAAATGAAGGTCGTTATTCAACTTCCCCATCACAAGCACGTGAAGGAAGTCCAGTTCTTGAATGGAAAACTAGCCAGCTTAAACAGATTCTTATCCAAATCAGCAGACAAGTCACTACCTCTTCAAAACGCCGAAGTGTACAAAAGGGGATTTCCGCTGACAAATGTGAGGCAGAAGAAGCTTTTATACGTTTTAAACAAAACTTAGCAGGCGCCCCCACGGTTATCGCGCCCTAAGGGAGGAACTAATTATGTACCTATCCCTACTCATGGAGCAAGAAGCGCTCCTACTAACGGCAGACAGGGATTCAGTACAACACGGTATACTTTGTAAGCAAAGCGCTCAAGAAAACGGAGGTTAACTATAGTGCAATTGAGAAGTTGGTCTTGGCGCTAGTATTCATCGCTAAACGGCTGCTACAGGCGGTATTTCCAGCGCACCCAATAGCGGTGATCACGGACCAACCTATCAAGCAAATCATCTCCAACCCCACGCATCGGATCGCCTACGGTAGGAGTGTGTTGCCAAGGGTGAGCACAACATTTCCTACGCACCACGCACCGCTAGTTAAGGGGTAGATACTAGCGGACTTCATCATCGAAAAACCTGACACCGATGACACACCCTCCCAAAACAAGGTGGAATTACAAGAACCATGGATCTTATTCACGGATAGATCCTCATGTGTGGAATTCGAGCATGCCTTATTCTCCGAGTCCGGATGGAACGGAATTCACTTACGACCGCGGCGTTTTGAGTTTACAAACAAACAACGGTATGAGTATGAAGCCTTGATTGTAGGACTACGCATTGCAGCTCTAATGGGCATACGTAACCTAGAAGCAAATGTGGATTCCCGATTAGTAGCCAACAATGCCGTTAGGGCTTTCGGCGAGGAATATGTGGCTAAGGAGGAAAATATGGTTCAATACCTTGACAAGACCAAGTCCCTAATCCAGGACTTTGATAGGTTTACCATCAAACAAGTTCCCAGAGGGGAGAATAGGAAGGCGGATGCACTAAGCAAGATCACATCCACAAGCTTCGCGCACATGTCAAAACAAGTATTGGTGGAAACCCTGAAGAGTAAGTCCATCATGGAGATGGAGATATCCCACGTGACAGTGGAACAAGGTCCTACATGGATGACCCCAATAGTCGAGTTCATAAGCAAGGGCGTATTGCCCCAAGGGCAAAAGGACGCCCGAAGGATACGACGCACATCACAGAAGTTTGAACTTCGCGACGGTATACTATATCGGCGTTCATTTCTACAACCATGGCTTCGATGTGTAGGACCTCATCAAGCAGCATTACGCATACTCGAGAAATCCATGCTGGTTCATGTAGTATGCACTCCGGACCACGGTCCGTTGTGCTTGCGATTTACGGTTAGGATATTCCGGCCTACACCGCACCGATGCACGGGACTTAATAAGAAAGTGTGGCGATGCCGTGTTCATAGACCTATTCCACGCCTACCACACAGGAGCTAACACCTATTACGTCGCCATGGCCATTATATAAATGGGGTATCGACATAGCAGGACCCTTCCTATTGCAAGCAGGAGGATTGAAATTCCTCATAGTAGCTTTAGACTATTTCACCAAGTGGATTGAAGCAAAGGCAGTCGTGACAATCAGAGGAAATCAGGTAAAACGGTTTGTTTGGGAAAATATTGTATGCCGTTTCGGATTACTTGGGGAAATCATTTCAGACAACGGAAAACCATTCTGTGACAACCCTTTCAAAGAATGGTGCGAGAAACTGAATATTGTACAACACTTCGGTCAGCAACACCCACAAACCAATGGTTTGGTCGAACGTGCAAACCGTAGTCTAGGTGAAGGAATTAAAAAACGCTTAGACAAACACAAAGGAAGGTGGGTGGAAGAATTATCGCATGTTTTGTGGGCACACCGCACTTCAATCAAAACTAGCACGGGAGACACTCCCTTTTCCCTCGTCTCTGGGACATAAGCTGTCATACCAGCAGAAATTGGGATGCCAACTATTCGCACTGCCGAAGTTAACGTTGCAACCAATGACGATGAACGGCGTATCGACTTGGATCTGTTGGAAGAAAGGCGTGAACGCGCACCTATATGCGAAGCAAGAGCTAAGTCAAAAATGAAGGGATACTACGATGCCAAAGTGCGCAGTGTTTCATTCAGACCAGGTGACTTCGTATATCGTGCCAATGATGCAAGCCACGCAGAAGATACAGGAAAACGTGGACCGAAGTGGGAAGGACCTTATGAGGTCATTGAAGCATTAGGAAAAGGCGCGTACAAGCTGCGTGACATGGATGGCCGTGAGCTAGCACGCACATGGAACATCTGCAATCTCAAACGATGCTATCTCTAACAACGGCTACGGCCCAGCGCACGGATACTCCTGCACTTTAGTATAGTGTTCAATAAATATCCGTATATTTACATTTTGTTTACTTAGGCAAATGTTTTTCTTTTCTTTTTACAAAAACTTACAAGTTTTAATGAAATGTCGTGGTTTCTAGCTAACTCCACGACACATTTTAATTTGTTATTTAAGTATTATTCATATCTCAACATTGTTGTTATATTAGCTTGTGCCTACATGGCGTGCATGCACATAATACACCCACGATGGTGCAAAGGACGAGTAAACCTACTAAATAACTCGTTGAGTAAGAGGGTTGCAAACCCATCAACATTGGATGACGCCTGGTTAAACACCTTATTTTCAAGACGTTGGAATAAGTTCGATGCGCATTCCACGACGGATGCGTAACAACGCACACTGTGCACGTTTAACAAACCAGGAACCAAGACTCTTGGCTCCTTGCTATGAGATTTACAGTACGCTGCATATCATAACATACACGATTATGTTAAAATACTTAGATAATCCATATATGATTATGAACTCCACATATATGTGAAACAAGGGCATTTTTACAGTTTCATTCTTAGACAATGAGAACGTTTTTACGTAAAGACGGATAACTAGTACAAACACTACAAGTTGCAACCACATTAACACACAAAAGGGGATATTTCATTAAGAGCCATGAGTTCTTAAAAAATGATATTTACAACGCAGATATAACCTACATGCTATTAGCTTCTTCAACAAATCAGAGTCTTGGCGAGATACCGTGGCAACACTAACAGGTACCCCGTCAGACCTAGGAAGATGCGCTGCGCCAATACCACACAAAATGACCTTTCCTTTAACACCTTTCTTCTTGGCAAGTCTCGTAGCATGAGCTTCCAGAGATTCCTTTAAAGGGATTTCCTTCTCCAGTGCGAAAGGATTCAAGATGTCGCGGGGGCGAGCAAAAATAGGCACCTGCAGCTGGGACTCATCAGGCTTCAAATAATAATCAGGCTGCGCCTCTGCATTTTCAGCACGATGGCGGGCCAAGGTTAGCCCCTCCATAATTACCCTTATGGGATAATCCTGGTCGCGCTCCAACTGCGCAATCAGCAGAAGCTCCAGGAGCTTCATCTCCCCCATTGCAGCGAACAGGTCATCATATGCGTGCTCATTATAACCAGGCACCTTATCAGCAGGAGCTTTCAATAGACCACTCTCATGGAGCTCCTCTATAGCTTCTGCCTTGCCACGCGCAAGCGCGTACTGCACCACCGCCCCAAACTTGTCAACAACTTCGCGAGACTCCAAGGTACTTAGGGCAGCAAGGCGCAGTCCATGGCCGATAAGCTACCTGCGCTCAGCAATAGAAGACATGAGCTGGGGATACAATTCCTCGTCATACTCAATACTGAGCTTACGCAGCTTCATTTCCTGCTCCTCTATTGTGCTTCCCACCGTTGCACCAAACTCCCCCAACGAGAGAACAACTCGTTTTTCCCATTGTCCAAATACTTAAGCTCCTCTATTGCGCTTCCCACGCTCCTGGCCCACTTGGATCATCAGCGACATCTTCTCCTCAGCCAGATTTTGGGAATGACACCTCGCTGCCTCTACCTCCGCCTGAGCACTAGCTAAGAGCGCCTTCAGCTGCGCAATTTCTTCATCTTTCTGTGCGCTCCGGCTACTTTCCCCAGCATATCTGGCCTTTAGCCGCGCAACCAACGCAGCCTGGTGCGCAGCAGCCAACACCAGATCTTCAACAAGCGGATCAATCGGTGCGTCCCCGGCTGCCAATGGCTCAGCACTTTAACTCTTGGGTCCAGAAGATTCAGTGCGCACAGGACTAGCTTTGGGGGGCGACTCCCCAGAGTGTTCCAAACTGCACGCAAAAAAGAGAATTAGCGATTGCTTCATAACATAAACAGAGAATGAGATAAGGGCTTTGAAAATACAACTTACTGGGGAGAAGCAGTATCAGGTGAGGGGGGGGGGAAAGGCATCATCTGAGAAAGCCATCGCCACTCCGCACTCTTTTACGCTTCAATCCGTGGCTGGCCTCCTCCTCCTCTTCCATGTGTTCCGCCACATATATGTACGACGGCTCCGCTAACGGGGAAGGTACCCTGGGGCTAGGCACGCTTTGTAGAGGGATCGCCTCCAGCGCGACGGAGGAACTACCTCCCGTCTCTCCCAAATCCATTTCTAAGGTCCGCCCCGCTGTAGCCTCTAGAATGGGCTGTTCCCCCTCTATCAACGGGCGTGCCCCCACAGTAACCTGGCGCAGTTTCGGCAACTGTACAACTCCGAATCGATCCATCTCTGCGCAACAGAAGACAAACAACAAACAGGTTACGAAAAGTACAAAAATTAAAAGAAAGGCTCACATTAATATAAGCAAATGAATGCGAAAGGACGAGCACCCACCCTGGCCATCCGCGTCTAAGAAGATTGGCACCTCATCAGGTCTACCAAAGTAATTATGACTAATGCCCATATGCACCAAAAATTCCTCGGGGTAGGAACTGATAGGAATACGGTTGGTGTTTATCGTATCAGCATCCTCAGCGACCAGTGTATGTTCCAGGGGCGCCATCCTTTGGCAGCAAACCTTGGGTATAAAAGTCAAAGTCCCAGGGGAATAGCGCCTTATCAACCCAGAAAAAAATTTCCCTCCAGTTCCTAAGCGCGTCCAATTTATCGGTGTAACATTGCAGCCTCCCGGTGCGCTTAGCGAACGAAACCCACCCGTTTGACCATGTTGTGTGATAAAACGCGCGGAACAAGTAGATGGTGGGGTTAATCGCTAATAACCGGCAATTAACCTCGAAGTTCGTTATTTTTGCCGCACCTATACAGTGCAGCTGGGATATGTGCAGACGGTAATAGTTTAACACGTCGCACAGGAATAAGGATAGGGGCACACGTTGATTTGCGAACTCGAAAAAACGTGTGTATACCCCTACTTTCCCTTCAGGGAAATCGGCTATCGATGCCTGCGCATCTGGAACTACCGGATGCAGCGCCATCGGAATATAATAATCCGAGGTGAACTCACGAAGTTCGTCCTCGGTAATGTCGGAGGTAAAATCAGTCAAACCACGGACCATGGTACAGTTTTTAACGGCGCACACGCGGTAACCTTTGAAATATGAAGGGTTTCTTGGTTGAAAGTTCGGAGCTTTTTAACAATGGAGGAAATGTTTTCACTGTGATAAACACAGTAAATAGGAGGCGATGGTTTATGTAGCTTTTTACATCCACGCGATGATTGACACGTGGACTCCACTATCTCTAAATGTGTGGATAGGATCTATTGATATGACACGTTTTCAGTTACTTTCCCATGGTTTACGAGGTGTACATTTGAAATATTTTGCCTAGATTCAACGTGTATTCTTCAAGGCGGGTAACTTTTTTTTTTAGCTTATCCGCTACGCTTCAACGTATTTACGGTATACAGTTATTAGTCTAGCATCCGCAGGTAGTCACTGCGCATACTAGACTAGGGGGACATGATGACGTATAGTCCGTATTCGGGTCATGAACCCGGCCAATAACGCTACTAGCAATTGAGCCCAGTACGCATGGGCTAAACCAGTAACGGTTTGGGCCCACGAAGGCCCAAACCCAAAGTTATTTATGGTTTTGGATATCGGGTATCTTTCATTAAACGAGATATGTATTGATTGCCCGACTTAGGCGGGATACACCAAAACGTGAGGAATACGAAATCAATAAGGATTTCGTGTGTATATAAAGGGCATTCCAGCCCTCATTAAAGGTACGATCTCAAAACCCTAACTCTCAACTATACCCTAAAACCGATTACTTACTCTCACGCCGGAGGATAATCGTGGGAGACAATCCCACGGTAAGCCTAACGGTGTTTTCTGTTTTCTTAGTGCGCAGGTCTCAAGCATTAAGATCCAATTGATATGGGAACCGGAGTCCAAACAAGGAACGCCCAACTTTTGTATCAATAGACGCCATCGCGATTGCAAATCCATATATAGTTTTTGATTTTTCTGTATTTGAAGAGGTAGAGTTTTGGAGAGCAAACCCTAACTCATTTGTAGTCTGACTTGGACAGTATTCTAGGATCCCATGCCATATTTTACATCATAAGATAAGTTTGTTTATCCAATTTATCATTATGTCAACCCATGTTCAATTGATTGTGTGTATGCTTGCTTGTTTAACATGTCTATTTAAATTATTCTTGTGTTTGCTTAGATCTATGAAACCTAGTTATTAATTGTTGTTAGGTTGTCTCTTGTCTTAATTGGTAGATGCTAGAGTAAGGAAAACTGGCTTCTTCTTTCATTTTTGCGAGCTTGAATATCCTACATAGCAAAAAGCCTTTGAGTGCACATTAGGCCATTCGTTGTGTTTATTGCGTGAATTGTTGCTTTAGGATAGTAGTGTATTCGGGGGAGATGCTATTGCACTTTCCGATCCCGGGTATTCTAAAGGAGAGTTGCAATTCATAGAACTAGGGAATTAGGCACCACCCTACGACTAAACGGAATACAAAGCGCCAATTAAGATAAAAAGAAGTGACAATTCAACTCACCAATAAAAGAGAACTAGGGAGTAATAGCATCTAGGTGAACACATCTTTAATCATCATACGAACACATCTCAATTAGCATAATCTATCCGTAGTTAATTAGATAATTAGATAATTAGTTAAAGTAGTGAAATCGGTAGAAGTACCACCCCCAATCATATACCCCGATATTTTTAACCTTGCTTTCAAAAAACATAAAAATAAAACTAAAAAAAGAATCTTACTCAACCCCACCTTCTCGTCATATATCTCTTTCTAGCATTCATATTCCCCTAGAGAACGAAATCAATCCCCGAGGCTTGAAAAGCTTTAGGATAGTAACAATCAGGTTTACTGCCTAGAGGGTTGAAAAGCTTGCTCGTAGAAAAGGAGGTTTTCTCGACCCCGAACCCACGCATCAGTGCTTAGTGCAATGCCACATCTCGATGCCTAGTTTATGATGAAATCGGGCCAATAAATAACATTTGCTGACCTAATTACAACCCATAAACAAAAATGGCCAAACAAAATACCAAACGGCATGCACGAAACAATAAAACGACATGCTGTAGCCAAAAACAACGTCGTTTCATTCCTTTTTCCCCCAAAACGACGTCGTTCGCACGCCTAATATATAATAGAGTAATTCATATGTACATTAATATGATGAAAACGTAACTTTTTTTATTAAGAAATATTTACAATGGGTTGTAAACAACATATTTAACCTCCTTTACGGCTCTACACTTAATCCTAGTTTTTGTCTCATGAAATAAATGTTCTCACGCCTGACCTTCTTATACAATGACCACCTAGGATTAAGAGCGTAAATGAGTTTAACCAAGCACTATATACTCTCTTCGTCCCAAAATTATACAGACAAAAAAACATAATTCTTACTACTTTCTCTTTTACTTTTTGTAGAATGACAATTTTATACCTATATAATTAATCATTGCTTCCTTTAAATTTTGTAATAATAATAATTTCAAGTAAGGGTATTATTGTAAACTCGACAAAATTTTTCTACCTATTTTTAGTAGTGGATAATTAATTTGCGATAACCCGAAGAAATATGGACAATAATATTGTGAAGGAGGGAGTACAACATATACGTAAAAGTGTATATATTTATGCACTGTATATACTAGGAGGCTACCCCGCACGTTGCGGCGACGGGTACCCTGTAATTAAAATTTCTGGCGACTAATATTTTCTGACTATATGTTTTCATGACGAATGTGGATAGTATTATGGAGTTAATAGGTACTCGACCATTTTTTCTTACGATACTAACATGAAGATGAGAAAGATAACCTAAACGGCGATAAAGAGAAAAAAAATAAAACATATGACCATTACTCTTAAAATATTAAGGTAGTTAAAGGGTCATTATGCTTTGTTTAAAATAAATGATTGTAAAATTAGAAAATATATAGTTGGTTTGTATCATGCCAAATTCGTGATAACCACATTAGTTAGTAGCTTTCATCATTTGTACTATTTGTTTTATTAGTTGCCTTTTTCATGTAAAGGGTGTTTCATTAATTACATTAATTTTAGGTGTTTTAAATTAGTTAGTAGCTTTCATCATTTGTATCCATTGTTTTACTAGTTGTATTTTTTATGTAATGAGTGTTTTATTAATTACATTAGTTGTATGGTAAGACATAATTCCATAATAAATAAGTTTGTAAACTTAATATTTTAAAACTTTCATGTTAAAAAGTATCGAATGCTTCGTAATGTAGTTGAGATTTCAATATTTTAATCTAAAAATTTCCCATAATGAGGATAACAATCCAAGCTCGAGTATAACTTTAGTTCGTTAATACCCGTCATAGAAATGAGTAGATCATGAGCAGACCCTGAGCTAATAGCATATGTCACCAGTCAAGCTCGAGTTAAAAATAAAAATGGCTCGAAAAGAGGCGAGCTAGAGCTTTAAAAACTTAAACAAGTGTAGCTCTTGCTCGAGCTTTGACGACAAGCTTGGACTCAGCTTATTTGAAACCCTAGAGATCTTTACCCAAACACTTGTAATTACAATTTTGTTGGTTTTATGGATATAAATTAGTAGACGTGAGTTAGGATCGAACTCGAGACCACAGGATTGCACACTTTGCGTATGAGAATTAAAGTTAATAATTAAATGTAATAGTTATATTTATGTATTAATTAAATGAAATAATTATAACGGACGTTAAGTAATTAAGTGTAATGGACTAACGGTCGTTAAATGTAATTGGAAAGGACTACATTGCAAATTAATATTGGGAAGGTTCCGGAATCCCTTGTGGGATAACACCACCGATCGGCCAAGGGAGGAAACCCAACCCAACTCAAACTCAAACTTGTTCTCCATGTTTAGTTAAGTATATATACAAGGCTAGGGGTCTTGTGTTTTGCATCTCTTGTACTCATTTTTTTGTGTGTTTTCTTGCTCAAACCGATCGACAATCACCTTGTGGGTGTCGATCCTCAACTTTTCCAACTCAAAGTTATTTGTTTAATTAAAACTAGCATTCTTTTAATTCGGTATAGTACGTGTGTAAAAGAAAGTGGTACTAACACATTATTGTTAGTATTCTTGGATTGAATTACAAAATCGGTAAGAGGTAATTCTTATAATCCTATAAACCCTAATTAGGGTTCATCCAATTGCTAGTTTTGTGGATTTGATTCTTGTTCGGCTAGAATCAAGAAAGGTACGCATATTCTTGTTTAGGTTAATTAATTATTCGTTAATATTTCCTATACGCTTCCGCATGTATTCTTTGATGTTTTTTGTTTTATTATTGATTTGTCATAATATTTAATTCCAACAGTTGCATCACGAGTCATTGGTTTTAATGAATAATTAATTACTAAACGCGTAAAAAATGAATAATTGTATGTTGTTTGATATGGTTAATCTAGGGTTTTGGTTTTTTTTTTTTTTTTATATGGGTCGATTATTTTTTTTAATATGGGGCGTACCCCTTAAAATTTTTTGGTCGATCACTTAAATTTTTTTTTAGGGTTTTAAATTGTTTGTTAACCTTATTGAAACCTAGAATTAATATATGTGTTACGTGATTAATTCATGAATAATATGTTATGTGACATGGAATAATATGCGATCTTGTGACTAATTGAATAATAGTTACGATATATCCATGATGATACATGCATGTTTGTCATTGATAGTTGCTTGAATATTGTTAAATTTTTAAAATATTTTATCACATGTTTATTTATGAAAAATCTTGAATTGGGGAAGACTCCAATTATATATATTAATGAATCAATTATGTACAATTTGGTATATTTTAATTAAGGGTTTACGCAATCGATTCGTCGATGTATGTGGCTCACTTTTAATTGAGAAAGTGAAAGCCCTAATTAATATATACATTAATTATCCTAGACATTGATTATTAATAGGGTTTTATTGAATAAGTTGCATGTGGCTAATTCTTTACTTGTTTGTTTACTTATTTACACGTATTAAATTGTTAGTTATGTGCGCATTGTTTTTAGTTATTTATTTTTTATTTGTTTACTTGTTTGTTTATTATGTGTGACAATTTTAAGCAAATTGTAATTTTGAATAGAAAAATAATATGGACTAAACAATGGTGAAATTTGATTTGTTTTTGAAGAGTTAAGTTTTCAATAGTTTAATTGATTGATGATTTTGGTACAAAAAGTGAGAACGGCTCACCCAATTTGACGGACTGTGTGGGAAATACTAGGAGGGGAGTGCATTAAATTGTGACCCTAAAGAAGGAGGTTATTGCTTCAGCACTGACCGAATTCTCCCCTTGCTTGCGAGTTAAATTGGAGTTACCAAGTAGGCTATGCGTACAAAATCATCTTAAGGGAAAATTAGCTATAATTCCATGCGCCACTTCGGTGGTAATTACCCGAAACACTAAGTGTTTACACTTATGCAAAAGTACGGTATAATGGACGATAGTTAAAGGTAAATTCCTTGATTGGCGAAACCAATACCTCAATCAAAACTTTGATAATTTTATCTTTATGAATCGGTAATAAAAAGTTTTTTATTAAAATTTATGCTACAAGATGAATGCATGACATCTTTGTATATATTTGATTTGACCACATAAAATCAAAACTAGTACCCTTTATAAATTAAGTTATGTGCCATCTAATTAAAGGGACACTTGAAGTTGCTATTTACGTCATGTCAGAACTTGGCGAGATTGTGATGGAGAGGTATATCTTTATGTAAAGTCAGACCTTACATGAACACATTTGCAGTTCTTTAAGTTAGACACTTAAATTGAGTAGGAAGTGAGACCTGGACTCAAGGCATAAGATGGGATGAAACATGTCTATATTTGCAATAGTGTTGGAAAATATAAATCCCATAATGATCTAGGAATTGGAAATTGTTTGCCAATTATTGTTCGACAGATTACCTTATTATATGCTTTCGTTACTAGCAGATCAACTGATGTAATGAACCTATGATAATTTGGATCCTAGTTTTCAAGAAAATTATATGGTTATATGTTTATATTACCTTTGGTATATTTTATTTTCTTGAAAAGTTGTATTATCGAAAATACTAATACTTGAACCTTTTTCTGTAGAAATGGCTCAAAACAACGATAACACTAACACTGCACTAAGTTCTGCATTCAAAAGCTTTTTTTATCGAGAAAAGTTGACAGGCTCTAAGAATTTCAATGATTGGCACCTCTCTTTGAGAATTGTCTGTAGAGTTGCAGATCGGTTGAATTATGTGTACACGCCTTGTCCTACTGAACTAGCACCTGCCGCACCTCAAGCAGAAAAGGATGCTTGGAAAATTGAGTATAAGCGTCATAATGATGTGGCTTACCTAATGTTGGGAACGATGGAACCTGCTCTCCAAAATCAGTTCGAAAACTACTTCCCATCTACCATGCTCGATGAACTTCGAACTATGTTCGAGAAACCAGTTGCTATCGAAATTTATGATTTGATCGATGCATTACACAACTGCAAGCAGGGAGAGGGTAAACCCGTAAGTGCTCATGTACTGGAAATGAAAAGTTACATGGACCAATTACATGCACTTGGCAAAGTTTATGAAAATGACATTGCTGTGAACTTGATCAACAAATCCCTTAACAAGGATTTCAATGGTTTTTTTCGGAACTTCAATATGCACTGCGTGGGGAAGACAGTTACTGACCTACATGCATTGCTAATTGACTGTGAAAAAGGGTTACCTCAGAAGGCTCTTACTCCCAGGTACTTGCTATTCAGGGTGGAAGGATAAATAAGCCAAAACCGCAGCGTGCGAACAACAAGAAGTTGAAGGGCAAAGGGAAAGTTGATAAAGGTAAAAAGGTTATGGCCTATCAACCAGAACCCAAGAAGTACCCTACTCCTAGGAAGGAAAATCCTAAAAAGGATCAATCATGCCACCATTTCAAGGTCGTTGGGCATTGGAAGATAAATTGTGCTATCTATCTTGATGAATTGCGGGCAAATAAGATGAAGTATGTTGGGTCCTCGGGCGCCGATCCTTCAGGTAACTTATTTGTAATTGAATTATTTACTCTAAATCATAAAAATTCCTGGGTATATGATACTGGATGTGGTATTCACATTTGTAATACAATGCAGGGGTTTAGAGTGGAGAGGAAGCTAGCCTATGGGGAGCAATATCTGCACGTGGGCAATGGGGCACATGCAGCTATTGAAGCCATAGGAACGTTTCGTTTAGTATTGCCTTCGGGATTAGTACTGTTATTGAACAATTATTATTACGCACCTTCTATAATTAGAGGTGTTGTTTCCTTTTCAGTATTGTTGGATGATGGTTTTACACATACTATTTCACGTAATGGAATTTCTATTTCTTCAAATTGTGTATTTTATTTTAATGCGATTACTGTGAATGGTGTGTTTAAAATTGATGTGATTGGAAATGAATCTAACAAATATAATAATTCGATGTTTAGCATCAATAAGAAAATGAAGTTAGACTTGAATTCTTCTTATCTTTGGCATTGTAGACTTGCTCATATAGGCAAGGCTCGCATGCAAAAGCTACAACACAATGGGCTTTTGAAAAATATCAATGATGAATCATTTGATAAATGTGAGTCATGCATATCTGGGAAGATGACGAAGAAACCTTTTCATAGCAATATGGAGAGGGCGTCTGATCTACTTGGTCTTATTCATACTGATGTGTGTGTACCACTTAGACATGTGTCAAAGAGGGGTGCTAGCTACTTCTTAACCTTTACTGATGATTTCAGCCGTTATGGTTATGTTTATTTACTTAAACATAAACATGAGGTGTTTGAAACATTTAAGGTTTTCAAAGCGGAAGTAGAAATGCAATTGGGAAAGAAGATTAAAGCTCTTCGATCCGATAGAGGAGGCGAGTATCTAAGCCAAGAGTTTAAAGATTACTTAGTTGAGAATGGAATTGTCCAGAATCTCACTTCTCCATATACTCTACAACAAAATGGTGTATCTGAGTGAAGAAATCGTACATTGTTGGACATGATACGATCTATGTTCAATCTTACTACTCTGCCTTTATCCTTTTAGGATTATGCTTTAGAATCAGTTGTTCGCATTCTAAATATGGTTCCCACAAAGAAGGTTGATAAGACACTGTTGGGTTCAGTAAATACCCAAACCCCTTAATCTAGGATTTGAATAGAAAATACCCTAAGTGTTTAGACCGTTAAACACTAACAAGTCACTGAGTGCATAGTCTCTCAGTGAGCCATATTCAGGATACTCAGTAAGAGGCGAAGAAGAAGTCTCTCCAGTCAGTAAGGCAGAACTTAAAGGGTGAAGACTGAGTCAAGAAGAAGATGGTGGATTAGGGAGTGATGATAATAACTCACTGAATCCCTAAACTCCTCACCAGCTACTTACACTGAAGACTAACTGAAGTAGAAGACTGAAGGATATGAAGACTGAAGAATGAGCGGGATAAGGCGGGATAAGTTTGAATCAGATAAGACGAAGTCCGTATCAACCAAAGTCAACTTTCCCATAATGGCAAACTATCAGGCTCATTGTCATCACTGACTTATGGAAAGCTGCCTTGTCTCTTACTTGATATGATCTTTGTAAACAGAGACAAAATACATCAGTATTTTGTCTTCTGCAAAATGTCAGTTTGTCACTTAGGATAAAGTTAAAACTCATACTTGTATTAAATAGCATAAGAGATGGAGTGAAAGATCAAGCTTGTGAATTGTAAAACATACACACACACAAGCCATCTTTCACTCCTCCAAATACAACTCAGTCCCTAAGATAGCTCAGTGGTTCCATAGTAGTTATGTTCAGACTTAGCCTGAACTTAGTGAGGAGTACCAACCTTTGTCATTTCAATCCCAAGTACTATTCCGCAAGTACTTGGGTAATGTATTCTTTTTTATTGATTTCTAATAAATAATATTATGTTGAAAATTTATCAGTGTGTTTTGCTTACATCTTACTTCAGTCATTGATTCACTATTATTTGTTTTTAATACTTAACTGTTTTTACGATAGTGAATAGGGAACAACAAGTTGTATCAGAGCAAGGCTGATTATAAAACCCTTTTTAAGCCGCTCTAAAACGTTTTTAAATTAGGATCCTAATGGCTAAAATTGATGTACCCCAACTAGTCGATAAAAAGGGTGGAGCTTATTCAACTGTTGCCCCTAGACTTGAAGTTGGTAAATTCAACAAATGGAAAAAGCGTATGCTTTGCTATTTGATTGGGATGGAACGTTATTATATCAAGTGTATAAATGAAGGTCCATTTATCCCAAAGACTGCTTAAGGTTTGCCTAAACACGAAGCTCAGTGGACTCAGGATGAGAGGAGAGTGGTCAACCATGACCAAAGACTCAAAAGTATCATCATATCATGTCTTCCTAATGATATGATGGAGTCGGTTATAAGCTGTAGTACAGCTAAACAAACTGGGATGACTTAGTCCAGTCATGAAGGCCCATCGATACCAAAGGAAAAAGGGATAATGGACTGAAACTTGAGTATAACACCTTCAGGGCTAAGGACTCAGAAACTCTCTCTCAAACTTACACCGGATACAAAACTCTTTTAAATGAACCGTCTAATGATGGTGTTAAGTTGTCCAAACATGAAATCAATGTTGGTTTTGTCAATAGTCTCCCGAGAAGTGGCTGATTTCTCTCGGGACTTAGGAATGCTAATCATATCCAGAATCTTAAACTTCCTGAAATTTATGGGATATTTTTCTATGAGGAAAACCTCATCAACAGACGATACCCTGACTTAAAGAAGTCTCAGGAAGTCAAGAAGTCCTTGACCACCACTTCAACACCAATATCAACTGCTTTTTATTCTAACAATGTGGTTCAAGATTTCCAGGAAAATTCAGATGATGAGCCTGATGAGAGATCAAGTGAGGAATACCTAAATGACCTGAACGTTAAATTTCAGGAAAGGGTACTCCTTGAGAACAATTTTGCAAAAGACTGTTTTTCAAATAGGTCATTTTGCAAAAGACTGTTTTTCAAAAACAATTTTTGAACCCTCTTATAAACCATCAGGGTCAAATCAGTCTTCAGGCTTTAGCAAATTTCAACCAAAAATCTATCAGTCTCATCAAAATTTTCAAAACAAATTTGATCAAAACAAAACCGTTGATTTTGAAGCTAAGTACAGGAAAGTCGAAGCTAAGCTTGCATTACTTGAGGCCAGTCCCTCAGAAACAACAAACAATGTTCAATCTGTGCAGGGTAAAAACAAAGGCCTTGTTGCTGAAACCTTCGACTGGGATGAAGAGCCAGTCTCATATGATGATGAAATGGTGCATCTTAGTGCACTGATGTCCCTCTCAGAAGAGGACAAGCTAGCTGTTGGGAAAAATCATGCCAAGAATGGAGAGTGGGTCAACATCACAATGAAGAAGGTTAATATTTTACTTTCTATGGATGACGACTCTGATTGGCAGTCCTATATGAACTATATCAATGTTGACCTTAAGTTTATAGAAGAGCAACGATTAGATCTTTTTTCAAAATATAACAAGCTAAGTTTTGAACTAAACAAGTGTAGGGATGAACTGCTTCTTTTAAAACAAAATAAGCTTGAGGCTATCACTTGGCAAATTCAAAACACTGAATTAGTTAAAAGAAATCAGGCTCTTCAAGATGAACTTAAGAAAGAAAAGGATATCATTGCTAGGTGGACTGCTAAGAATCCAAGAGTATTTGATGCTGTGGGAGCCCTAGTAGCAAAAAGAGAGTCATAGGTGAAGATCATCTCCCTGACTATCACAATAAAGACCAGTATCCCAAACCATTTGTGTCTGGTGGCATGATTACCAATGTGTTGACTATTCCCAAGCCCTGTGATTGGATTGAACGGGTTAATCCTGAGAGTAAGCTTCCAAATTTCGATTCTGGAAGAATTTTAGAGCCTGAAAGTCAAGCTCTAAAGAGCATGCTTGGACTCCCTGATGTGCCCAATAGTACTGAACACATCTCTGAGTCTGAAGCAGAATCTCACGCACCACTTCCACCCCTGGAACCTCTTCAGGGTGCTGCTCCTAGCTCTGAGCTTAATCCATTACAATTCAATCCACACTCACCAAAAGAAAGTTCTGGACTTGGTACAACCACCCTGAAAAGACCATCAAAACCAATTCAACAAGAATATACCCCCACTGAGACTTCCACATCCTCTGTCCCCACTGAAGCTGACAAAATTCAGCAACTGGCTGAACTTGTGAGGAAGTTAACTGATAAGATGGAATCCATCGAAAACGTCCCTGAATCAGTCAAGGAAACAAAGTCAGCCTCCTCTAGTTCCTCAAAGTCAAAAGCCACCACTAAACCCAAGCAGAAGTGTGATCTATGCCACTATACCAGTCATACCACTGACAACTGCTATAGAATCCTTTTTGCATGATCGCAAAAGGATGATCACAGAACTTCTGATCAATTATAATATGTAAGTTCACTCAGTAAAGCAAAGTATACCAAAGTTGGTCATCAGTATGCTTCAACCTCCAAATCTGCTCAAAAGTTCAGAGCAAAACCCTTTCCCCCTTGCCCACACTGTGGCTTTAATGATCATCATCCTGATGATTGTCTCATGAACACATGCTGTGATATTTACAGAAATCCAGCTCATGAGACATCCCAGCATGATAGTGTCATCCAAGCGAGGAGAAGTTCCAAGCAACCCAGAATCACTGAGTCATCCTTAGTCTCCAAATGCAAAACCTGTGGTAGCACAATGCACTCAACCACTGACCATGAGTCAATTGCCAAATTCAAACAGACCTTTAGGCCCAAGCCCACTAGTATGTGGGTCAGCAAGAGAAACTAATTTAGTTTACTATTTATGCAGAGACACGCTAGGGAGCCTATTTGGCATCTAGATAGTGGATGCTCAAGAAGCATGACTGGTGTTAGGGAGTATCTGCACAAATATGTAAAGGAACCAGGACCCAAGGCAGTATTTGGTGATAACTCATCATGTCCCACAGAAGGTTATGGTTCAGTATACTGCAATGTAATAGTTTTCTCTAGAATAACTTATGTCAATGGTCTCAAATACAATCTCATCAGTGTCAGTCAACTCTGTGATGCAAAGTAAATTGTGCAATTCAATGACAAACAAGGCACCATTTTCAATGCCAACAAAGAAGTTGTTTTGATAGCTCCTAGAAGAGATGATGTTTATGTCTTAGACATGTCAACACTCTCTCGAAATGGAACTTGTCTCTTTGCCAAAGCCACTGAAACTCTCACACTTAAACTTCACAAACATCAACAACTTGGCTAAACAAAACAAGGTCCTTGGCTTACCATCACTGGTTTTTGCAAAAGATAAACCATGCTCAGCCTGTGAAAAAGGCAAACACCAAAGAGCATCTTTCAAAACAAAACAAAATTTCTCAATCATAAGCTGCCTTCACCTCCTGCACAATGATCTCTTTGGACCAGTCAGTCCTAGATCAATCCAGCATGAGAAGTATACACTTGTCATTGTTGATGAGTTTTCAAGATACACTTGGGTATACCTTCTTTCCAAAAAGAGTCAGGCAGCTGATACTACAATGTCGTTCATCAGGAACATTGAAAACCAGAATGACATTACTGTTAAACAAATCAGAACCGACAATGGTACTGAGTTCAAAAATGAAGAGCTTGAGAATTTCTGTGATGAAAAGGGAATCTCCCAAAAATTTTCATCTCCTTACACCCCTAAACAAAATGAGGTAGCTGAAAGGAAAAACAGAACTCTCATTGAGGCTGCTAGAACTATGTTAAATGGCTCAGCCCTCATTGAGGAAAAACAGAACTCTCATTGGGGTAGCTGAAAGGAAAAGCAGTCAAAACAGCCTGTTAGACCTAAAACAGGTCAATCATTGTCAAAAGACATAACAAAACCCCATATGAGATATTCAAAGGTAGACTTCCTGATATCAGTTACTTTCATGTGTTTGGATGTCCTGTGTTTATTCATAACCACAAGGATCATCTAGGCAAGTTTGATGCTAAAGCTGATGATGGATACTTTCTAGGTTACTCACTGATCTCTAAAGCCTTCAGGGTATTTAACACAAGGAGACAACAAGTTGAGGAAACCTTTCATGTCACCTTTGATGAGAGTTCAGAAAGCATCAGGTTCACCAACACTTCAGTGGAGGAAATAGGAATTTATAACTCATTAAGATATCTTCCTGATGAGTATAACACTGAAATCAATTCCTCATACCAAGTGATGCGACATCTCATATTATGTCTTACCTCACAACCTGCCCCAACCAACTATCAGTGAATTCATTGATAATCAATCAGTCCCTGCTGGGATAGGTAACACTGAACCAAATGTTCAGGAACCTGTGATTCAAGAACCCCAACTTGAACAAGACATCTCAACAGATGATCTTAATGATTATGTGGCTCCTACACCTGAACTCACTCCTGAGTTTCCAGTGACCTCTTCAAGCTCAGATCCTAGACCACAAAGTAAGTGAAAAAAATCTCAGGACATTGAGCTTGTAAACATCATTGGTGAACCCACTTAGGGCATGCTTACAAGAAGCATGGCTGCTAAACTGACTGCAGCTTCAGCAAATTAATGTCTATATGCTGATTACCTATCAGAAATAGAACCCAAAAGTGTCACTGAGGCCCTAAAACACCCAAGCTGGGTTCAGGCCATGCAAGAAGAACTTCAACAGTTTGATAAAAACAAGGTCATGACCTTGATCAAATGTCCTCAAGATGGCATTGTCATAGGAATGAAGTGGGTTTTCAGAAACAAAACTGATGAAAACGGCACTGTCATTAAAAACAAAGCCAGACTTGTAGCCAAAGGTTACAGTCAACAAGAAGGCATTGACTATGATGAGACATTTGCTCCTGTTGCAAGAATGGAAGCCATCAGGATCTTCCTTGCATATGCTACCTACATGAACTTCAAAGTTTACCAAATGGATGTAAAAAGTGCATTCCTGAATGGTGAACTCAAGGAAGATGTGTATGTTCAGCAACCTCCTGGCTTTGAGAGTAGTGAATTCCCTGAATATGTCTGCAAGCTTGATAAAGCCCTTTATGGACTAAAACAAGCTCCTAGGGCATGGTATGAAACTCTCTCAGCCTTCCTGATTCAAAACAAGTTTGTCAGAGGAAAGATAGACAACACATTGTTTATCTACAGGACAAAACAAGATGTGATACTAGTCCAAGTATATGTTGATGACATCATCTTTGGCTCAACAAACTACACTCTTTGCAAACAGTTTGAAAAACTGATGACAAAGAAGTTTGAAATGAGCATGATGGGTGAACTCACATACTTCCTTGGACTACAAATCTGGCAAACTGATAAAGGAATCTCCATCAGTCAAGAGAAGTACACCAGAAATCTATTGAAGAAATATGAGATATCTGACTATGCCTCAGTAAAGACACCAATGGTCCCTCCTAACAACCTTGGACCTGATCTCACTGGAAAATCAGTCAATCAAACTCATTTCAGGGGGATTGTTGGCTCACTGATGTATGTTACTGCTTCCAGACCAGACATACAATTCTCAGTCTGTCTAATAGCAAGATATCAGTCCAATCCCAAAGAATCCCATCTCACTGCAGCCAAAAGAATACTTAGATACATGAAGGGAACTCCAAGCCTTGGACTTTACTATCCAAAGTGCTCAGGGTTTGATCTCAAAGGATATTCTGACTCTGATTATGCTGGCTGCAACATGGACAGGAAAAGTACCTCAGGGTCCTGTTAATTTCTTGGAGGAAAACTGGTTTGTTGGAGTGCTAAAAAGCAACAATCAGTAGCTATGTCCTCAGTTGAAGCTGAGTATGTAGCTGCTACAGGATGTTGTGCCAATGTTTTATGGATGAAAAATCAACTTAGTGACTATGACATCCATTAAAAAATGGTACCCATCTTCTATGACAACACCAGTGCCATTGCAATCTCCAACAACCCTGTCCTTCATCAAAGGACCAAACACATTGATATCAGCTATCATTTCATCAGGGACCACATAATGAAAGGAGACATAGAGCTTCATTTCATCCCTACTGAATATCAACTTTTTGATATCTTCACCAAACCCTTAGATGAACCTACCTTCAGGAGACTGAAAGCTGAATTGGGAATGCTAGACATTGAAAGTCAGCAACCTAAAAACTAATCCCAATCTCAGTAAGTTTTCTCTGAAATGATTCATCCACCCTGAACAATACCCCAAAACAACCATCTCACTGAATGAGTAAGACTCATTCATGGACCCTGACAGTTGATATTGAGCATTGAATGTGTAACTAAATACTCCAAGTATCAGTTACTTAAATGTCCTAGGTTGGTAACCATGCCAATTTAATATAGGAATATATGTCTCCTTGTCTTACTGTCATCCATGTCAAGGGTCCCTAAAAAAACTTACATCATCCTACTTGGCATTAAATGCCTCATCTCACATGAAATATCCATTGGATATTTTATTACTGCAAAAGTGCACTTTTACTGTGCACTACAACTGTTTCCTTGAAAACCGGGATTTTACTGCGGGTAGTGGAGTGGTGGCATTGAATGTGGAAATTCAAAACGTTTTCAAAAACTGACTTTACAAATCCCCATTTATGCACATTTTACCCCTTACATCATTCTATAAATACCCCTCTCAAAAACACTAAAAACACACACAAAGATTTTCTGCAACTAAACTCTGTCAAAATCTCTTCTCAAAACAAGAAATCTTTGTGTTATTCCTCAAAACAAGTTTTTCACTAAAGTTTTTCACTAAAATCTTCTCTGTAAACATTTACAAAAGGTGTTTCACTACAAACTTAAGAGATTCAAACTCTTTGATTGTTCTTGTCAAGATATTTTTTCAAAACCCTAAAACCTTTTAATGGAAATGGCAAGAATACAATCTCTTTAGTTTGCACCACAGTGGGTAGGGGATCTCAGTAATGTTGAATTTAAGACTAACAATGTTATAGTCAATTTTGAATACCCCCAAAATTTCCCAGCCTATAAGGACATAATGAAATTTTTATTCAACTTCCCACTGAAAACGGCCTTTGTTCAATGTCCCTCTATACTGTACCAAAACCTCCTCAGGGAGTTTTGGGCAACAGCTATGGCCTTTGACCGACACTTCTACTGATGAGAATAACCTTAGACCACTCAGGGAGTATCTCATCAGGTTCACTCTTTTTAATGGGTAACAGTCAGTCACCCTGGACTATAAAACTTTTTGTACTTCAACAGGGTTAGACTACAATAATAGAGTCTATGTTGCCCATCCTGAACCCTCCACAGTTAAGGATGGGTTAAAACAAATTGTTTTGGATCCAAAGTTTTTGGACAGAACCCAGTCACAAAGAATTCATTTCCTGTGGCTTGGAGGATCCTGTTCACTTTTGTGATTCCGGTCCTCGGCGGGAACCACTCATCCACTGAACAAGTTAACTCTATTCAGTTGATGATGGCATACTGCTTGATGAATGGGGTCACAGTCGACATTGGGGAGATCATTTACAGTGATCTCGTAACCAAGCTACAGAGCAAAACATGGACGAAATACGTTTCGTATCCTAGGTTTGTCTCTTGTGCTTTGCAAGTGTTACTGGGTTGCAATTATCCTCAGGAACAAAAATATTGTGCTTTACCTGGCATCCTGAGTCAATCTAATTTTCAAAAGGACCCATCCCTTGTCACTAGTATCGAATTGACGGCCCATATGGTTGTTGTAAACAACCAGAGGGACTCAGTGTCTCCTAACCCTGTTCCTAAAAAGAGAAAGGGGAAGTCTAAGACTGGGACTAAGACCAAACCCAAGTCTCAGGGCCCTGAGGCTTCAAGAACACAGCCCAAAAGGCAAAAGAAGCCCAAGAATGATCTGCCACCCACTGGAGACCAAGCAACATCCACCCCGGTGACAAAGAAAGGACACTTATAAATCACAATAAGTGCCCTTGTGTTGGGTTTTTGGTTCCTTGAATCATGAATTATCTTAAGTACTGGAACCACGGACAGGTTTGATATAACCACGGACAGAAGAGTGTAACCACGGATGAAGATAACCGCGGCTAGTAGTAATGTGTAACCACGGATGAAATATTGTACCACCTGCTAGTGTTTGTATAGTCGGTTAGTTTATTGTATTAAGATAAATATGGAAAATATATTTATCTTGTAGGTTACGTATTGTATAATGTATAGGACTCCTTGGCTTATAAAAGGAGGTCCTAGGTTAGATTAGAGATATAAGTTTTATATCTAAGGTCAATACACTTCAAGGTTGCAAAACCCTAATACTGTAAGAGTATTCGTATTAATAAATAATATTGAGGGTTGAATGTTAATTGTTCTTCTTCTTAAGGTTAAGTGTTAAATTCCCCATAATACTTAATAAGTTGTTATTCTAAGTCAGTTTCTATATTAGATCGTTTGCTCAACTGGGATCAACAAGTGGTATCAGAGCTTGTGATCTAGAAACTGTAATCAGGAAGAGGTTAAGTTAAGTTTTGTTCAAGAAAGATACGATGTCTGACGAAACTCACATGGTGACTGCTTCAAAGGTACCCATGCTCAAGCATGGTGAGTATCAAATTTGGAGAATGCGAATGAGGCAATACATTCGGATGATTGACTATACTCTGGGGATGTCGTTGAAAAGGGAGACACTCTTCCTAAGAAGGGTGAGGATGGCAAAGAGATATCTATTGTTAGTGAACCTGATAAAGCTAAAAGGAAAATGGAGATCAAAGCTCACAGTATTCTCTCCATGGGAATACCCAATGATTATGCTTTGGATTTTAAACAATATGAATCTGCTAAAGAGTTACTGGATGCTCTTGAGACAAGGTTGCGGCAATGAAGCTACTAAGAAGTCCAGGATGAATATGCTCAAGGATCAATTTGAAACCTTCACTGCTCTCAGTGGAGAAAAGATTGATGGCACATACAATAGACTTCAAAAACTTATCAGCCAACTGAAGTCTGTAGATTATAAGGTTCTTCAAGAAGATATTAATTTGAAGTTCATTAGGAGTCTATCGTCTGAATGGGCTATTCATACAATTGTGTGGAGGAATAAGGAGGACTTTCCTAAGATAACTCTGGATAATCTCTTCAACAACTTGAAGGTTTATGAGTCTGAGAATAACTTTGCAAATGCCTCTTCTGCTAATCAAAACATTGCCTTTGTATCCACTACTCACAAGAGCCCACAAGATGTATCCACTGCTGCCTATGGTATATCCACGGCTATTGCAAAAACAATACCATGTTAGTGAATGTCAGTGATGGTGCAATTTGTGCCTTTCTGGCTGATTTAACTACCAGTGTTACTGTTCTTAATCAAGACCTAGATCAAATTGATCCTGATGATCTTGAGGAGATTAATCTTCAATGGCAAATGGCAATGTTGAGTCTACAAGCAAGGAAGTTTCTGAGAAGGACTGGAAGACAGGTTGAGTATGATGGTCAAAGGAGAGCTGGATTCGACAAGAGCAAGATGGAGTGCTTTAATTGCAAGAAGAAAGGTCACTTTGCTAGGGAATGTCGAGCTCCTAAGAGAATTGAAGGCACTAAGAAGGTCCACAGAGAGCCTGCTGCTTCTTCAGCTTTGGTTGCTCAAGATGGGCTTGGAGATATACGGAGCGAGCGATCAAATTGAAGAAGGTCCAAATGCAGCTTTTCTTGCTAGTGAAGCTTCAAAAGAGCATAACTTTGCTCTAATGGCCTATGCTTCATCTTGGTTCGATCGAGGTATCTAATGATTCTAAATCATCTACTTGTTATTTTAAATCATGTCATGATAACTTAGAATCTCAAAAAGCTATCACTGAGAGTATGAGGAAAGAAGTAGAAAGATTGACTCTAGATAACTTAGGTTATAGAGTTGGTCTAGAGGGTGTGGAAGAGAAGCTAAAATTCTGTATCAAATGTGAGTTTGAGTATGTAGAAAAGATCAATATACTAGGTGTTGAAATTGATCTTAAAGATAGAGAGATTAAAATGCTTAAAGAGAAACTTGAACTAGCAGAGAGTGAAAAACAAAAGGCCCTAGATCAAAAAGAAAAACATGTTGTTAGGGTAGCTAAAACACAATTTGCTTCTGATCTGGTTCATAAATCTATAGAGAGTCATCTAATGAAAAAGGGGTCTGGGATATGATACAACAATATGCCACCACCCACTCTTATGCAAAATGCACCACCTGCTAAAGAACTGTCATTTAGTAGTGAATTCAGTTTTAACAAACCTATTGTAGAAATAAGTAAGACTGAGACACCTAAGATAAGTTCTGATATGTCCTCTGATACTCCCAAAATTGTAGATTGGGAATCTGATTCTGAGGAAGATAGTATTGAATCAACTAAGTCTACAGAGATAGAAAAAGTTAAGAAAGTTGATTCACAGCAAGTCAACCTTGTACCTAGATTTGGAGCTAAAATTACCAAGAAAGTAGTAGAGTACAGGGAAATACCTAGGGAACAGATGAAACTATATACACCTAGGGGTAATCAAAGAAGCTTAAATGGTCTAATTTCTAACAGATTAGGTGATGAGTTTCAATGTGTTAAAAAGGCTTGTTTTATATGTGGTAGTTTTGAGCACTTACAGAGAAATTGTAATAAAAACAGACCACAAATTTGGAATCATTGGAGGAGGGTAAATCACCAAAACTTTTCAAAGAAAACAAACCCTCATCCTAACAGAAACATGATTCCTAAAGCAGTGTTAATGAGGAATGGGAATACAAAATCAATTGTCACTGCTTCTCCCAAATGGGTTCCAACCACTGCTAAGCAAAGTGTACACACGGCTAAGCAAAATCAAACCACTGATGTCACACCCCCAAATTACCTGTTTTGCAGCGGAATGGAATTCCTGGGGATTTACTGTCATAGCATCACAATCACAGTTATATTGAACGACCTAAAGTGTCGTTTGGAAAATACATCGTTTGATTTAATAAAATAATCAGAGTTTACAAAGTTCAGGTCCCAAATGAAATCAACTTGTGCGGAAAATAAGTTTAGTACAGTCAAACGATGTTTTTAAGGTATATAAATCCCATGTAAGACGCGTCGTCACCACGACTCCATGATGTGTCCAAATGCATGCCATGAAGTGAATGCCTTAGATACCTGAGATAAAACATGCTAAAAGTGTCAACACAAAGGTTGAGTGAGTTCATAGAGTTTGAGTGGAAATGAAAAGCCGTTCGAAATCGTTTATGCAGCAAAGGCATAGTAAATCGTTGAAATGTAAAGACTTTCAAAATCGTTTATGTAGCAAAGGCATTGTAAATCCACTCAGTTCCAAGTCCCGCCCATACAAAACTTGCAACCTGTGTGTTCACAACCCACTGCCAGAATATGTATAGTTTATGTTCCAAACATATGATGTCCAATGAATTCACATAATAATGCATAACTCAATGTATCGAAATCGTTTATGTAGCAAAGGCATTGTAAATCCACTCAGTTCCAAGTCCCGCCCATACAAAACTTGCAACCTGTGTGTTCACAACCCACTGCCGGAATGTATGTAGTTTATGTTCCAAACATATGAGTGTGGTTCAAATCGTTCCAAGACCGTTAGTCCATGAATATACCAAGACCGTTAGCTCAATGAATATACCAAGACCGTTAGACCAATGAATTTACCAAGTCCGTTAGCTCAATGAATATACCAAGACCGTTAGACCAATGAATATACCAAGACCGTTAGACCAATGAATATGCCAAGTCCGTTAGACCAAAGAATATACCAAGACCGTTAGCCCATGATTGTACCCAGTACATGAATATAATATGGAAGTTCTAAGTGTGGCAAAACTGTTACTATGCATGACTAAGCATTCAGTTCGGCTAAACATGTAGTTTCAAACAATCATGAATGTAATAAAAATAGTCGAGCATGTATCTCCCCCAAAACAGTTATGAAAACAAGTAAAAGTAGGGGCTATGGAACTCACTTGGTCAATGATGCGAAGACAAAAGTGAGTACACCGAAATGTAGCGTGATACGTTAATCTTGACCTATTGCGAATGATATGATATGTCATGAATTGCAATGTAATGTTATGCATGCATTCCGTATGTTATTTATACCATTTACGAGTTTTGAAAATATTACACATCGTCGAAAAATACTCTTTTGACGTCTTGACCAATCAAAATCACTTTACATGTTTTTACGTCAAAATGTCATCCTACAATGGTTTTATAATGATTTTAGAGAAATTACCATTTTTCGTCGCAAAACAATGTCGTCGGAATTTTTATGAAATTAACAAAAATGGCTTTGGAAAACTAGTGTAAAACAGGTACGTCGATCGTTATAGAATGAACTCGACTGTTTTGGAAAGTTTGTATCGATATCTAAAAGTTTCAGTTCAGAGTTTTCGTCCAAAAGGTCTCGGACATAAAGATAATAAGGGTTAAATATGGTGGTTTTTGGCTAATTGTGTGCAGAAAAATTAGTTACGGCAAGTTTATGAAAAAGTGCATATCTTTGTCGTTTCAAATCCGTTTTTACGTATAATACGTTCTTAGCTTCGTATCAAAGTATACTAATATATTTTTGACAAGTCGAAATAATTTGTGAAGCTTAAGGCTCATTTTTGACTCGGACAAAATAAATATAGTATGCTGAAATTTCTGAAAATAATATATTTCATCGTCAAACTTCAAAAATCCATAACTTCTTCGTTATAAGTCCGTTTTTATCCGTTCAAGCGGCCACGGATTCGTTTTAAAGTATATTTTCTAAATATCAAGGCCAAAATGTCGTGCCTACTGTCGGTTTTTCCAGAAAATCGAAACAAGGACAGAACATAATTTATACGTATCGAAAATAGTTTTTCTCGGACAAAACCTATTCTAATCCCTTCAAATCAACTCCAAAGCTAATCTAATCCTACCATACACCTTCTTAGGGTGTCATGGGTTCCTAATCACCATCAAGACCAAAGAATACCATGGGAATAATTATAGGATGACCATAAGTATATATAACTTTTAAAATCATGAAATAAATGGTATAAATTACATAACATGCATATAAGCTCCAAAAATGAAAAGAAACTTATGAAAATGAAGAGGAAACATAAAAATGATAAAAACAAGCTTACAAGTGATAGTGAAGAGGTGTAGGTAGCAAGGATTAAACTTAAATATCCTTGGTTTTTATTTCAAAACCATATAAAGGATATAAACTAGGTTGTAAACATTTGATTTTGCAAAAACTCTTGATCCCTTGGTGAGCTCTATGATGCCGGTTTTGTGAACCCAAAGAAGAGAGAAACTTTTTCTTCTAACACCTTGATAAAAATGATATGTATGTGAAATATTATTTTGAGTGTAAGACTTTTGTAGAATGTGAATTATTTGTAGACATAAGCCATTCATCCATTTAATGCAAGCCCTCCCCTATGGCCGGTTTTTGGGGAGGGTTTGTCTCTCCAATATATTTTTTTTTTTTTTTTTTTTTAAAATTTGTAACTTGTATATTTTGTGTAAAACTTGTTAAATAAAAATGTGTAATTAGTTGTAACTTGTAAGGTAAAAGGTAGTCTTTAGGTACAAGTAAGTTTTTAGTAAATCAAAATAGGTTGTATTGAGATGATAAAAATTGTAAAAATACTTTCCTTGTGAAATTCGGGTGATAAAATAATTATCGTACAATTTTTAAGAAAAACGACGTAATAATTTAATTTTACCGATTTATGTACCAAATAAATTTGAAACACTAGGAAAACTAAAAATATAGTTTTTATGAACTAAATGTAAGTTTAAAAATACCTCGGGATCATTTTTGAAAGTAACGGGTTAAATGTTAAAATAAAAACTCACGCGATAAAGATTATTAAACATAAAAATTACGCGTTAAAATATGAAATGAAATGTCGTGAATGAATCAATGAGATGCACATGATGTCAATGAAATGTAGACTACTCATAGTCCATATGAAATGTACGTGATGTTACGATCATGAATTCGCCGCTAAACCTTCAAGGTTACGCGAATTTGGAACACGTAAACCAGGTTTACTATGAATGTTGAAATAATAAGACATGAACTGCGTCGAGAAATGACCTGAAAGTACGGGTTGTCACATTCGCCCATCCAAAAAGGAATTCAGTCCCTGAATTCAGTTCGTGTTGGTCTCTCGGGTTTAGGGTTTGATGTGGCAAACTTTCCCATTCCCGAGCAAAACCCTCAAAAGACTTTTGGGTAACCGATTTTTACTTAATCCCACAACTCATCAAACAAGAACTGTCATACGATTAGGCTAAATCGGTTTAGGTAACAACTTGTTTCTAGCTCGATCTTTGCAACTCATCAAACAAGAACTGTCACGCGGATCAAACTGGAAACAAGTGGTTTGAAGAAAATCTTTTGAAAATTTGGCTCGATTACGGAATTGCTTACACATATAAGCCTACTACTCCCTTCATTGCATGATTCTTCCTGAATTAGACATAGGTGATCAGGCTATGTATAATTTAGGAGTAACTATGCAATGCTTGGACTAATCGACTCATATGATGTTTGGTGTTGAGTCAACTGATGTTAAAATTGTGATGAACATCGAGGAGAGAAGACATGGAGAAGTGTCGTTAAAATGATAGTTAAAGTAAAAAGAATTAAAATCCTCGTAAATGATAACAAATCGGAAAGAAAATAAAGTACGATAGATGAGAATATTTTACAACGAGTGGTTTATCAAACAGAAATACATCTTAGGTTATAAAGATTCGGATGCGATGGAAAACATAAACTTAGTACGACATAGTACATAAGGAGAAATAAGACTGTTAGTTTCCGAACTTCTTCAGTCTTCCGCGTCGTTAATACCTTGACGAGCTCCTCCTCCTCCTTCTAACATATATACATTCCCATGAGCACCTTCGACTTGTTGACCTTGGTTTTGAGGACATTGACTTCGATAGTGTCCTTGCTCCCCACATCCGAAGCACGTAACTATGGTCTTGCCTCTACAATTCCTGGCATTGTGTCCTAGTTTTTGACACTTGTAGCACTTAGCAGGACAAAGACCCGTGTGATGATACTTACATCGATTACATAGTGGGTAGGTTCCAGCATAACCTCTGCCTTCTATTGGCGCAGCAACATATACTATTGCAGTTTCTTGTCCTCTTTTCTGTTGTTGATGATGGTTAGTGTTGCGGTTTTGGTGGTTGTTGTTGTCATCTCCTTGGTCATTTTCCCATTTTCTTTTGTTGTTGTTGATTTGGTTATCGTCGTTGTTGTTGTTTTGGTTATTGTTGTAGTTGGTGCGGTTGTTGGGGTTGTTGTTGTTTTGGTTGGTGTTGGTGTACTTACCTCTCTTCACTACCTGGGCCATGAGCTTTTGAGTCACCCTAATAGCTTCCTCGATTGTTTGTGGATCAAACGAAGTCACATTTCCTTGAATAACTTCGGGAAGTCCCCCGATAAAAGCCTCTAGCAACTTCTCGGTATCCGGTACCATCGACGGGCATAACGCGGCCAATTCCTGAAATCTCCGAATGTATGTGTCAATATCGTACCCAATCATTACTAGTTCGTAGAACTCCGTCTCCAACTTTTTCACTTCCGTACGAGGACAAAACTTCTTAGTCACCAAACCCTTAAATTCCTCCCAAGTAAGCTTGAAAGCATTCTCCATTCCAATCGGTTGAGCATAAGAATTCCACCAAGACAATGCTCCATCGAGTAATGTGCTCGTAGCAAACTTAACCTTACTGTCATCCGGACAGTTACAAAGCAAAAACACCGATTCCAATTTTCAAACCATCGAACCATGGCTGTAGCTCCTCGGTACTCGAAACTTAGTGGGATCTCCACTCTTGAAATCCTTGTAAGAACAAGCTCTTAACTGGATCCTCCTGCATTTCCAGGCAATAGCAGCAAGCCTAGCGGCTTCAGCAGCAGCCGCGGCCTCAGCAGCAGCAGCCACTGTTTCCCTTTCGATCCTTAATGCCTCGGCTACACTATCCCTTACCAACTTTTGAATTGCTGCTTGGGTCATTTCAACTGTAGCTTTCTTCGGTGCCATATCTTCTTCAAAACAAGAGGAAATGTGAGACGTAGCAAAATCCGATGTTAATAATAAGCGCTTCGAAGAAATGTGATAAGAAACGATAAGTTTGAGGTTATCTTTCAAAATAATCAACGGTTTCCTAAGAAATGGGTTATGATGTGTTGTAAGTGCTTCAAATGTATGGTGGTTTAGTGACTTAATGTGTTAGTAACGTGTAACTCGACATGTTAGTGATGAAACAAAGGAGTGAGAGTGACCTTGCCCTACTTAAGGGTTTATCTCGGCATTCGACGTTATCGGTGATGAGTCAATTGATGTAAAGATTGTGATAGGGAATAACAAGGAATTCTCCACATTAGAGTATGAGGAAAGGATAATGGGATGGGTATTTAAGGGCATCCATGTGACAGTCGATATGAAACGAAAGTAAATAACCCGAAAAAAATGTACGTATAAACCGCATGTGGAGTGAACATGCACCTATGATGAAATGATGAGATGCTATGATAATGTAGTTATAGTCTAGGGTCAATGATGCAACCTAGTTCTCTATAACTGAAGCTCTGATGCCAATCTGTCACACCCCCAAATTACCTGTTTTGCAGCGGAATGGAATTCCTGGGGATTTACTGTCATAGCATCACAATCACAGTTATATTGAACGACCTAAAGTGTCGTTTGGAAAATACATCGTTTGATTTAATAAAATAATCAGAGTTTACAAAGTTCAGGTCCCAAATGAAATCAACTTGTGCGGAAAATAAGTTTAGTACAGTCAAACGATGTTTTTAAGGTATATAAATCCCATGTAAGACGCGTCGTCACCACGACTCCATGATGTGTCCAAATGCATGCCATGAAGTGAATGCCTTAGATACCTGAGATAAAACATGCTAAAAGTGTCAACACAAAGGTTGAGTGAGTTCATAGAGTTTGAGTGGAAATGAAAAGCCGTTCGAAATCGTTTATGCAGCAAAGGCATAGTAAATCGTTGAAATGTAAAGACTTTCAAAATCGTTTATGTAGCAAAGGCATTGTAAATCCACTCAGTTCCAAGTCCGCCCATACAAAACTTGACAACTGTGTGTTCACAACCCACTGCCAGAATATGTATAGTTTATGTTCCCAACATATGATGTCCAATGAATCACAGTAATCAAATAATGCATAACTCAATGTATCAAAATCGTTTATGTAGCAAAGGCATTGTAAATCCACTCAGTTCCAAGTCCCGCCCATACAAAAACTTGCAACCTGTGTGTTCACAACCCATTGCCGGAATGTATGTAGTTTATGTTCCAAACATATGAGTGTGGTTCAAATCGTTCCAAGACCGTTAGTCCATAATCGTATACCAAGTCCGTTAGACCAATGAATATACCAAGACCGTTAGACCAATGAATTACAAGTCCGTTAGCTCACTGAATATACCAAGACCGTTAGACCAATGAATATACCAAGACCGTTAGACCCATGAATATGCCAAGTCCGTTAGACCAAAGAATATACCAAGACCGTTAGCCCATGATTGTACCCAGTACATGAATATAATATGGAAGTTCTAAGTGTGGCAAAACTGTTACTATGCATGACTAAGCATTCAGTTCGGCTAAACATGTAATTTGCAAATAGTCATGAATGTAATGAAAATAATCGAGCATGTATACTCCCCAAAAGTATGAAAACAAGTAAAAGTAGGGGCTATGGAACTCACTTGGTCAATGATGCGAAGACAAAAGTGAGTACACCGAAATGTAGCGTGATACGTTAATCTTGACCTATTGCGAATGATATGATATGTCATGAATTGCAATGTAATGTTATGCATGCATTCCGTATGTTATTTATACCATTTACGAGTTTTGAAAATATTACACATCGTCGAAAAATACTCTTTTGACGTCTTGACCAATCAAAAATCACTTTACATGTTTTTACGTCAAAATGTCATCCTACAATGGTTTTATAATGATTTTTAGAGAGAAATTAACTTTCGTCGCAACAATGTGTCGGGATTTTTATGAATTAACAAAAATGGCTTTGGAAAACTAGTCGAAAAACAGTGTACGTCGATCGTTAGAGAACGAACTAACTCTGTTTTGGAAAGTTTATTTCGATATCTAAAAGTTTCAGTTCAGGAGTTTTCGTCCAAAAGGTCTCGAACATAAAGATAATAAGGGTTAAATATGGTGGTTTTTGGCTAATTGTGTGCAGAAAAATTGTTACGACAAGTTTATGAAAAAGTGCATATCTTTGTCGTTTCAAATCCGTTTTCAACGTATAATACGTCCTTAGCTTCGTATCAAAGTATACTAATATATTTTGACAAGTCGAAATAATTTGTGAAGCTTAAGGCTCATTTTGACTCGGACAAAATAAATATAGTATGCTGAAATTTCTGAAAATAATATTTTCATCGTCAAACTTCAAAAATCCATAACTTCTTCGTTATAAGTCCGCTTTTATCGTTCAATGGCCACGGATTCGTTTTCAAGTATATTTTCTAAATATCAAGGCCAAAATGTCGTGCCTACTGTCGGTTTTTCCAGAAAATCGAAACAAGGACAGAACATAATTTATACGTATCGAAAATAGTTTTTCTCGGACAAAACCTATTCTAATCCCTTCAAATCAACTCCAAAGCTAATCTAATCCTACCATACACCTTCTTAGGGTGTCATGGGTTCCTAATCACCATCAAGACCAAAGAATACCATGGGAATAATTATAGGATGACCATAAGTATATATAACTTTTAAAATCATGAAATAAATGGTATAAATTACATAACATGCATATAAGCTCCAAAAATGAAAAGAAACTTATGAAAATGAAGAGGAAACATAAAAATGATAAAAACAAGCTTACAAGTGATAGTGAAGAGGTGTAGGTAGCAAGGATTAAACTTAAATATCCTTGGTTTTTATTTCAAAACCATATAAAGGATATAAACTAGGTTGTAAACATTTGATTTTGCAAAAACTCTTGATCCCTTGGTGAGCTCTATGATGGCCGGTTTTTGTGAACCCAAAGAAGAGAGAAACTTTTTCTTCTAACACCTTGATAAAAATGATATGTATGTGAAATATTATTTTGAGTGTAAGACTTTTGTAGAATGTGAATTATTTGTAGACATAAGCCATTCATCCATTTAATGCAAGCCCTCCCCTATGGCCGGTTTTTGGGGAGGGTTTGTCTCCAATATATTTTTTTTAAAATTTGTAACTTGTATATTTTGTGTAAAACTTGTTAAATAAAATGTGTAATTAGTTGTAACTTGTAAGGTAAAAGGTAGTCTTTAGGTACAAGTAAGTTTTTTTAGTAAATCAAAATAGATTGTATTGAGATGATAAAAATTGTAAAAATACTTTCCTTGTGAAATTCGGGTGATAAAATAATTATCGTACAATTTTTAAGAAAAACGACGTAATAATTTAATTTTACCGATTTATGTACCAAATAAATTTGAAACACTAGGAAAACTAAAAATATAGTTTTATGAACTAAATGTAAGTTTAAAAATACATCGGGATCATTTTTGAAAGTAACGGGTTAAATGTTAAAATAAAAACTCACGCGATAAAGATTATTAAACATAAAAATTACGCTTAAAATATGAAATGAAATGTCGTGAATGAATCAATGAGATGCACATGATGTCAATGAAATGTAGACTACTCATATCCATATGAAATGTGACGTGATGTTACGATTACACTCCGCCGCTAAACCTTCAAGGTTACGAATTTGGAACACGAAACAGGTTTACTATGAATGTTGAAATAATAAGACATGAACTGCGTCGAGAAATGACCTGAAAGTACGGGTTGTCACAACTGATAAGCCAAAATTCACCACAGATAACAAAGAAGTTTTAAAAATTCCAAAGGTGATAACTGGACATGTTGGTTGGAAATCATTTTATGTCAAGGCCTCAAAGCAAGTTGGCAATGAAAGCCTAAGACCAAGGTTTTACATCATGTCAACTGTGCATCAATGGACCTAAAGAAATTTGATTATATTGATGCACAGGCGCACCCAAGTCAAGATTGGCTTGGGTCCACAAAAGGAACTAATTTTTTAATTTCATGTGCAGGCAATCACAAGATGAGCTAAAAGACAAAGGAGTTTTGATAGTGGTTGCTCTGGGCACATGACTTGGATGGGAGCAACCCGATGATTTTGAAGCTTTTGATAGAGGATATGTGGCATTTGGTAATGAACCAAAGGGAGGAAAGATACTTGGAAAGAGGCACAATCATCAGAAATTTGGACTTTGAAAAAGTCTACTTGGTACAGGGACTTAAGTACAATTTATTCAGTTTTTCTCAAATGTGTGATAAGAAAAACTGGGTACTTTTTGGTGAAACTGAGTGTGTGGTGTTATCTCCTGAGTTTAAGATGTCTGATGAGAAGTTTATACAACTTAGGGTACCTAGGAAGGAAAATATATATTGTTTTGATCTTAAAGATGTAATTCCTAATAGGTCCTTAACTTGTTTATTTGCTAAAGCATCTGTGGATGAGTCTAAGTTATGGCATAGAAGATTAGGTCACCTCAATTACAAAATAATCAATAAACTGGTTAAAGGGAACTTAGTGAGAGGGTTACCTTCTAAGGTTTTTGAGTGTAAGGAACTGTGTGTGGCTTGTCAGAAAGGAAAACAACATAGAGCTTCTTGTAAGTCGAAAACTATCAACACCATTTCACAACCACTGCTTATGCTTCATATGGACTTATTTGGACCTACTTTTGTCAAGAGTTTGAACCATAAGCAATATTGCCTAGTTATCACTGATGATTATAGTAGATTTTCTTGGGTTTACTTTTGGGCTGCTAAGAGTGAAACTAGTGAAGTTCTCAAGAGTTTCATTATTAAGATATAAAATCTAGTGAATCATAAAGTCAAGATAATCGAGATGTGATAATGGGCGAACTGAGTTTAAGAATGCAATGATGAATCAGTTTTGTGTAGAGAAAGGTATAGAAAGACAGTTTAGTGTTGCTAGAACACCACAACAAAATGGTGTGGTGAAAGAAAAATAGAACACTAATTGAGAATGCTGCATGTTATGTGCAGAATAGGAGTAAGGTAGTGAAGCCTCATAACAAGACCCCTATGAGCTGTTACATGATAGGAAGCCAATGATTGCATTCCTAAAACCTTTTGGGTGTCTTGTTACTATCTTGAATACCATAGACTACCTAGGCAAGTTTCAAGAAAAGGCTGATGATGGATACTTTTTAGGCTATTCATCAAATAGTAAAGCCTTTAGAGTATACAATAGGAGGACTAGAATTGTTGAAGAGAATTTACATGTTCAATTCAGTGAAAAGACTCCTAGTGTTGAGACCAAAGGACCAGACTGGTTGTTTAACATTGATATGCTAACCAAATCTATGAATTATGAGCCTATCATTGCAGGAACTTCCACTAATGTTGATGCATGTACTCAAAAGAATTCTGGTGAAGAAGCAATTTCTAGGAAGCGATTCTCCTCAAGAGTTCTATTTGTTTGAAAAGTGGAAAGCTAGTTACGTTTCACCCATAATTGATAAGCAAGGTCCCTCTGATGATGATGTTTTGAATACTGGAGGCAATAGTACTCATCATCAAGATAAGGATGAGTTATTGAAAGATAATTCAGTGTTGGTAGAAGAAATTGAAAAGAAGAAAAAGCAGTCTGCAAGCACGGATAAGTCTAACATAAGCACGGATAGAGTAAATACAACCACTGCTAAGCCAACAACTTCTACCACTGTCATTACAAGTGAAATCCGGTACTGTAAGTACTGATAGTAGTACTTTCTTTGGACCACATGAAAAGCCATTACATGCTGAAGAGAAGTATCCACATGATCCTGATATGCCTGCTTTGATTGAAATTGATACTCCTACTGATGATGAAGACATGGATGATTTATTCAATGCTGATTTAACTAATTTGGAACATGTCATTCATGAAAGTCCTGTTACCTCCACAAGGATACACAAGATTCATCCCAAGGAACAAATACTTGGAAAGTTGAATACTCCAGTTCAAACAAGAAGCAAGGTTAAGAACACCGAACCCTTTCCTGAACATGGATTCTTTGCAAGATCACTTCACAAAAGAAACAGTCATAAAGATTTGCAAAATTGCCGTGCTTGCTTGTTTTATGTCTCAAAAGGAACCAAAGAGAGTTGAAGAAGCATTATCTGAAGAAGGATGGGTCGAATCAATGCAAGAGGAGCTTCTTCAGTTCAAACTTCAAAAGGTTTGGACATTGGTAGACCTTCCTGATGGTAAGAGAGTAATTGGGACAAAATGGGTGTTCAGAAACAAAAGGGATGAAAGAGGTATTGTTGTAAGGAACAAGTCAAGGTTGGTTACTCAAGGATACACACAAACTGAAGGCTTGGATTATGATGAAGTATTTTCTCCAGTTGCAAGAATTGAGGCTATTAGATTGTTTTTAGCTTATGCGTCATTCAAAAACTTTGTGGTGTATCAGATGGATGTTAAAAGTGCATTTTTGTATGGCACAATTGATGAGGAGGTTTATGTCTGTCAACCTCCTGGTTTTGAAGATCCTGATCATCCTGATAAGGTCACTGGGGTGAGGAAGGCTATATATGGTTTGCATCAAGCTCCTAGGGCATGGTATGAGTGCCTGTCCACTTATTTGATGGACAATGGGTTTAAAAGAGGACTGATTGATAAAACTTTGTTCATAAGAAAGCATAAGGATGATATTTTACTAGTTCAGGTTTATGTAGATGACATCATCTTTGGCTCAACCAATAAAGAGCTATGCAAAGATTTTGAGAAGCTTATGCATGATAATTTCAGATGAGTTCTATGGGAGAACTCACTTTCTTTTGGGGCTACAGGTTCAACAAAGGACTGATGGTATCTTCATTAGTCAAGACAAGTATGTAGCAGATGTTTTGAAGAAGTTTGGGTTTCAGGATGTGAAAAGTGCTAGTACACCAATGGAGACTCGAAACCCTTGCTACTGATGATGGAAGTACGAGTTGATCGAAGTTATGCAGGTCTATGATTGGATCTTTGATGTATCTCCGCATCTAGGCGGATATAATGTTCTCGGTATGTGTGTGTGCAAGATTTCAAGTCACACCTAATTCATCACACATGAATCTTGTTAAGAGAATTTTTAGGTATCTTAAGGGTCATCCTAAATTGGGTCTTTGAACTCAAAGGATTCTCCTTTTGACTTGGTGGCCTACACAGATAGTGACTATCTTTGGTGCTAGTTTGGATAGGAAGTCTACCCGGAGGATGTCGGAGTTTTGGGAAGCAGACTTATTTCATGGCGGTGTAAAACTATTGTGGCAAATTCTACAATTGAAGCCTGAGTATGTAGGCTGTCGCTAGTTCATGTGGTCAAGTTCTATGGATTGAGAATCAATTCTTTGGACTTTGGGTACAATTTTATGCATACTAAGATTTACATTGATAATAACGATCAATATGCATTATTAAAAATCTTGTTTTACATTCTAGAACTAAACATATTGAGATAAGACATCATTTTATTAGAGATTGTAATGAGAAAAGGTTGATTCAAATGGTAAAAATCCATCTTGATTTCAATGTTTTTGATCTTCTCACCAAAGCTTTTGATGTGGGGAGGTTTCATATCTTGTTGTTAGTATTGGAATGATTAATCTCTAAATTCTCAAATTGTTTTGTACCGGTTTGTATATGTATTGCTGCTTATTATTATGTAATCTTAGTTTTGCTATTTTTGTTTCTAACCAGCGATAGTTTGTTTCTAACCAGCGATAGTTTGGTTCAACCAACGCTAGTTGTTCTGTTTTCTCAAACCATTTTGCGGATACAAGAATGCTCATTATAGAAGTAAAAGAAGTAGTGATGCAAAGTGTTCTTCATTCATTATAGAAATAGCTTACGAACACAGTACAATCAACATCAAATGCAACTACAAGAGCGAGCTATACATGATCTCCTAATCTAATCTAGTTCATATCATCTATTCCAACATCTAACAGTGATTTGGATATGCATGATCGCTCACATCTTTCACACTAGATGTTGGATATGCGTTTGTGAAGTCTTGCATAACCACCCATTCCTTCTATCTCAATGGTTGGAGATGCATGACTACTATGACGAGGATGCTAAGGATCAAAATGGGAAGGATGGATTGATGGCGTTGATGATGGCGATGACCACATTAGATAAAGCACGAAGGACATAGTCATATCACCAAAAGCCTCATCCATTTTCCTTTTCCCTTCCCTTTCGATGTGTGAAGAAGCACCATAATTTGGTACTTGAAGACCAAGAACCACCTCTCTGTCTTTTGGAAGTGGTGGGTTTCTTACTCGTGGTCTTGTTTGGGGTTGAGATGCTGAAGGTTTGGTGTATGAAGATCTCTTCTTTGAGGAATCATCAGAGTCCTCGGATGCATTACTTGGATTCACCACACTGTCATCTTCAGATGATGGAAGAAATGGAGATTTTAATGGTCTTGGTTCTTGTAGAGGGAGGTAGAACTGCCATGGGTTACTATCTTCACTTGATGATGAAGATGATGATGAGGATGAGGAGGATGTTAGATTGACTACTTCCGGTTTATTCCAACTAGGGTTTCACATTGTGATTGCAGTTGATTGGAGATTTTGAAGTAATTAGGGTTTTGATATTGATTGGTGTGTGCGTTATGAAGATTTGGGTTCTTTTTATAAGTGGGGTTTAGGGTTATGGAAGTAAATACGAGGCAGGTTTAATATGGTTGAGGAGTTAATGAGATTTTTGGGAGTTGGACTAATATTAGTTCTAGAAGTTGACCATATTGACTTACCTATTCAAACCACGGATAGGTCTTTTGGAACCACTTTTAGCTCTTCCTAACCACTGACAACAATAACCTTATACTCTGTGTTGGTTTTGTGTTTTTGTATTCTTGGTATGAAGGTTTTGGGTGCCTAAGGAGCTGATTTACTTGCTATATCTCTTGGTCATTTGGAAGAAGTGATCCCATGTATCTGTGATGGTATCTTTGTATCCACGGATAGTAGTTCACGGAACCGAGGATAGCATGGAGTCTAGTTTTGGATAGTACATGGACATTTGGTTACATTGGCGAATCTATATCACTCTCCCCAAATCACGGATGGATCATTTATTTGATTCTCAAACCACTTTCAATTGGCGCTCAATCTTAACCCTAATCACTTTCTTTGCATAATTCACCAACTCACATCATTATTTTCCTTAATCAAAATGGTGAAAAGTATTCCACCATAACCTAGTTGCCATTCTCACAAAGAATGCTCGATTAAAGGGTTTCATCAAATGATTGATTTCTTAGTTCCACATCCATTTATTATGCTTTAACTGTTACACCCACATTCTTAAAGCCTACATACATCATTACGGAGAAATGCTACACTTACAACGGTTGATGGTGTGGAGATGTTTTGGATTCGAAGTGGATGAGCATGTTATTTCATTCTTGAGGATATCATTAGAAGTTTTGCGTTTGATGATCTTGATGGAGTTGACAATCTTCGGATGTTGAGATTGTTCTTTGGTTTAGAGAGATTAGATTATACACATAGAGGTGAAAAGGTACAATTCTTTAAGAGTTTGTTTTCACAACAATGGAAGTTTTTGATTCATACCTTGTTGATGTGTATGAGTAACAAGACCACAGGTTTTAATGACTTTCCTTCCAAAATTGCTACTGCTATTATTTGTTTATCTGAGGGAAGGAAGTTTAATTGGTCTAGGATGATTTATGAGGGGTTAGTACAAAACATTAGGAAGAAGGGTAAATACTATTTGTATCCTAGGTTTGTTCAATGATTGTAGCACATCAAATTGTTAATTCTATTGAACATTCTAAAGAGTATGAAGTACATCATATGCTTCCTAAGGTTTTTGCACATATGAGGAATCAGCCAGAATGTACAAATTAGAGATGTTCCTTTATTTCCTCACATGCTTACTTTGCCTCTGATCGATTTTTGATGAAGGTCTTGACACTCAACTGATTGTCACTGAAAGTACACCTCCAACCACTGATACTACACCTCAAATCACTCATAGTACACCTATTGTATGGACTAGGAGAAAGAAGGGCACTAAGCTTCCTCGGGCTAGTGCTAGTGGTGTTGCTCATGAGGCATCACCGGATGATGAAGGTGACATGATTGGAAGGGCTTCCACTACTTGATACATGCTTAGATCTGTGTGGGATAGTGGAAACATAAATAAGACCCAACCATTGGCAACTACTAATGTGGAGAGTTCTCTGGAACTTAACATAGGTGGAGGAATCCTAGCCACTTGGCTATCACGGGTGCATAGATGTTCGGGCGGTTCGATGCTATGTTTTCTATATCCAAAGATTCACCTCTCGGGCGATTAACACAACTTCGAAGTGATGAGGATAGGTTGGAACCGAAAATGAATTGACGGATTCGAGTTTGTACATCTGACTTTCCAATGAACCACCGGACCAGTTCACCAGGTCGAAGTGGGGAGGATATTCTTGAGCGCTTAAATGAATTGACGGCCAAATGTACCAAGATGGAGGAGACGATCTCTAATCTCAAAGGAATTGGCGGGTTTCATGAAAAGGATATTCGCTTAAGGCGAGGTTTTGGTTTTGGAGAAGATAAAAAGGCCCGGGCTTCTTTGCTGAGGAAGCTAAGGAAAAAGAAGTTGACTCCTCTCCATTCTGAACATGGAGGATGTATCCAAACGAGGGAGGAGTGAAGGCAAGAATTTAGGGGAGGATGATCATGTATCTATGGAAGAAGATGTTGATAGTGGAGATCAAATATTTGTGGTATCTGATAAAGATGGGAATGATGCGCTTCTTGAAAATGTGAAGAAACTTGTAGAAGATGTAGTCTGAACACAAACACTGATGGTATGTGCGAAACCACGGTTAGTACACTTCTAACCACCGATGCTATAATGAGACATGGCAACTATAACTACTACAACTATACCTACTACAATCAGTCCCCTTTGCTATTATAACCACTTCTACTGTTGTAACAACTCTCTCTATATTACCATCTAAGCCTAAAGAAGTAGAAAGAAAGACGCAGTATACATTGATTAATCAGGCAAAACATCATCTATTTCTACACCCATCATTGCACCTACTTTATCACGTTCAAACTCGCTGCTAAAACCCAAACCAGAGAAAAACTTTAGTTATTGGTGAACCAGCGAAGAAGAAGGTGATTCAATCGATGTTGGAAAGGGTAAAAGGTATTGCGATGCGAGTTGAAGTTTAAAACTAAGAGAACAAGAAGCTTATGATGCGAGTTCGTAAAGAATATGGTTCTTGAAAAAGAAGAGAAGCGGGGAAGAAGAGAGGAAGCTAGTCAGAGAATGCTAGCTATATGGTATGAATCTCAAAACTTTCTTCAAGCTTCTCAACAAATTCTTGATGAGTTTTGCTGCAAGAATGGGCATTCTTTGGATGATGAGGAGAAAGTTAGATTGATGAATGAATGGGCAAGGAAGGTTAGCAAAACAAAGAAACAGGTTATAAGAAAGAAACCTCCTACTATGGCTCAGATGAGAAATGTATTGATGAAAATTATTAAGAATTCAGGCATTTATGTTTCTGATAATCTTAGTAAATGTTCATTTGAAAGAATTTTGGAAATTTATGAGAGATGTATGAGGATTAATGTAGATGATTTCGTCCAATGAATTACGAGAAGGAAGAAGAGTGGATAAAGAAGCATGATGAGTGGATGCTAAGTAAAAGAAAGAAAATCGATATTCAAGAAACATCGGATTCTAAAAGATTGAAAGAAGTTGCAGATGTAAATCAAATTGTTTCTTATGAGTTTAAGCTTAATGATGGAAGTGAAGGAGTTTGGAAAATTCAAAGACTCAACAATGAGAAATTTATGAGTATAATAAATTTTCACAAATGCTTGATATTTTGAAAGGGATGATTTGATGGATCTCTGGAGACTTTACAAGAACAAGTTTGGTGAAGTGCATCCAATTGATAATCATGAGAGACTGGTCTATTATAATTTGAAGATTTTATTTGAACCAACTCATGATGAACATGAATGGAAAGGACTCTACAATGGTACTGTAACAAGATGGTTTTTATATCAAACTTGTGGAGTTCATGTTTTAGCTGTTTACGGAAAAATTATTCACATGCTTGTAGAAGGTGAATATCCCAGTTGAATAAGTATCGAAATTATTGTTGAGATGTTGAAACACGGTATTATCAAGATCTTTGTTACCTATGATGGTCAAGCCTATGATTTGTTAAAGAAATATGAGACAATTCTTAAATCTCATAAGCGTTTGGCTACATCCTCCATTTCAGATGTTTTGAGCTTAAAGGAAACTTGAGAATTTTGTTGAAATGTATCAAGTTTAGGGAGAGTTGTTGGGTTTTGGTTCCTTGAATCATGAATTATCTTAAAATCTTTGGAACCCGGGACGGAGTTTGATATAACCCGGACGAAGAGTGTAACCACGGATGAAGATAACCGGCTAGTAGTAATGTGTAACCCGGGATGAAATATTGTAACCCTTGCTAGTGTTTTGTATAGTCGGTTAGTTTATTGTATTAAGATAAATATGGAATAGATATTTATCTTGTAGGTTACATATTGTATAATGTATAGGACTCCTTGGCTTATAAAAGGAGGTCCTAGGTTAGATTAGAGATATAAGTTTTATATCTAAGGTCAATACACTTCAAGGTTGCAAAACCCTATCTTTGTAAGAGTATTAGTATTAATAAATAATATTGAGGTGTTGAATGTTAGCATTCTTCTTCTTAAGGTTAAGTGTTAAATTCCGCATAATACTTAATAAGTTGTTATTCTAAGTCGGTTTCTATATTAGATCGTTTGCTCAACTGGGATCAACACCTTGGTCCCAACTACTACTCCCAAGATCGAGAGGAAACATACAACCCGTTGTTGGTAGGGGCGCCTTCCACGGCGCCAAGGATGACATTCGCAAATCACGGCTTTTTAGAGGGCTGAATGATCCCAAAGACTTCGAGAGGAAATCAACAACCGTGATAGGGATCTAAGCGCCACGACTCATAAAGGAGCTGGGAAACACCACCATTGTCTCGGGGTCACAAGGGGACAAAGACTCGGGGCATACCACCCGACGTCTTGGAACCCATCACCACCACTTTGTTAAGAGGTTTTGAGTCGGCGATATCTTATTTTAGATGATGAACTGGCGGCGGTGGCGATGAAATACTTTCGGCAAGAGAACATGGACGAGATTCAACCACTGAACAAGAATCTCGGCTGATCCAGCGAAGCACGAGGAGTTACCTTTTCAAGCGGCGATAACTCTTACGCTTCCTCATACTCTTTATCATCGATGAATTCAAAGGGTTTGACAATGTTCTTCCACATCTTGAAAGACAAGCTGGTTAAGTGGATCACAAAGGCTTCAAGAAAGCTATATTCGGGGTCAATGAAACATTCGGGATCAACACTTGAAGGCTGCTGCCGGCTATCGCGTCTAAAGTCTGATGTGCTCACTTTCAATGCCAACAACGATGAAAACAGTCATCGTATTACCAACATCTTCATAGACTGGATGAAAACCTGGTTAAGTTTCTAAAGCATCTTCAGACTTGTGGTGTTACAATTGATGAAATCAGGGATGTTGTCAAAGAAGACCCAGCACTCAACTTTAAAGTGCTTGAGGCTACTGAGGCTTACTTGAAGAATTCCTCAGACCTCACTGAACTAATCAATATGCTAAAGTCTGCCGATGTTCAAGGTCTTCAGTCTTCGGTTCAGTCTCTTCAGGAAACACTAGGTTCTATGGATGCTCAGGTGACCACCTTGGCTAAGGCATCATCTTCAATGGCTTGGAATCTTGGGCCAAGAATGACTGCCTTGGAACTCTCTCAGGCTACTCTGGCAGAAAAGGTCACTGGTCTTGAGAAGGATACATCGACATCAAGGCTATGGTCAGGATCTACTAAGCCTTGAGTCAAGCCACCCAAACTCCCCTAGTGTCGAGGGCAACTCTTGCTATCACGAATTTTGCTTAGCAGTTGAGGGGAGAAGACCACTGAAGAGACTTCCTCTCCGGTGAGGGGGAGCCACTCAACCGATCTCGATGTACCAATTTCATCAATCCTACTGTTTCAACAACACCCATATCATCAGTCCCACTAACATCTACAACAACATTAACAATGACAGTGACTACACACATAACAAAAACAACAACAACACCCACCCTTGTAGCATCATCTTCCTCGGGCGAGGATAAAGGAAAAGGCATAATGCAAACTCGAGCACGAAAAGATCCCCATGATCAACAACACGTACTGCTCACACCACAACAGACTAAGTGCCTATCTTGCAAAGAAGAAAGGAAAAAGAAACTAGCTAAGGAAGAGAGAAAAGCAAAAAGCTTTGTACAAGTCGTTCTTTGAGGAAGGCGAGAATATGGGAATTGATCCAAGAAGCTTCAAAAGGGTCGAGCGGAGAGAAGTTCAAAGATGCTTTCGAGCAAATCAAATGAGAAAGCATTTGGAAGAAAGAACGAAAGTTGCACCATCGGGAAAGGAAGAATTGACCACTACAAGCGGTCAATGACAAGCGAGAAGGCTGCCTGAGAAAATCACGATGTCGGAATCATCCCCAAGTCTAAGCGGCAATGAATGTCTCTGGGGATGATAAAGTCACTCGAGGTTCATGATCCCCGAAATTCACCGACTTTGGGATCGAACTTCGATGAGCTTGGTCCAATCATTGAAAAGAAGCAGAATCGGTGGTTAAGGAGTTGATGAAAATGCTCGCAAAGGTATGAAAGGCGAGGATGCACCATCACAACGGGGATTCGCTTGCCTTAAGCACCTCAAGGATCTCAACCTCAATCATCACGGGGAAGCGAAAAAGGGTTGGGTTCGGCACGAGATCAAAGTGCACGGACTTGAATGCAACAGGGAGCTACCTAAAGGTGTAAAGTTTGTCAACTGTCTTTGCATAGAAGAGCCTGAAAGAGGACTCTTCTTAGAAAGAGGACTCTTCTTCATCGATGTCTATGGAAACCCAGCATTCCAAAGGTGGAGTGACATTGATCTTGCAGGAGTGCCTACAATGGCAAGTTATCTTCCAGTGGCCTCTCAAATCCAAACTCTAGCAAATGTTAGGTTCTGCAAAGACCTGAATACCAAGATAAGAGATCACCCTAACAAAGAAGCACTCCTCAAGAAGAAGCCAAAGCTTGAAGCACTGGGAATCCACCTTGATTGACATCATTTTGTTTTATCCTTTTGTACTAGTTATTGGAACCATGTAATGTGATCAATAAAAGATGTATGTTTTGTCAAAATACTCAGTGTTCCCTATTGTATTCATTAGTACATTCAGTGTAAGAAGAAGCCATTTGCTCACTTACACTGATCAAACACTTAGGCTATTTGTATATCCAAATAAGGGGAGACTGTTGGGTTCAGTAAATACCCAACCCCCTTTGTGGAAAACTAGAAGGGGGGTTGAATAGTTTTACCAATTTAAAACTTTCTTTTAAATATTTAGATCGACTTATGTCAATCTATTTAGATGTGTGTGTTGGATGTTGATAATAAAACATATAGAAGTACGTAATGAAAAGATAAGAGTAAGAAGCACAAAACACAAGCAGTATTTATAGTGGTTCAGCTACAAGGATACCTTCCTTGCCCTACTCCACTCCCCAAGTCACCTACTCGAGAGTTAGTAATCACTACACAACACCGACTCCTTATGGTGGAGAAACCTTCACAACGTTGCCTACTCTTTTTCCGATACTAGGCTAACCACCAGGTTCTTTCACACCAAGGTGAACCACACCTACACAACGTCGCCTACCCTTTATCCGGTGCTAGGCTAACCACCGAGTTCTTTCACTCCAAGGAGAACTAATCCTTTCACAACGTATCCTACCCTTTATCCGGTACTAGGCTAACTACTACCCAACACTACACCAACAAATAATCCCAAAGGAGACCAACTCATGTTGGGAATTATACGTTTGAGCTGATAAGACAAAAAGAATGAAACAAGAGGGACTTAATACGACAAGAAGGAAACCTACAAAAAGATGGAAGGACTTGCTTGCAAAAGAAGATTTATTATTTAGTCCTTAGTAGAGATTTGTAAACCCTAATCCTCTAGTATATAAAGAGGACATGGGGTGTAGGTTTAATACATATGTCTTCCATAATGTAGTCGACTAAAGGGGTGTGTGTGTGTGTGTCCTAGTCGTATAGTCTTGTAAATTCCTAGGTTATTAGTTTAGTTAGTAGACGTGTTCCTATAAACGTCTATAGTTAGTTAGTTAGTTTATGGTGATGAAAACCTTGTTCAATAACAAAGTATCGATTAGTTTATTCCGCTGTGCACGTTGTTTGTATTTGTTATTGTTATCCCCTAGAGCTTATAAATGATCTTAAAAATTGGTATCAGAGTGGGGAGCTCTTGATATAGGGATCTACAAGGTTTTTCAAAGAAAAAGATCTCAAAATTCGAATCTGAAATTTTTGTAAGGTTACTACAGGGCTATTTTCAAGAGGCGAAAACTTTTTCGTTAACCGTTGGATCATGACGAAATTTTAGGTGGACGTTCTCTATATAGCCATCTAACTTTCCACCGGAGGGATCGTCGATCTGAGGTTTCAATCAATAGATATTAGCTAGAAGTAGGGGTAGCGAAGGAGTTTTTCAAAATCAAATTTTTTAGGTTTTTTGTGTTTTCATGCTTTTGATTGTGCATTAAAGGGTACTATCAAACCCTAATTCAATGAGCTTTTAATGATCACTATTTTTGGAGTATGGTTTGCTTTTTGTGGTTGTGAAACCTAAATTGCTCAAAGTATCTTTAGCGCGTTTTCAAAGTCTTTGCGGGGTTTGATTAAAGTACTGTTGTTTCTGGCTATTTATTGTTCAAGTGGTAAAGTGTTTCCAAGGCTACGATAAGTGGTGGTAAAGAAAATGGTAACCATTGATTCATTCTCATACTTGATATGTATGGGTAGGAGGTTATGTTTGTTAAGGCTGCTGATAAGAAGATACAACATCAGAAGGGATGCCATTATGCCTTTATATGCTAAGTACTGCTGTTATCAGTTCCCATGACTCACGGATGATCTTGCTCTTTTTAAAGATAGTAATGCTGGGTTCTCGTTTTGGCTACATGCTCAGATCAATAAAGGTTACACATACAGAGATTGATTTTTGATTCCTCTGTGATGGGGTCCACGAGTCTCGTATGGCGTTACATGGTACTAAAAGGTTATTAATTACGGTCAATACTATTTGATGTGGGGGCTCGTCTATGATTCAAGTCTATACTTTATTTTGGTCTATATAATACTCAACGTGGGACACATTGTTTTATAAATTCAAACGAGGAAAGGAGTTGATCATTGGTTGGTTTTCGGGAAGCAAATGGGTGCGACAATTATAACATTGGGCGGTGATCCTTTATACGATTGGTGGAATTTTTATCCGATAGGGACAGCCTAGTGATTGTGTATAATATTGCTTTTGGAGTTGCATTATAATATTAATTGATTGCCTAGTTGATTGGTTATTCCAGTTTATTGCTCGAGGATTAAAAAAAAATTGGTCACGTGAGGTTGTCTTTTGATGGCTATGATGAGACCTATGAGTATATATTTACTGCTATTGATATTGTGATCACGTGGGAATGCATGTCATTGTCAATAGGACGGTGAATTTAATAATGTGAAGTTGGGTTCCAATCCGTTACGACGTACACATGGTTTGGCTTAGGAAAGTACTGCTCATTTTATGATAGTACTGCTCATTGGACGCAAAGTACTGCTTGGATGCAAAGTAGTGCTTGGAGGTTTCAAAGTACTGCTACCCTTTCACATCAAAGTACTGCTTTGACCGTATATTCTCAAAAATCGATCAAAAATCGATCCTTCTCAAAGTAATGCTCAAGGTTTTTGCATGGCGAAACTAATTTGGATTGGCAGTCTAATGGTTTATTACAAGGAGATTTGGAGTTAAGGGGAAGTTGTACAAGTTTTTGGTATTGAGATTTTTGGTGACACACACAAGTTATTTGTTCACACAGACAGGGAGTTTGGAATTTGTTCCTAAAGGTTTTAAAAAGCTCATTTTAGGATTTATTGAAGAATTGATTATGAAGAGGGTTGTTTATCACTAATTTGAAGATGAAGTGGAGTTTCTTGGATGCGTATTCTTATTATATTTTTAAACAGCGGAATCATTTAAAAGTAACTTGTTCGTGCTTCAATGATTGTGGTGAAGACTTGCAAAATCTAGTTTTCATAGGTCAAGGGGTGGATGGATGAAGACCTAGTTAACTATCACTTAAAGGAGTTACATTGTAGTGCTTAGTGTCTCATTGAAGATGAGAATTTTGTCAAGAGGTTGCGATCTACTTATATTTTTGGTTAGCAGTATAAGTTCAACGTCACGTGGATAAACAAGACATAAGATACAAGTTTGGGTTATTTTACTTCTTCATCAAATTCGTTATACTTAGTTTTCTTCACTAGTGATCATTACAAGGAGCTTACAGATTTGGAGAATCATTTGATGTTCATGTACCACTCAAGGGGAAGTGTTTGATTCTTACTACTATTGATTAGTATTACTACTGATGGTTTAGATTTCTACTGTTTCAAGTTCATTTTTAGTTGCGGAAAACTTCATAGAGGGTAATTTGAAACATTGGAATGATGAATTGAAAGTGTGGTATTGGTTCATGGTGATCAAGATCAAGTTTGCATACGTTCCCTATTTGGATAATAACAAAAAGGGGAAGAGATGTTTGAGTGGCATGGCATGGATTAAGGGGAAGACAAAGGAATACATACTTGTTTCATTTATGGTGAGATCCACGATCTCAATTTCTCTAGTTCGTCTAGGGAAGTTCGTTCAAGAATGGTTTTGTCATTATCAACTAGGGAAGATTGTTGGGAATTATACGTTTGAGTTGATAAGACAAAAAGAATGAAACAAGAGGGACTTAATACGACAAGAAGGAAACCTACAAAAAGATGGAAGGACTTGCTTGCAAAAGAAGATTTATTATTTAGTCCTTAGTAGAGATTTGCAAACCCTAATCCTCTAGTATATAAAGAGGACATGGGGTGTAGGTTTAATACATATGTCTTCCATAATGTAGTCGACTAAAGGTGTGTGTGTGTCCGAGGCGTATAGTCTTGTAAACGCCTAGGTTATTAGTTTAGTTAGTAGACATGTTCCTATAAACGTCTATAGTTAGTTAGTTAGTTTATGGTGATGTAAACCTTGTTCAATAACAAAGTATCGATCAGTTTATTCCGCTGTGCATGTTGTTTGTCTTTGTTATTGTTATCCCTTAGAGCTTATAAATGATCTTAACAACTCTTTATTACAACATCATCAAGGATATCAATATCCTTGGATCTAATGCTAATCTATCTTGTACATCGAACACATATCGAGTGTATATCTAAGGCACCTTTCACTAATGCCTTTAACTAGATCTTCAAGACACCCTTCACTCTAATGTCTTGACTTGACTTCTAGGCATCCTTCACTAATGCCTATAATCACGGTCGATCGACCTTTCACTAATGTATTCGTCTTGACACTTGAGACATCTTTCACTAATGTCTTCAACACTACACTTCTTAGAAGAAAGAAAATAATCATCAACAAAAGGAATTCAGTAGTCTTGATGATGAGGAAGCATGGCAACTCATGGACTTGAGCTTGCTTGACTTCAAAGGTGGTGATCTCGCCTTCAAGAGGAAGCTAGAGAATCACACAAAAACAAAACTACAAACATAGATCTCTTGGATCTGGGTTAGAGACTTTTTAACTCAAAGGGAAAGTATGTTGAAAAGAGGTGAGAAATAATGAAGAAATGGCTCACTATCTATAGAGGAAAATGTTCACTGTTCCCCGGATCCCACAGATCCCTCCCACAAGGGATCCGTCTAGCGTAAATCTAGGGATCCGTGGGACGCTCCTCTTTACCCATGGGTATTTTGGTTATTGGTCATGGGTCATGGGTTATGGGTTGATCCATGGGTCTTTTACTAGATACAATGTATCTTAAGAGTGCAATGCACCTAGTCACATGGGTATGGGTCAATACCATGGGTTATGGATGTTATCCATATATGATATAAGCATGATGTCATGCAATGGGTTATGGGTCATGGACTTTATGTTGTACCCAACTACATTCAATGTATTTGGTCAATGGGTTATGATACTTAAGTTTCTACCCATTTATATTACCCAATATACTACATACTAGTTATGTGTATATTTTACCCAAATGTGTAAACACTAGTTGTTGTACATATGTAATATTAAATCATAAAATCACTTATACTTGTTTTAGTGTTTTATGTGAAAACGTAAGTATGTTAGAAACTATTATTTCAAACCATTTACGTATTTTATTTGTTTCGTTAAAATGATTTTACGTTTGTTATCGACAAAACATTAGAAGATCGTAAAATATTAATAAACGTTTTTATGGCTTATTTGTATTAACAATCTCCCCCTTTTTGTTGATGACAAAACATAAAATTATTTTAAGGAAAAGCTAAAATTCATAAAAGTTTGAATTTGTAGTTTTTACTTTCTTCTCCCCATTTTTGTCGAAATAAAAAGAGCTTCGAAAGGAAACTAACACATTGTTTTATGAAAATAGAGAGCAAGTAACGGGAAAGGATCTCGTCTTTACTCCCCCTTGACGAGTCCATCTCTATGTAAGGGCGTCAAGAAAATAATACTAAGCTAGTTCATTTGCAACTAAGTTTGCAAAAGATTTCGTCTATGTGACGAATGTGCTCCCCCTTGATGATTGCAAATTTTGCAACGGGATGTCATGAAATGTAATCCTAATATCGCAATTAATTTGCAATGTATTGCTTTGACACAAAGCTCCCCCTAGCTTTAGGGTGTCAAAGTCTTCATTTGTAAATTGAATAACTACAAAACAAAGGTTAGAAACAAAGTATAATGCACAATTTCCTGCAAATATGATCCAAGTTAGTAGAAAATAGTTTTTCTCAGATCACGGATCCCACGGTTCCTCCTTGTAGGGATCCTTCAAGCAAATATAGAGGATCCGTCCGGCTGATGATCAATTTCAGCAATGGCGATGTAACACATTATGTTAATATCAAAGTGAGATATGTATAATACAACATAATCATATACTCAGAAATATAGCAAGTAGCATGTATTTTCATTTAATAAAACTAGACATATGATATACATGACTCTAAAAACTAAGAAAATGATCGATACATGACTTGGAATTACTAGACTTAACTAAGTAACGCTTGAAGCTAGGACACCACTAAAATCCTCTAGCTCAAGTTTGTTTAGGTTTAATCTCGTCGAAACGTTCGAGGAGGTGATAAAACATGAAACGTTGGTCTTCTCGTACTTCATGTATCAAACTTTCAACATGTTGACAATGATAACAATCTTTGTCATGGCTAGGTAGTGGTGGTGGAAGGAATGAAATTGCTTGATGCAAAGGATCAAGTGAAGCGACTTGTGGAGCCTCAAATGATGGAGCGATTGGTGGAGGCGCATTTGAAAATGGCTCGACCAAGAATGATGGTGGTGGTAGAGAAGTGTCAACTTCCATATGCTCGGGTGGTTGACTTTGATGATTTCTCATAATCCAAATAGGATTATATGATGGTAATGGCAAAAAGGAAGTCGGAGCTAATGTTGACTCAACACCTTGATTATGTACCATTATTCCTCCTAATGAGGAGAATGTTGCCGGTGGAGGAGGATGAGACGGCCTAGGAGGCAAATCCTCTAAATTGTAGAGGTGTGGTGATCATAGTGGAGTTGTAAATGAGATATCTCTAGGAACCAATGGTGATGGTTTAGTGGAGATGATATTGTTTGGCCTAGGAGGTATAGTGGTGTTTGGCATAGGTAGTTTTGTGGGTACTATCCTTTTAGGAATTGGTTTGATTGGTTGAGAAGAAATCCTTGCATTTGTTGGCTTGACCGGAGATGATTCGGTTGAAGATATTTCGTGTACAACACGAGCAATTTTCTTGGGTGGTTCTTTGGTGGATAAGTTGCTACCTAGAGTTTTCCTCATGATGATTTCAAGAGGTTTGTAAAGGTTTCTTAAGTGCTGAAAATGAGGTTGAAGGTGATGACTTTAGAAGTCCCAACAATGTGGTTTATAAGGCAAGGGTTTTGGCAAGTGCATTCAAGACTTAAGCCACTAAGATTCATTGGAATGTGATGATGAACATGCACAAGAGTCAACTTAAGAGTTTGTACTAATCTAGGAACTCATTTAAGATGAGATAGAGTCTTTAAGTTGGCAAGATGAGCTTGAAATGATTATTTTGGCTAGAGTTGACACAAATCTGTCATACGGATCCCACGGTTCCCTCCAACAAGGGATCCGGATAGGCTAATCCTAGGGATCCGGCTCTCAGCAGTTATGAAAGGTTAGAAATGAAGTTTATAAGGGCTAGGATCTATACCATTCTGAGTGTTTCAGTCCTCCTAAGTGTTTTAAATGAAGGGGTGCTTAAGTACTTGAGGGTAATGAGTGATGTAGCTAATGATTGCCTTTTATGGAAGAAATTGGAACCTTCATGAGTACCAATGAATGAACAAGGATGACACTAACGATTTTAAGAGTGTCAAGTGAAGCTAAATGACCCAAGAGATCAGATAGTGACTTAGAGTAATGCTTTGGAGAATATCCTAAAGGCTTAAGATGGAAAAACTAGAATTTGATCAATTTCGACCAATTTTGACGTAAGGATGATTATGATCAATTTTGCTATAAAAGATTTCCAATGTTAGATATGAGGGATCATGTGAAAAGTGATGTGAGAGCGGAAGAGTAATTGATTTAAGTCAAACGATAGATCTACAAGTGTCTTTGAGTGTGATCTAGGTGAGTTATGTGTGAGTACAAAGGATCTACTTAATCTTGAAAAAGGACTTAATTTGCCTTAAGACACTATGTCTAGCTTAGTGTGAGATTTTCTAAGGACATGTTTGAAATACAATGTTTGCAATTGCATTTTCTGTTTTCCGGATCCCACGGTTCCCTAAGTGTAGGGATCCGTCTAGCACAAACTTTGGGATCCGTCCATCTGCTAAGCAGAACCTTTACCAAAGGTATGCAATGATCTTGACAATGCATTATATTCCAAGGTTAGCTTAAGAGGTTCTAACACTAAGATATCAAATGTAAGATGTTTTATTTCATGAAGGAAATTGGATTACATTGATAAAGCATGAGTACAAAAGGATTGATCCTATTGAAAGACTACTAAGTTCCATGAGCGTTTTCGCTAGAAGGATCATCAAGTGGTTGATGAGTGTTGGTGGAATCAACAATGAAGAAAGTCTTCATGAGTGATATGTTTAGCGGTTCCATCATCTTGTTCACAAGTACGTACAACGGACTTTGAAATTGAGGATGAAAATGCATGACGTTATGATAGAGGTGTGGCAAGAACATTCCATAAGGGATGAGTTTATTCTTGGAGCTTTGAAGATTTACAATTCGCCTTGCGAAGAAGTAGGCGAGATTATATGGTTGTTGTGTTAGTAAACAATACATTATGTGAGCACAACACGCGGTAAGGATTTCTCGATTTCCCTTAAGACTCCAAACATTTTCATGTAGGATGAGTGCAAGAGGCTTGTACTCTTCTCGGATATCTCTTGTAAAGATAATGTTTGGATCGGAGTAATATGGTCGGGGTTTGCATATTATGCGATTTAAATCCTCCGAGGAAGGTATGTGAGAACAATATGGACTATTTTCTTCATGAAAGTTGAAGAGAGAATCAAGAGACCAATCTTCGGTGAAGGCACATTGTCCATGATTTGGAATCCAGAGGATGTGAGAAAAATGCCCAAGAGTTAAAGCAAACTTTCGGTTTTTGATCCAAAACCAAAGAGATAGAGAGCGATCCTCCCTTACGACGAGTTCAAGCTGACGGAATAATTCCATTATGAACCTTGGACATATCTTCTCGTTGATTTCGAGAAGACATTCTAGTCCTATGGCTCGGAAGGAGGTATTGATACCTTCTTTCTAATTGTAGAGAGGTGTCTACAATACGTCCTTCGTGGAATTGACGGTTTTTGAGATTATTGAACCCACAGACATGATTGCCAGGTGTGTTGGGCTCAAGGGAGATGTTCGGAGTGTAGACGCTAGTGAGTGAAAAATCAAACTCATATTCATGCGTCATATTTGAACCTATAGAAACGATGAGTTAATAGAAAGTAATGTTTGAGGTGAACCAATGATTGTCAAACATTTTTACTAGATTTTTATTAACAATGGTTTTTAACAACAATGACACTTAACTCACTTATGGTTTTGACATTCTAGTGGGATATTACTTTTAGAAAGAAAGTGGTTTTATTATGCATGAAAAACTGTTGTCCAGATGTACGGTTCCCTTTCAAAAGGGATCCGGCTTTGCCGGGATCCGTAGGTCTGTAGTAGCGTAAAACAAATTTGATAAAAAACATAGGTTTTACAATTTTATACCATACCAAGATATGTGTTTTAGCCTACATTTTCTTTTATCATGCATACATGACTTCTAATGTATCATGAGAGAATACGAAACATATAAATCAAAAGAAATGACAAACACATTATGATAATAATAACCTAGATAAACTAGACTATTTATAATATTTCATTTCGATGCTAAGAATGATACAAAGGATTGGGTATATGATCCCAATGTAGATTAACAACACAAAGTATATGTCTCCGTATGAGAACTTCGTCATAGGGAACACACGAGCGATGAGTGTTAAGGCGATGAGCACGAGGGCGATGTAAACCATGTTGATGGCGAGCCTTCTTGGTTTCGGATGAGATAAAATGGAGAGGAAGATGAAGTTTTGAATGAGAGGAAATTTTTGAAATTGGAAGATTTGAAAAAGTGGGGATTTGATGGAGTAGATGACGGTGGGAGTTTTTATGGGGAAGGAGGAATTTTTGAAATTTGTTTTTTGTTTTATTATTGGAAAGATATGATTTTTGGATTAAGTGAAATAAAACACAAGTTTTATATACCACGACTTTTAGGCGAAAAGTGACGTGTGTGAGAAAAGGCTTCCTAATAAAGCTTCATGTAATACATGTATATGCACAAAAGATAATCATATAAATACTTATGTAGGCATACTTAATTATCAAGCTAATGTCATTTTAGAGATAAGTAAAGAATCATACCTCTAACGCACTTAGGAATGTCTTTACAAATGACACAACAAATGTCACTAGACAATTCCGGCTCCTTTGTGCTTAAGATACCTTCTTAGGGAAGGTATTCTTGTTACCAAGTGATTCCTATGGCTTGGTAGGTATGAGCTTTGACTAATCAACATGACAAAGAGGATTAGTGCATTTAAATAAAAAATAAAGACAAAATTACACGGTTGGTCCCTGTGGTTTGCCCATATTGCAAGTTTAGTCCCTAAGTCGTTTTAATTACACCAGAGATACCTATTTTTGAAACCTTGCACTCATTTAGTCCCTATTTTGGATGGCCGTTAGTGCAGTCCGTTAAGTTATTTTACTTTGTTAAAACAAGTCCTTTGTTAATAAATTTTGCACCGTTAGTCCTTATTTTCTAAAATATAGTTTTTCACAGTTACTCTCTCCGTTAATAATAGATATCGCCTCGATTTTTATGTTTTTGTCCGTTTAGTTAGTTTTTATCCGCTTTCCCCTTTTTTACGTTTTAGATACATTTTTTCGTCTTTTATAATTTTGTTCGTTTTTCTTACGCTTTTCTCCGTTTTCTTAAGTTTTTATCCGGATTTCATCCGCTTTTGTCCGTTTTCTTACATTTTCTTAGAATTTTTTCTTTTTATCCGCTTTTCTTACGTTGTGTCTGTTTTCTTTTCGTTTTTGCCCGTTTTCATTTGTTGTTCTTACACTTTTGTCCGCTTTTCTTACATTTTGTCCGCTTTTTACATTTTGTCCATTTTTCTTTCGTTTTTGTACTATTTCAACATATTGAAATTTTTTCCAAAAATTTGAAAAAAATATTCTCAAAAAATGAAAAAATTCAAAAAAATTTTGAATTTCGAAAAATTCAAAAAAAATTCGAAAAATAAAAAATTTTTCCGAAAAATTTCAAAAATAAAAAAAATATATCGAAAAATTTCAAAAAAATTTAAATTTCAAAAAAATGAATAAAAAAAATATTTTGAATATGTTTGTTTTTTTTAAAAAAATTTTCAATATTTTTCAAAATTTTTTAAAAATCTTTAAAAAAATATATTTGAAATTTTTTTGAAATTTGACATTTTTATTTTTTCGAAATTCAAATTTTTTATTTTTGAATTTTTATTTTGAAATTTTTAGAATTTTTTTATTTTTCGAAATTTTTTTATTTTCGAATTTTTTTTTTATTTTGATATTTTTTGAAATTCAATTTTTTTTGAAATATGAAATTTTTATTTTTTAAATTGTTCAAGATTTTTAAAATTTTCAAATTTTTCAAAAAATCTTAAAAAATGAAAAAATATTTTTTTAATTTTTTCGGAATATTTTTTTTTTCCAATTTTTTTTTTTGGAAATTTTTTAAATTCCAAATTTTTTTCTTTTGGAAAAATATTCAATATGTTGAAATAGTACAAAACGAAAAGAAAACGGACAAAAATGGATGAAAACTAATAAAAACGCATCTATTTAAAACGGACAAAACGTAAGAACAATGGACAAAAAGCGGATGAAAACGGGCAAAACGAAAGAAAACGGACAAAACGTAAGAAAACGGATAAAATGCAAGAAAACGGACAAAAGCGAATGAAAACCGATAAAACGTAAGAAAAACGGATAAACGTGAAGAAAACGGGACAAAACTATAAAACGAAAAAACGGACGAAACGTAAAAAAAAGGGAAACGGATAAAACGAAGCAAACGGACAAAAAGTAAAAAATCGGCGATATCTATTATTAACGAGGGACTAACTGAAAACTATATTTTAGAAAATAAGGACTAACGGTGCAAAATTTATTAACAAAGGACTAACACTAAAATAACTTAAAACTGAACTAACGGCCATCCAAATAGTCTGGACTAAATGAGTGCAAAGTTTCAAAAATAGGTATCTCTGGTGTAATTAAAACGACTTAGGGACTAAACTTGCAATATGGGCAAACCACAGGGACCAACCGTGTAATTTTGTCAAAAATAAATAATGAGAAAAATGTTTTCATCTAATCAACATCCAAACAAAGAGTTTTAAAAGACATGGTTTTTGTTTTTATAAAAACCTTCTTTGTAGTTTTTAATTAACCATGGATCGTATCAAATTTTTAAAGTATAATATACTTCAAGAAACTAGGTAACGAAGCTCTGATGCCAATTGTGGAAAACTAGAAGGGGGGTTGAATAGTTTTACCAATTTAAAACTTTCTTTTAAATATTTAGATCGACTTATGTCAATCTATTTAGATATGTATGTTGGATGTTGATAAGCAAACATATAGAAGTATGTAATGAAAAGATAAGAGTAAGAAGCACAAAACCACAATGCGAGTATTTATAGTGGTTTGGCTACAAGGACACCTTCCTTGCCCTACTCCACTCCCCGAGTCACCTACTCGAGAGTTCGTAATCACTACACAACACCGACTCCTTATGGTGGAGAAACCTTCACAACGTTGCCTACTCTTTTTCCGGTACTAGGCTAACCACCGGGATCTTTCACACTAAGGTGAACCACACCTAAGACAACGTCGCATACCCTTTATCCGGTGCTAGGCTAACCACCGAGTTCTTTCACTCCAAGGAGAACTAATCCTTTCACAACGTTGCCTACCCTTTATCCGGTACTAGGCTAAGTACCGAGTTCCATTACAATGGAGGAACTACTACCCAACACTACACCAACGACTAATTCCAAAGGAGACCAACTCCTTATTACAACATCATCAAGGATATCAATATCCTTGGATCTAATGCTAATCTATCTTGTACATCAAAACACACCATATCGAGTGTACGTCTAAGGCACCTTTCACTAATGCCTTTAACTAGATCTTCAAGACACCCTTCACTAATGTCTTGTGACTTGACTTCTAGGCATCCTTCACTAATGCCTATAATACAGACTATCGACACCTTTCACTAATGTCTTCGTCTTGACACTTGATACATCTTTCACTAATGTCTTCAACACTACACTTCTTAGAAGAAAGAAAAGATTCATCAACAAGAGGACTTCAGAAGTCTTGATGATGAGGAAGTATGGCAACTCATGGACTTGAGCTTGCTTGACTTCAAAGATGGTGATCTCGCCTTTAAGAGGAACCTAGAGAATCACAAAAACAAAACTACAAACATAGATCTCTTGGATCTAGGGTTAGAGAGTTTTTAACTCAAAGGGAAAGTATGTTAAAAAGGGGTGAGAAATAATGAAGAAATGGCTCACAATTTATAGAGGAAAATGTTCACTCTTCCCTGGATCCCATGGATCCCTCCCACAAGGGATCCGTCTAGCGTAAAGCTAGGGATCCGTGGAACGCTCCTCTTTACCCATGGGTATTTTGGTTATGGGTCATGGATCATGGGTTATGGGTTGATCCATGGGTCTTTTACTAGATACAATGTATCTTAAGAGTGCAATGCACCTAGTCACATGGGTATGGGTCAATACCATGGGTTATGGATCTTATCCATATATGATATAAGCATGATGTCATGCAATGGGTTATGGGTCAAGCTCCATAGGTCATGGACTTTGAGTTGTACCCAACTACATTCAATGTATTTGGTCAATGGGTTATGATACTTAAGTTTTTACCTATTTATATTACCCAATATACTACATACTAGTTATGTGTATATTTTACCCAAATGTGTAAACACTAGTTGTTGTACATATGTAATATTAAATCATAAAATCACTTATACTTGTTTTAGTGTTTTATGTGAAAACGTAAGTATGTTAGAAACTATTATTTCAAACCATTTACGTATTTTATTTGTTTCGTTAAAATGATTTTACGTTTGTTATCGACAAAACATTAGAAGATCGTAAAATATAAATAAACGTTTTTATGGGTTATTTGTATTAACACCCTTAATCTATGATTTGAATAGAAAATACCCTAAGTGTTTAGACCGTTAAACACTAACAAGTCACTGAGTGCATAGTCTCTCAGTGAGCCATCTTTAGGATACTCGAGAAGAGGCTAAGAAGAAGTCTTTCCACTCGAAGAAGGCGGAACTTAAAGGGTGAAGACCGAGTCAAGAAGAAGATGGTGGATTAGGTGAGTGATGACAATAACTCATCAATCCCTAAACTCCTCACCGACTACTTACAGAGAGAAACTAAGTAGAAGACTGAAGGATATGAAGGTGAAGAATGAAGCCGGATAAGGCGGATAAGTTTGAATCGATAAGACGAAGTTCAGATCAACCAAAGTCAACTTTCCGCATGGCAAACTAGTAGGCTCAGTGTCATCACTGACTTATGGAAAGCTGCCTTGTCTCTTACTTGATATAGTCTTTGTAAACCGAGACAAAATACATCAGTATTTTGTCTTCTACAAAATGTCAGTTTGTCACTTAGGATAGAGTTAAAACTCATACTTGCATAAATAGCATAAGAGATGGAGTGAAAGATCAAGCTTGTGAATTGTAAAACACACACACACATACAAGCCATCTTTCACTCCTCCAAATACAACTCAGTCCCTGAGATAGCTCAGTGGTTCCATAGTAGTTGTGTTTAGACTTAACCTGAACTTATTGAGGAGTACCAACCTTTGTCATTTCAATCCCAAGTACTATTCCGAAAGTACTTGGGTAATGTATTCTTTTTGATTGATTTCTAATAAAGAATATTATGTTGAAAATTTATCAGTGTGTTTTGCTTACATCTTACTTCAGTCATTGATTCAAAATTATCTGTTTTTAATACTTAACTGTTTTTACGATAGTGAATAGGGAACAACAGACACCATATGAGATATGGCATGGTAAAGCTCCTAACCTGTCTTATTTAAAGGTCTGGGGTTGTGAGGCGTATGTTAGACGTGACTCAGAAGATAAACTCCAACAAAGATCTGTAAAGTGTATCTTCATAGGATACCCTAAGGAAACTATGGGTTACTACTTTTACTATCCAACTGAAAATAAAGTAATTGTTTCTAGGTATGGAGATTTTCATGAATACGATCTCGTATCTCAAGAATTCAATGGGAGAGTTTATGATCTGGAAGATGATCATGAAGATGCATTACCTTCAAAACACTAACGCATTCTCCTGTAGAACCCGATAGTCCGGGTCCTCCACCGGTTGAAGTGATTCCCGTTTATAGATCCGTAAGGTCTACGCGTGCACCTGAACGTCTATGTCTTAACGTAGAGGTTGAGGAAACTATGTTAGGAGATATAGGAGAAATGGCAAGTTGCCATGGCAAGTCCTGAAAAGGAAAAATGGCAAGTTGCAATGAATGGGGAATGCAATCGATGAGAGAAAATGAAGTTTGGGAAGAGGTCGACTTACCTCCAAACGCCAAGGTGGTTGGAAGTAAGTGGCTCTATAAAATAAAGACTGACATGGATGGAAAAATACACATCTATAAAGCTCGTCTAGTTGCGCAAGGTTTTACTCAAACTTATGGCATAGATTACGAGGAGACCTTTTCTCCTGTGGCAGACATTAGAGCTATTATAATTCTCATAGCAATAGCAGCATACTATGACTATGAGATATGGTAGATGGATGTCAAAACCGCCTTCTTGAATGGTCGCTTAGATAAAGACATCTATATGAAGCAACCTGAGGGGTTCGTGAATCCACAATTTCCAAACCGTGTATGCAAACTTCAAAGGTCCATTTATGGATTGAAGCAAGCATCAAGGTAATGGAATAAGAGATTTTATGAAGAAATAAAAAGGTATGGATTTATTCAAAATCTTGATGAGCCATGTGTATATCACAAAGTTAGTGGGAGTGATGTAATTTTTCTTATCCTTTATGTCGATCACATATTAATTATGGGAAAAGACATTCCAAGTTTGCAAAATGTTAAGGCATATCTTGGGAAATGTTTTTCCATGAAGGATTTAGGAGAAGCTGCATACATTCTAGGAATCAAGATCTACAGAGATAGGTCAAAGCGGTTAATTGGTTTAAGTCAAAGCGCTTACATTGATAAAATACTGAAGAGACTCAATATGCAAAATTCCAAGAAAAGATATTTGCCGATGGAAGTAAAGCATGGCTTATGTAACGATATGTGTGCATCAACACCTACTGAGGTGGCACGCAGCGTAAAAGTTCCTTATGCTTGCAAGAGGATCTATTATGTATGCTGTGAGATGTACAAGGCCGGATGTGGCGTTAAGCTTAGAACATGACCGGTCGATATCAACGAATCCGGTGAACTTCACCGACTGTTGTTAAACATATTCTAAAGTATCCGAGGAATAATGAAAGATATGTCTTTAGTGTATGGTGGAAATCCGCATTATGAGCTTCGTGGTTACAGGTGTTACTTGTAATGCATCCTGGCAGCAGTGATAAAGATGATACGGTCTCGGGACGGGTTATGTCTTTGCCATCAATGGAGGACCAGCTTATTTGGAAGAGCAAGCAAAAGTACAATTGCGATGTCTGCGACGAAACCGAATACATAGCTACTTGAAGCTAAAATGGAGGCTGTGTGGATTAGGAAATTCGTTTCAGGGCTTGGTGTTATGCCTTCAATTGAATCACCTATTGATATGTATTGTGACAATTCTGCTGCAATCATATTTGCCAATGAACTTAGAGTCATGAAGGGCACCAGACACTTTCTACGAAAGTATCACTATGTTCGAGAACAAGTCCCTGAAGGTGATATAAATCTATTGAAAGTTCACACAGATGACAACTTAGCTGATCCTTTCACTAAGGCTTTGGCTAAAGACAAGCTTATTGGACTTGCCAATGGAATTGGACTTCATTTAGCTAATAGTTTCATGCAAAACTGTGATTAGTATTTGGATAAAGGTTATTGTAAAACATTTATTATTTTGATGAAATAAAGTTTGGATTATGTTTATTTTCATTTGTAATATTGTTATCCTATATTTGCATGTTTAATCCATGAGTAACTAAGTTATTCTAAATTTTCCGTTGTCGATTAATGATATGGGAGTATCATTAAATTAAGACAAATCTGAGAGATGTGGTAGAATATACTTGAAAATATATTGATGAGAATGAATACCAATTTCAGATGATATTCAATGAATTGAATATATGACTTATCCCAACTACATAATTTACTTTGTGGATATTGTTATAAGTAAATTATGAATAGTTATCCTCAGACTTGAGATACCAGATAAGTGTCATGAATGTAGTGCATTTCTATGGAGCAACTTAATGCTATACTGAATTGGTAGTCATAAGGGCCGTACTTTCCGAAGTGTTACAAAGTTTGTGGGTTAGTCTCAGTGAGTCAAGATATAATTTGTTTCTTCAAATTTATTTGGAGGATCTTCTTTGGGCCCTTCGTAGGGTCGACAAGATGTTTGTGCGGCCGCACCCAAAATCTGCCCTAAATATGTTTAGAAGATTTGGTAATCTTGGTCAATCCCTTTATAACGAAATGAATAGTTGAATAAAGAATGACTTAATTCCATATCTTTATTTAACGTGGTATTAGAAATAAAAGGATAATAATAATGAGAAATCATTAAAAGGTTTTTCGAGTGCCTTTCTCGAGTTGTGCTAGAGGCATCGAAGTGTTGCTAGACGCTAACCGATGTGATCACTCTATTAAGGTATATCCAAGTTGGAGCTGTTAGTTTTATAGATATAAATTAGTATACGTGAGTTAGGATCGAACTCGAGACCACGGGATTGCACATTTTGCGTATGAGAATTAAAGTTAATAATTAAATATAATAGTTATATTTATTTATTAATTAAACGAAATAATTATAACAGACATTAAGTAATTAAGTGTAATGGACTAACGGTCGTAAAATGTAATTGGAAAGGACTAGATTGCAAATTAATATTGGGAAGGTTCCTGAATCCCTTGTGGGATAACACCACCGATCTGCCAAGGGAGGAAACCCAACCCAACTCTAACTCAAACTTGTTCTCCAAGTTTAGTTAAGTATATTTACAAGGCTAAGGGTCTTGTGTTTTGAATCTCTTGTACTCATTAAGCTAAAAACTAAATTGTTTTGTGTGTTTTCTTGCTCAAACCGATCGACAATCACCTTGTGGGTGTCGATCCTCAACTTTTCCAACTCAAAGTTATTTGTTTAATTAAAACTAGCATTCCTTTAATTCGGCATAGTACGTGTATACAAGAAAGTGGGACTAACACATTATTGTCAGTATTCTTGGATTGAATTACAAAATCGGTAAGGGGTAATTCTTATAATCCTATAAACCATAATTAGGGTTCATCAAATTGTTAGTTTTGTGGATTTGATTCTTGTTTTAAAAAATCAAGAAAGGTACGCATATTATTGTTTATGTTAATTAATTATTCGTTAATCTTTCCTATACGTTTTCGCATGTATTCTTTGATGTTTTGTGTTTTATTATTGATTATTCTTCCCAGACTAGAAACTTGATTTATGTGGGACCATGCTAGACATATCTTTATCCATAGACTCCCCCAGTCGATCTCAATTAGATTCGCTGCTGCCAGGAATTGCGATTAATTAATGCCATATTACTACCAATAAACTAGCACTTACTAATTGAATAGAACTATATATAATGTAAGAGGACATTCTTCGAAGCAATACAAGAGACCTTGCTGTCTTTCGTATGCCCTACCCCATTTTTAATATATTTTACTTTTTTAAAACACGCTAAAAATGGGCAAATAAAATACAGTAAAATTATAATGGTACAAGTTCATGCTACCATGCAAGGACCAACTATGACGCTACAATGATCATCGTTGACGCGAAAAGTGTTGACAATCGGTGTCCAAGGCATGCTTGGCATGCTTCATGACACGTTCATCATATCCTGCATGATCTGTGCCGTGCTTAACCCAGTATAAAACTCTAAATAGATATATAAAGAAATAGTCGGTGCCACACTTTCTTACGAGTTAACTAGTAACTTGATGCCGATGGAAAAATATAAACATTCATCGGCCGGAAAACCAGAAGTGGTAAAGAATGATGGTACTAGTTCATTTTTCTCGTTGTAAGATACGAAAGATGGTAATAGATTTTAAAACAACTTATTAATTAAAACAATTCTAGTATATTTTATAATTTATTTTCTTTACGTGGTTTTTTTGTGGGTCTTCTTTTAGATGAATAGGTAATATTAGTATGTTCGTTGTGTAGGCTTTTGGAATTATTTAGTGCTCAACTTGTCCCCTATACGATTGACACCATTAGTTTGGAGTTTAGTCCGTGTTAGTGATTAGATTATATAATAAGCTAGGATGGCTGTAAACTTAAATTTGGAAATAAATTAGTCAAAAGATAACTGCTATATAAGCAATACTATATAATATTATTATAGGATTTTCACATTTCACAACTATATTAGTAAAATAATCATAAGTTGGATAACTGAGTTGTTTTCCTGTGTTGTTTGTAACTATGTGGATTTAAATGTGGTATTTTGATAAGTTGTGACATGACGAAATAACGGATATGGTTCAATTACATGCATCATATATATATATATATGGTTTATTTAACCTTTCACAATGATATATATAATTTTCAAAAAGAAATCATTGTTGGATAACAAATGACGATTATGCTTGTGTACCGAGCTGGCACATGTGCATTACGTCGTTCTTTTATATATTCATATATATAAACGCGTCTGTGCTTTTTCTGTCTGTTACTAACCTAAGCTGAGCAAAAGAAAACCGTGGCTGTGTATTTGAAAGTAGGGCTAATAATAAAAAAAAAAGTATTATACTTGCCACCCTTTCCTTTCAAGAAATGTAGCTTAACAAATTTTTGCTTCCTGGGTAATTTACTTTCAAATTCATCCTCTTTGGGTATTTTGCAAAAAAATAGGACATTTTGTCCTCTACCTATTAAAGAAGCAAATGAAAGTGGCGAAGTATGATATATATTTTTTATCATTTGCCCTAGTTTTATTATGTTAAATTTTGGATATGTATTAAGATAATTTATTTAATGATTTATAATTGTGTTAAATCTATGATAAAAATGTTTTGTTTTATCATTTGCCCTAATTCACTTCAAGTTGTTTAACGCTTCAAGCGTTAAACCGAATTAGGTTTAACGCTTCCGCTAAATTAGGATGAATTATATCACAACCTAAAGTACTTGCATATAAATTGCTCACACTTGTGAAGCGATAGAATAGAGAGTATACTATGACTAGATTAAGGTGCGTTGTTTGATTAAGATGTTACACATCCGAACCGACTACTCAATGATCTGAATCTGACTACCACATCTTACTAATAAGAGGTAGCTATAATGTCTCGAACTGAATGAAAAGTGTTGTTTGTTTTTTATAATTGTCCGAATGATTTTAATTTTCCCTTTTTAAGTATATATTAAATTATTACAAATACGATTAATAAGTAAATAGTGTAAACTTAAAACAAAACATTTTTATCATATATTTAACACAATTATAAATCATTAAATAAATTATCTTAATACATATCCAAAATTTAACATAATAAAAAATAGGGCAAATGATAAAAAAAAAATATCATACTTGCCATCATTTACTCTTGTGGGTAAGAGGGGCAAAAATGTCCTACTTTTTTGCAAAATACCCTAAAGAGGATGAATTTGAAAGTAAATTACCCACGGAAGCAAAAATTTTTGTTCGCTACCCTGAAGAGGAAAGAGTGGCAAGTATAGTACTTTTTTTTATTATTAGCCCTTGAAAGTATTAGTTAATTAGTTACGCATTTATACGTGCAATGAATATCACAAAAAGAAGAAACAAAGACAGAAAGTTTTTTGTAAGTGTGCAATATGAACTCAACAAGAACAAAATAAAAGCATGCATGGTGTGCTAGGGCTTATAAGTTCATTTTAGGGGACATAAGGTTCAATAAAGACATAGCATACTCACGTACATATGTTAACTTAAACAAAAACTAGGCCTACATAACTAAATATTTAATCTCAGTTATTCTCTTTGCTTAAAAGATTTCGCCTTGGATTATTAAATAATTTCCCTGTAATAGAAATCAAACACGTGAAATAATGATAAAACATATAAAAATACAACTAATTTATGCTACATGTGATTGTTGTACCCGTTTACTTGATTGAGTTGAGATCCATGACAACCCACTATTTACTAAAGAACAAACTACAACATCCCCACCATCCATTTCTTTTTCATCCAATGGTGGAGATGATCTCTGAAAATTACAAACAAGGGCATGATTGTAATTTTACGTCTATCCTATAAAAAGAAAAATATCTGCACATATCTTTCATAAAACACGCAACTCTCAAAAACTAAAACACGCTCTCGCCGGATTTCTAACCACGGCGGAAAAATAAAACCCGATGATCGAAAACCGCCAGATCATCGTAAAACCGCCGTATCGCGCCATAAAACCGACCTTCATCTACTTTCTCTCTCATAAAACAATCCGTATCACCGCCAGTATCACCATAAAACCACCGATATCACAGTTGCCGTCGATTTAAAATGAATGAAAACCAGAATTTAATCGACGTTATAGATGAAAATAACCTAATCGAAGTTCCATTAGATGCTGCAAACACAACATCTTTGTAGATGATTTACGGATCCGAAGATGATTTACCGAAGTTGAAGACACAACAGGTTTTGTTGAGAAAGAAATTGAAGGTGAATCACGTGTGATTTGATCTTTGTTGTTTATTAAACAAATTTTTTGTATGTAGTAAATCAAAAGTGAGTTAATGTTTTATCATTCTAATTTGAATATAAATCACATGTGATTTTGGAGAAAAATCACATGTGATTTATATTCAAAATCAGTTGTTTTAGTGTTTTGTTTTGAATGTAGACAAAACAAAAATAGTCTAACAAACATGTAATTTGTTATAAATCACATGTGATTTCACATGAAAATCACATGTGATTTACATATGATTAAGGAAATCAATAAATAAAATGATTATTAAAAAATGTGATTTAAATTAAAAAAAATATTTGTATAATTCGTAAATCACATGTGATTTTTTCCAAAATCAGCTGTTTTAGTATTTTAGTGTTTTGTTTTGAATGTAGACAAAGATGTAATTTGTTATAAATCATATGTGATTTTCTATGAAATCACATGTGATTTTTGTTATAAATCACATGTGATTAAGAAAAAACAGTTAATAAAAGCTTTATTAAAAAATGTGTATTAAATCACATGTGATTCCTAGTAATTCTGTTTTTAATATGCAGATTCTATGAGATCACCAAGACCAACTTTATATGAGCATTCTGAAACACCGGGTGGATCGATACATTTGGAGCCTCATGTAGAAGGAATTCGTGTACCAGAAGAGGGGAAATACTATGACACTATAGAGGAAGCTATAGAGATGTATAGTACTTATGCCGAAGCAGGAGGTTTTCAAATTAAAAAGTCAGGGCAACGATTAACAAAATTTGGAATGGTACAGCACAAATACATCGTGTGTAATAAAGAAGGTATTCCAAGACGTATTAATATCGACACTTTGGATCCTCAAAACAGTGACAAACAAAAGAGAAATACAACTCTGCATATAACAAGGTTGTAAAGCTCAGATAAGGTTAGAGTTGGACCAAGTTTCTGGAAAATATAAGTTAGTTCAATTTATTGCTAAACACAACCATGTCCTAATTCCAAAAGAGTACAAACATTTTACAAAAAACCAAAGAAGAATGACACAAGCAGACAAAATGTTTATTGTCAAAGCGGCAACAAACAAGATTGGCGCAACACGGGCACACAACTTTTTAACCAGCTTGAAAGGTGGGTATGAATACGTTCATGGCACATCTGATGATTTTAAGAATCATCAAAGGGATATAAATGCTTTCATAGGGGAAAGTGATGCAGAAATTCTTATAAACAAAATGGAAAACAGAAAGATGTATCTCCCGAACTTTACATTTCAATATAAGGTAGAAAACAGTGAGTTAGTGGCGATGTTTTGGGCCGACGAAGTTGCAAAATGCAACTACAAAGAGTTCGGAGACATAGTTTCTTTTGATGCAACCTTCAGGAGTAACAAGTAAGATTTTTTTATTTTTTTTATATGAACTAATTTATAATAAAAATCACATGTGATTTTATTTAAAATCACATGTGATTTAGATGTACTACACGTGATCACCATACCTCGTACTAGGAATCACATGTGATCAAAGTAGAAATCACATGTGATTTACTTCTACATTACACTAATTATTTGAGGTAATGTTCTTAGGTACCACATGGTGTTTGTACCATTCATCGTAGATAATCACAAAAAGTGTGTCACCTTTGGTTATGGAATGCTTTTAAAAGAAGATACTGAATCATACACGTGGCTACTAACCGCATTTATGACTGCATTCAAGAAAGAACCGACCATGGTTGTAACAGATCAAGATGGAGCAATGAAGAGAGCTATTGAAGCCGTTTTCACTAACTCAAAACACAGACTTTGCATGTGGCATATTGATCAAAAAATTCCTGCAAAGGTAAATATATTCTCTAAACAATATGTTTTTTATTCACTTTAAATATGGATCACATGATAATTTGACAATCATATGAATCACATGTGATTCATCTGAAATATATAATGTGATTTATGTTGAAAACAGATTTGTCAAGCAATATACAAAGAAACTGATTTCAAGAAGCGTTTTAAGAAGATCATTTGGAATATGTTCATGGAACCTTTGGAATTTGAAGAGAAATGGGCCAAGTTGATTGAAGATTTTGGTTTGAAAAACCACAAATGGATGACAAAGATGTTTAACCTTAGAAAAATGTGGATTCCAGCTTATTGTATAGACTCTCCATTATTTGGATTGATGAGAACCACATCAAGGTCTGAGAGTGAAAACTCGTTCTTCAAAAGTTTCACAAGCCCGGGAGCAACACTAGTTAGTTTTATGATGTCCTATGAAGCGGCAATGGAAAGGCAACGTTATAGGCAGGAACATTTAGACTTTAAAACACTAGACGCAACACCAAAGTGTGAAACAAGGTTAAAAATTGAGCGTCATCCAGCAAAAGTGTATACTAGGACAATATTTATGCTTGTTCAAAAGGAAATAACTGAAGCATGCTGGACTTGTTGTATACAGAATTTGAAAATAGAAGACGGTTGTGAGATTGTCATGGTTAGAGACAAAAATCCAATGCCTTATAGAACACTTAACAAGGAAATTGAAGACAAAAGCGATACAGAAGCACAAACAATTGTAGACTATAAGGTATGTAATCTTGAATTCTAAAAATATATGTTCCTTTTACGAGAATCACATGTGATTCTTGTAAATCACATGTGATTCTTGTAAATCACATGTGATCTCTAACAAAGAATCACATGTGAATCTCATATAAATAACATGTGATTCCTGTTGAATCACATATGTGATTCTTGTTGAATAACATGTGATTCTTGTTGAATGAAATCACATGTGAATCTCATATAAAGAACATGTGATTCCTGTTGAATCACATATGTGATTCTTGTTGAATCACATATGTGATTCTTGTTGAATCACATATGTGATTCTTGTTGGATCACATGTGATTCTTGTTAAATCACATGTGATATCAACATGAATCACATGTTATCTCATATAAATAACATTTACATAATATAATTCTTGTATTATTTTGATTTGGAAAGGTACTTCGTACTATAGAAGATGGGTCGGTTGTATGTTCCTGCAGACATTTTGCTCGATACGGTTTCCTATGCCGACACATATTTTGTGTCTTCAAGAACCGTGATATTGACGTCATTCCAAATCAATATACTTTGAGGCGGTGGACAAGGGATATAATTCCACCTGACTTGAGAAGAAAAAGAAACAGATATGGGGAAAAACGTAGAAGTTGAAAGACTTACAAATGAAGCAACTTGTCTATTAGATGATTGTTTATTTGGTTGGGCAGGATGTAGTAAAGATGGGTGAATTTGTTGAAAAAAAGAAGAAATTGAAGAAAGAAGTGGAGGTTGAGGTGCCAAATGCTCCTTCGGGAAAAACGGCAGATGTGATTGGGGAACATTTTGCTATTTCTAAACCTGAGAAAAAAACAGTTAACAATCCAACAAAAGCAAATAACAAAGGAAATATTTCAGAAGCGGAATGCAATAAAAGGCGAAAGAGTGAAAGAGAAAAAGCACTTACAATTAAGAAGAAACAAATGAAGCCTTGTGGACATTGTGGGGAGAAGAAAAACTCACATACAAAAACAACTTGTCCATTGAACCCTAAAGCAAGGCGAAAGGTGCCACATAACCGTCTCCAATCTGGTGTGGATAACCCTAGTGGGTCAGGTCTTGGTGTTGAGGTTGGTGTTGGGATAGGGTCGGTGGTGGGTCAGGACGTTCAAGTAAATGTTGTGGCTCGTGAAGCGGATAAGGTCAACCCTAATGGGTCAGGCGTTAGTGTTAAGGTTGGTGGGTCTGGGCCAAGTGAGCCAACATCAGTGGATTAAGTAGATGTTGAATGTTGAGGTTGATGGTTTAGCATTTTTACTTCAAAAAATATAATGATTTTCTTTAGAATTTTTACAAATCTATAATACATTGAATGATTGTTTACTTTCTTATGAAAGTCTTGTTTACTTATGAAACTCCTGTTTACTTATGGAATATTTACAAAAAGATTGTTGAATACATGTGATTATATCTGAAATCACATGTGATTGTACCCAGATCACATGTGATTGTTACCAGATCACATGTGATTGCATACAAAATCACATGTGATTGATGTTTCATTCCTAAGTAAGTATATGCAAAATAAATAATAAAGGCACTAGAGAGAAACTAAAAAGAAACAACTACTGTTGAAATCAGTTATAACAAAAGCAGGATTTTATTTGATATCCCAAGATACAAAAAGAAAAACCCTGCTATGTTAAAACAACTATTCTAGCATCAGTTTTACTAGTGTTCAAACCCCGGAAATTACTAGACTTCACATACTTAAAATAAAACTAAAACTACTGATCTAGAAATGTTTTATACACCTTCACAAAAGGCACAAAAGACGATTCTCCAAAAGGCACAACTGACGATTCTCCAAGTCTTGACGATAACACTCACTGTTGTATCAAGCGCATGTCTTTAACATCTTCACGTTTGTTCCTGTTCTTATACGCTTCCACAATTGTTATGAACTTTGTTGCAGGATCAACTTTGTCAAACTCCTTTGCCTCCCTAAGCATCCTCTCCCGATACACGTTAAGCTCATCTAACAACATCTTGGTACAATACTTGAACCTCAGCCTCTTCAACATGTCGAACTGTAACTTTGACTCAGGAACAAGGCCACAATCCCACTTTGTAGCAGCTTCACCCATATATTTTTCCATATGAAACATGGCGAAAATACCACAATCACGGTAGTTTGACTTAGTCCTCTATTTCAGCTTTGGGATCTTTGGCTTCAATTTAATGATGCTAGCATGCTTTTTGTTACCATACAACTGTAGATGACGGGAAAACATTTTTTCTACAAAAAACAAAAAAATAATGAACATGTTAAGTCAAATGTGATCTGTGTAAAATCACATGTGATCTGGGTAAAATCACATGTGTTCTGGGTAAAATCACATGTGATCTGAATAAAATCAGATGTGATATGTGTAAAATTAAATGTGATCTGTGTAAAATCAACTCAAACTTACAAGAACATCACATGCCCTTTATACTTTTATCATAAGAACATCACATCACCATCACCCTTGTCAATGTTATCAAGGATTGTCATCGCAATTGTTTTAGAAAGGCTGAACACAACAACATAGAAATGCCCACCATTGCAAATTGGAAAAAATGCCTGATTCAACAAAAAAAAGTAAACTTAATAAAAATACTTGATTTAACAATTATAATTCTAAAAAAATAATGACATTACCAAATCAACTTCTTTTAGGTTAATTCTATCGGCATTATCTTCGAAATGACCCAAAACTTCTGCTTCAAAACTTTTTCATTGCTGCCCAGAATCCAAACTACCATCAATCATTTGCTCTGTCTGTAGAAAATAACAAACATAAAATGTATAATCAAAAATATATAATTATACAATAAAGTTCATAAAAAATAATAAAAACACTTAAAATACAACCAGTCGGAAAGAAATGCCTCGACGGGGCTCCAACTTCCTTAAAACTCTCTTCATAATTGAGAACAGCACCCCAACAATCAACGACATTGATATCAACCCACAAACCAGGAGTTAAAGTTTCCATACTTAAACGAACTGATGAAACTTTGAATCCAGAATGAGTTTCAAAAATAGTTTCACTGTATAAAACAAAAAACACATGTAATTAGATAAAATCACATGTGATCTGGGTAAAATCACATGTGATCTGGGTAAAATCACATGTGATCTGTGTAAAATCACATGTGATCTGGGTAAAATCACATGTGATCTGGGTAAAATCACATGTGATCTTGGTAAAATCACATGTGATCTGGGTAAAATCACATGTGATCTATGAAGAATCACATGTGACCTATGAAGAATCAGATGTGATCAGGGTAAAACAACCTCAAAATTACAAGAACATGTGACATAATCTCAAAGTTAAAAAAAATTAACTAAAATAATAAACAAATAAACTTACATCTTATCACCTCACAAGATAGAAAACAAGCTGTTACCGACCATTAATTCCACCATTGTAATGTTCGGTACAACTTTGTTCTTGTTATTCATGTATGGGGAGCAGAGGAACGGAGACGGTTTCACAGCTCGTTTTTCAAGAAGAACAACCTCAGGACTAACGTTCGATGCATGAGTAGCCACTCTCTCAGGAGTAGACGGACCTTGATTCGGGACGACCACATTCAGATTCATCTCTTCATCAACTGCTTGACCCAGATACAAAACAACATAATTTAAATTAAAAAGAAAAACGACAATTAAAAGACAAACTAATCAAAAGCTGATTCTCGTTAGAGTATTACATATAGGTATTCATCTACAATACAATCAATCACCTCATTCACAATATCGACATTCTTCTCTAGCCATCGAGTATAAGTCTCAAGCGTACTTGTGATCTCCAACTCTTCATCTTCAACACCGCCACATTTTCACTGGCTTCTCAATATCGCAGGAATGATCTTTTCTCTTTGAACCACCTTCCTTCTCAACACGAGAATTAGTTTCCTTATCAACTCGAGAATTCGTTTCCGAGATGCATCTTTTTCAAAATCATCTAAACTAATTTTCCTGAATCCGAAATCCTCTACATTGGCATCCTTACGATTTCCAGCATTATCAACACCATCATTTTCGTCATCACTTACACCATCATTATTAGCATCAGACCCATCTTTATCCTGACTTTCATTGTTGCTGAAAGAAACAGGTTTCTTGAATAGCTCACAATATTTCTAATTAAGTTCAATGAATTTTTCATCATCAGCATACTTCAAATATGCTTCTACCATATCAGCTTCAAGAGCATGTCTTTCAGAATATATCAAAGAAAGCTTTTCTTCAAGTTTTTTAAACAAAACCTGTATTCAATAATGATGTCAATGAAAAGTAATATTGAAGTTTTTGACATGTGATTCTACATAGAATCACATGTGATTCAAAGAATCACATGTGATCTGGGTAAAATCACATGTGATTCTACATACAATCACATGTGATACTACAAAAGAATCACATGTGATTCTGACTAATGATTTGTGATTTCCCTTTTAATGCATTCAAATGAACAATTATAAAATGTATTATACAAACCTCTTTGTCAGAAAATTCAGACAAACCAGCATCAATGAACCCTTCTGACTCTTTAGCCTCCACCTCAGTCCACTCACCATTCAACTCTAAACACCCCAACTTCCTTTCAGCAAGTTCAAGTTTCATGCGTTGTCTCATTAAGGTTGTCGACCAATTTAAGATGGCCGGACGCAAACGGACAATATGAAACTTCTCAAATTTGGTAGAGTCTAGATACACAAGCTGAAAAGAAAAACAAAACAATAAAAGTTACATATCACTAGAACCAGGAACCATCTTTAAATTTAAATAAATCTATAAACTTACCATGAGGACGGCTAATGGACCGGTGTAATGGCAATCTCCTTTCGGGTTGGTACCATATTGAAGGCACGAATGTATATAACCACACCAGTCGATGTCAGATATCGGAAGATCTTCAGGAATATATCTAACAACATCTAAGCAAATTTGCCCCGTCATCGTGTCACACCTACCCATCGTGTTGGCAAACAACATTACGAAGTTAAGTTTGAAAAGATTATCAACTACCGTTGCTGTAACCAACTTACTAGCAACATCCGTCGTCCGTATGTCTTTCAACGACTTTGGATAAAACTGATCAACCCAAGATCTCACAAAAGGATGGTCAATAGGTCTTTCCTCAAATGAAAACAATGAAGAACCACCAAATGGAATCCCTAACATATCCCGAATTTTCTCTGGAGTGACATCAATCGACAAACCATTCAACAAATCAATCTTATTCCTTGCTGTTTTGAAATTGGCGACAACAAACCTACCCAACGTGGATGGAAGTTGATCAATGAAAATTTTACGAAAAGACTGAAAACCTATTTGAGTAAGAAATGGACCCATGTCGACCTTTGATTCATGGATAGAAGAAAATAGAGAAGAAGGAGCATTCATTACCCTCAAACCTAGAAATTTTTCAAGATAATCTAACTGCTCTTGTTCAGCCTGTGACAACATACTTTTCTTTCCCAACTTCTTCGACTTCCGAACATTACCTACATCTTCATTTTCAGAATCTGCATCTTCTTTCTTAACCTTACCCTTTTGTTTCTTAGTATCTAAAAAATCCTTCTTCACCTTACCCTTTTGATTCTTACCTTTCACTTTCGACCTCTCCGCAATACCATCATCTTTAGAATCAGTTTCTGAAACCTCTTTCTTCACCTTCTTCACCTTACCCTTTTGATTCTTACCTTTCACTTTCGACCTCTCCACAATACCTTCATCTTTCGTAGAATCGAAGTATCTTTCATGAAACCCTTCAACATCTCAAAGATACGCTGAAATTTGTCACCCTTCCTAAGCTTCGATGAACCTCTTTCTTCATCAGAACCTTTCTTTTTCTTAATATTCTAAGAGACAAAAACACCTTCATCAAAAATAAAAATATACAAATCAGACTTAAACATGTGATTCATAAACTAAATTTCATAATAATAAAACATATAGAATCACATGTGATTCTTAATATAGAATCAGACTTAACATGTGATTTGAATAAAAATCACATGTGATTGTAGTGGGTTATTCTAACACAATCAAAGCAGTAAAAAAATAACATGTGATTTGTATGAAAAGATCACATGTGATTATTAATATAGAATCAGACTTAATATACTTGCAAGAGAATAATTTGTAAAAATCACATGTGATTTTTATCCAGAATCACATGTGATCCTTCAAAATAAAAAATAAATATCTACTCAACATAAACTAAATTTCGATGAAACTAACTTGACATTACCTTCATCAGAACCCTTCTTTCTCTTAAATTTCGATGATTCTAAACCTACTTCATCACTATCCCTCGATTTCTTTGGAGCCAAACCCCTCGACTTCTTTGCAGCCAAACCACTATCCTCTTCTTCAGACAACTTCCTTTTCCTACTAGATAAATCAACATCAACCTTTGGCTTAGACGAAGTAATACGTCTAGGAACATTCGTCTTGGGATTAGCCTTTGGTTTAGACTTCTGGACCTCAACCATCTTCTCCTTATCTTTGACAACATCCACCTTCGATTTAGCCTTAGGATTAGACCTCTGCACATCCGCAACCTTCTCTGTACCACCCATAGTCACCTTATCCTTCTCCTTCACAACCTCAGCCACATTATCCTTCTCCTTCACAACCTCAGCCACCTTCTCCTTATCTTTGACAACATCCACCTTCGATTTAGCCTTAGGATTAGACCTCTGCACATCCACAACCTTCTCTGTACCACCCTTAGCCACCTTATCCTTCTCCTTCACAACCTAGGCCACCTTAACCTTCTCCTTCACAACCTCAGCCACCTTCTCCTTGACCACCTCCTCAGCCACATTCTCCTTTGCAACATCCACATTCTCCGTTGCCACATTCTCCTTATCCTTCTCCTTGACAACCTTGGACACCTGCTCCTTTGCAACCTCGGACACCTGCTCCTTCGCAACCTCAGACACCTTCTCCTTCACAACCTCAGACACTTTCTTCTTCGCATTATCCTTGGCTACATTATGCGGCAAATAAGACACAGGAACAGGCATAGGATCCGGATTAACCGAAGAAACAGGGGAAGGATTCAAAACATGTCGGTTTAGTATACTAGACCGAAGTTGTGCACACCGAGAGAATTAGAGGATGGAGAACCAGACTTAACAGCATCAACTCCAGTATCCGGCTGCATAACAAAAGCACCTAAAAACAAAAGCATAAAAACATATAGAATCAGGCTAACTCATATACAAACTCAAAACAAATCAAAAATCTACATAACAAAAAGAACAGAAATGATACAAAACCACATGTGCTATAATGAACAACTCAAACAAAATCAAACAAATCAAAACCACATGTGCTCTAATGAACCACTAATATAGTCAACTACCCATATACTCAACTAAACTCCTTCATATACAGAATGATACAAAATGATACAAAAATCACATTCGCTCCTGTAAATCCTAAATAAATAAACTCCTTCATATGCAGAATCACATGTTCTCCTTCAATACAAAAATAAATGTATACTTAACTAAACAACTAACCATTACCAAACAATAAAATCAATCACAAACTACATTTACTTTAGACATATACTAAAACTCAACATATAATAAACTCCTTCATATACTCAACTTTCATCAAAATAAACTCCTTCATATATAGAATCACATGTGCTCCTTCATATACTCAACTAAACAACACTACTAAACTCCATTTCATCAAAATAAAACATATAATCAACTAAACTTCATTTGCATCAAAACAGTAAAATCCATTTTCATCAAAATAAACTTACACAGATAATCAGTACCAAACAAAAAACAAAAAAAACATACACAAAAACAACCAAAAAAAATAATAATAAAATAATAATAATAAATAAAATCAGTACCAGAATGATCAGCAGGTGTCGATGAAGACGATTGGAGCAACGGCCCACCTTTTGCGTTTGATATCTCATCTCGTATGTCCATTAAAAAGCATTAATCGAAATATTGGAGGTTAGGGTTTGATGTATTACAGATGGTGAGAGAATGTATAGAGTGAGAGAGAGAGTGGGTGTGAGTGTGTGTGTGTGTGTGTTGATATGAGCTGTTTAATTGAGTTTAGATGTGAAATAATAATTCCCAACCTACCCTCTGATCAAAATAAATGAAAAAGCTGGTTCTATTTCTATCCGTTGGATGTAAATGAAACGTACGGTCAAGATGGAAGCATTTGTTCTATGATAAAAATGTGTTCTGCACGGATCTTTTCTCTTACTTGATTACAAAACTATTGAGAAGTAATCTAACTAAATAACATGCCTAACATTATGAAGAGAGATATTTTACAAACAAATTTTTTTTACATATTAAAAGACTTATCTTCACCTTTTATTTAAAAATAAATCAATAGTTGAGATTAAAATCATTTTATTATTTCATCTATTTTTTAAATTTAAATATCTTTTAAACCGTTAATCGTAAAGCGAAAATAATTACACCATCGCGACGAGCGTTTAATTATCTTTCTATAAACAGGCACTTTAATATACTTTTGAAAAAAGAAAAAAAATTAGTTTTTTTCACGTTTTTTCGTCTTTTTTTCGTTTTTTTTCTTCGAATATGAGATTTGCATGAAAAAATCACATATGATTAAACACTCATTTGAATATCACATGTGATATTTAGTGTTAAATCACATATGATATGTAATATCACATGTGATATTAGTGTTAAGTCACATATGCTATATTATCATATATGATTTAACACTAATATCACATGTGATATTCAAATATGTCATATGTGATTTAACACTAATATCACATATGATATTCAAATTTATCATATGTGATTTAACACTAATATCACATGTGATATTTAAATTAGTGTTTAATCACATGTGATTTTTTTCATGCAAATTTCAGTAACGAAAATTTTTTTTTTGTCGAAAGTATATCAAAGTGCCTATCTATAGAGAGATAATTAAATGCTTGTCGTAATGGTATATTTTTTCGCTTAACGATTAACGGTTTCAAAGATATTAATATTCAAAAAAAAAATGATGAAAATGGGTTTTTTAAATTGTTATGATTAATCTCATTCTTTAGATCAAATAAAAATGAAGGGAAGATAAATTGTGGAGATTAATCCCTTGATGTGTAAAGGATCTTTTGATCTCAAATGATCTTAAATCCTAACACTATTAGTTTACACTAATTGTTTATATATGGGTATGATAAAAACACAAATTACTTTTCAATGTTTAAACTCTTATCTAATATGTATCAAAGAATTTATACTAGATTTCTTGCGGAATAGAAATCTAGATTGAATGACAATATGTGATGATCTCCTTACTAAATTCAGATAAAAACTAAATTTAATGTTTGAGTAAGAACAATGCTAAACCCATAGATTTATGTATCTGGGACTTACTTCTAATTTGGAGGAGTAATTTGGGCTCTTGAAAATGTTACATAACTTTTAATACAAGAGATACAAATTACTCCTTTATAACATCCTATTTATAGACGAATACGAATGTGGATACCCGTGGGGTAAAAGGCGCAAACCAATCATTTACTTGTTAGTGCAGTGCTTCTATTCCTAGTATGCTACCAGACATACATTAAGAAATAGCGTTGACAATTGTTGGTACCTTTTTACCAACTATAATACATATTAGACTTTTGGTAAGTACTTTGCACTTATCTTTCCAAAATGTTTCCCGCCCATGTCATTTTGGTAAGTACTTTGCACGAAGGTTGTAAAAATCGTGAATCGGTAGTCGGGCCCCCCTTGTAGCTTGTAATCGGTCAAAGCGGGATTAATTGGTGATTAATCGGATTGGCATTTTCGGCAAGTTTTAGGTATTTCCGGCGAGATTTGGGTATTCTAGACAAGAATCTCCTTGAAAATCATCTTGTAACAGAAAAAAAACATCAAATATAATTGATTAAAACTTGTTTAAGACAAGTTTTGGGTATTTCCGACAAGATTTTGCAAGTTTCCGGCAAGTTTGACCACCGTTAATGGTCGTTGACCGCCATTGACCGTTGTTGACCGATTTATTTGACCCAGTTACATAAATCGGAAAGGTTGGTATCCTAGTAACACCTAATCGGTGATTAATCGGCCTTGTAGGCCTTGTTTTGCAACACTGCTTTGCACTATAACACCAACTATAATACATCTTTGACTTTTGGTAAGTACTTTGCACTTATCTTACCGACTATAATACACCTTCCTCATCCTTGGTGAGTTTAGTGTCCGAAGATATGGGTGTCTTAGTTGGTTTTGAGTCTTCAAGACCAAATTTCTTAAGCATATCTTTTATATATTTAGATTGGTTAAAGAATATGCCATATTCTAGTTGTTTAATTTGAAGTCCTAGAAAGAAGTTTAACTCACCCATCATACTCATCTCAAACTCATCGTGCATGATTTTAGAGAAATCATCACATAGCTCTTGACAAGTTGATCCGAATAAGATGTCATCAACGTATATTTGAACAATGATAATGTGTGATTCCTTTTTCTTGGTAAAAAGAGTATTATCTACTAATCCCATGGTGTATTTGTTTTCAACAAGAAAAGCCTTAAGTCTATCGTACCAAGCTTTTGGTGCTTGCTTAAGACCATATAATGCTTTCCTGAGTTTGAAGACATGATGTGCTTTCTCAAAGTTGGGAAAACCGGGAGGTTGAGCAACATATACTTCTTCGTTAATAAACCCATTAAGAAACGCACTCTTAACATCCATTTGAAATAATTTAAAGTCATAAGCACATGCATATTCAAGTATGATTCTAATTGACTCGAGCCTAGCTACCGGTGCATAAGTTTCATCATAATCAATCCCCTCTTGTTGATTATAACCTTGTGCGACAAGCCTAGCTTTGTTTCTAGACACTACACCATTTTCATCCATTTTATTTCGGAAAACCCATTTCGTTCCAATTATAGTTTGATCTTTAGGTTTTGGAACTAACTTCCAAACATCATTTCTAACGAATTGGTTTAACTCTTCTTGCATAGCAATTACCCAAGATTCATCTTTTATTGCTTCATTTATGTTTTTCGGTTCAATGGTAGATACAAAACAAAAATGATTACTTTGATTTTGGGCTTGTGATCTTAAGGTTTTTTGATTTAGTTGTCCTATGACCTTTTTTCTAAAGGATGACTTTTGGATTCTTTGATGTTTATAATTTCATAATTTAATGGTTCATCTTCCTTGTCATTTTCAATTATTTCTTGACTTTCTACAAGTTGACTTTCAACTAAGTCATCATCTACCAAAGGTGATGACTTTTGGTAAGTAATTTGCACTTATCTTTCCAAAATGTTTCTACAAGTCGACTCTCATTGTTTCTTTGTTTAAGACAATGTAAGCTTTACTAGTTTGTGAGTAACCAAGAAATACACCTTCATAAGACTTTGGGTCAAACTTGGTGAGATAATCTTTAGTATTAAGAATGAAACATTTACATCCAAATACTCTAAAATATCCTAAAGTTGGCTTTTTACCTTTATATAGCTCATATGGTGTTTTGTTTAAGAAAGGACGTATTAACACTCAATTTAAAATATATGTAGACGTGTCAACGGCGTTACACCAAAACTTTTGAGGAATATTTTGTTCATTAAGCATTGTTCTACTCATTTCTTGAATGGTTCTATTTTTACGTTCTACAACTCCATTTGATTGAGGTGTTCGAGGAGCCGAGAAGTTGTGTGTTATACCATTTGCATCACAAAAGTTTCCAGATTGTGTTTCATTGTCAAATTCACGACCATGATCCGTTCGAATCGACACAATGTTAACACCTAGTTGATTTTGAATTTTCTTGCTAAGAATTTCAAATTTATCAAAAGCTTCATTTTTGGTTTTCAAAAACAACGTCCAAGTAAACCTTGAGTAATCATCTACTATGACCAAAGTGTATAAGTTGCCTCCATAGCTTCTTATAGCGGATGGACCAAACAAATGCATATGCAAAAGTTCTAGACACTTAGATGTGGACACCATGTTTTTAGCCTTATGACCACTATAGGTTTGTTTACCAATTTTGCAAGCGTCGCAATGTCATATTTAAGTTTTGGTAAATTCCTAACTAGCTCTTTCGAAGATAGGTTTTGTTTAAGTCTCATATTTGCGTGACCTAAGCGTCTATGCCAAAGAGTTGAGCTATCATCTAATGTTGTTAGACAAAGTTTGTCATTTGATATTTTATCTATTTTCATGACGTATATATTATTTTTCCTAGCTCCTTTAGCTATGGTGATACCATCTTTTAGTATTTTACTATCATTTTCTTCAAATAGTACTTTATACTTTTTATCACATAATTGGCTAATAATAAGTAGATTAAATCCTAACCTATCGACATGAGAAACATTTTCAATAGTTAGGGAGTTATGAGCGATCGTACCTTTGCCAATGATTTTTCTTTTGAGATTGCTACCAAAAGTATTACCTCCGTCATACTCTTGGTATGTTGAGAAGATGCTTTTGTTTCCCGTCATGTGTCGTGAGCATCCACTATCTTTTATCCACTCATCAAGTTCCAATCCAACTTTCAAGCATACCTAAGACACAAATAACTCAAGCGTTTGGTCCCCAATATCTCATGGGTCCGTTTGGGTTAAACATACCATTTACTTGATTCATGTATGGAAATGATATGTAAGAGTTCCATGGCATGTAATCTGGAGTTTGATATGATCTAGAGAAGTTTTGATTTCAACCATTATGTTGATAGTTGGGTTGTATGTTGGGTTGCTCTGGAAAGGGCGTTTGGCAAAAGGTGTTTTATGTCGTTGTTGATTGGTTTTAGATCTAAATTCATTTCTAGCAAGTCCTACTCACGATGTAACAGATGTTTTAGTTTAACACTATCATTGGTTTTCTTTTTTACTTTGACAAATTCACTACGGTCCGTATCACAAACATTCCGTCTCCTGCAGCCCCCACGGCACCATTTACAAAGGACGGAGCCCTATTTTTGGTTCTTCGTCCGTGTCTGACCGCAGCTAGCTTTTGACAGTTTGTTTATCTTTTTCAGCCGTTTTGGTTTGACTCTTTGGAATTAACACCTCATTAAATCCTAGTCCATTCATGTTTCCCGGTGTTTTTTGAATTCTAACTATTTCATCGGCACAAGCAATGTTTTTGTTAAACCTTTTAAATTTAGAATTGTGTTCGATTAGAACATCTTGTGAGAGATTTAGTTTTTCTATTTCAAGATTAAGCTCTTGACATGATTTGCAACCATCGTTATTTGCTTTTCCCTTTTCTAATCGTTTTTCCTTTTCTTTTAACTCATAGACTTCATTTTCTAAAAATTCCTTTTTAGTCTTTAAAACTTATTTTTAGTTATGATTTTTAGACTAAGCTCACACAATTGATTATATTGTTTTTGCAAAGTGTCATCATCAATAGAAGAATAAGATGAGTCGGAATGTACATCGTTTGATTCATGTGCCATTAGGGCGATCTCATCCTTGCTTGATTCTTCATCATCCTCACTATCACTCCAAGCACCACTTACAAAAGCTCGTTGAGTTTTACTTTTAGGTGGCTTTGGACAATCTCCTATTAGGTGATTGCATCACCGCATCTAAAGCACTTTCTTCACCTTTACCCTTTTTGTCATCCCGATCTTTTCGAATGGCTTCTTTTCTTCTCGAGGTTGTCTTACAAACTTTCCTCTTCTTCTAAAGTGCTTTTTGAAATCTCTAACGGCCATGGCATACTCCTCATCTTCACTACCGGAGCAAGATTCATCATCATCACTTCATTCCGTTCTTGCTTTTAGAGCAACGGATTTGATTTTCTCTTTGATGATTTCCGAATCTTTCTCCATCACCATTTCATGTACTTTGAGGTTTCCGATTATCGTCCGTGTCACTTTGGAGATCTTTTGATTCCTCAATAGCCGTCACTTTAGCTCTCCAATGGATGGAGTGCTCTAAGAAATTTCCCACAAAGTTCTTACTACTTAAAAGAATCATCAAGTGCTTTAAGAGATGTAATGATAGTATTAAAGCAAGCAAAGCCACAATCAATGGTTTCATCTTCGGGGATAACAAATTGTTCATATTGTTGAACAAGAAGATCAATTTTGTTATCCTTGACTTGTGAATTTCCTTGATGTGTAATAATCAAAGATTCCCAAATATCTTTAGCGGTTTCACACATAAAAATTTTTCATATTCTTTTCTAAAAAGCATTATAAAGCATAATTTTAGCCTAATTATTTTAGCTATTAATTTATTTTGATCATCAACAAAAATATCTTTTGTTGTAGAACTAAAGTCTCCTTTAACTATAACAAACCAAAGATCTATATCTTTGATTTTACATATGTTTCAAAACGGTTTTTCCAATAGATAAATCCATTGGTTTCAAAGAGTGGTGGTCTTTGCATAGATTTCCCTAGTTTAAAGTTTTCGGAATCCATGGATCGTTTCAAGTTTATAAAATACAATATATTTTAGAAATTCAAGAGCAACGAGGCTCTGGTACCAATTGTGGAAAACTAGAAGGGGGGTTGAATAGTTTACCGATTAAAAACTTTGTTTTGAAACTTATTGAAAGATCAATTGATATTGATCTTAGATATGTTAGTGAATAATAATCAATATCCAAACAATATATAAAGAGTAGATAAGGAAAGAAACAATCAAACCACAACAAGTTGTTTATAGTGGTTCAGTCTACAAGGACTCTTTTCCCCTTGCTTACTCCACCCCCGAAGTCTCACACTCGAGTTTAACTTCTAGTCAACAAGCTCCTTTCATCAGGAGAAACCTTTACACTTTCGCACACACTATTTCCGACACTAAGCTAGATGTCGAGTTCTTTTCAAGGGTACAACCACTCCCACACACAATGTATTTTAAGGACTAAAATACTAACCACTCACACTCACAATATTATGATGGTTTGGTACAACAATGATGTATGAATCAACACAAGATCATACAACAACAAACAAACAAGACTTCCAACTTTTTGTTGAAGCTTGAATGTGCCTTGATCTTCTTTGCTACTAAAGAGATCACTAATATGATATGAAACTGAGTTAGAAATGTTAAAGAGATGGAATGTATGAGAATATGATAGAAAGAGATGAAAAACAACTTGGTTTGGCTTTGCTATTTATAGCCAAAATGTCGAGTTTCAAGAATTACCACGGATCCCCAAAAGGGTTCCGCCGTGTTAATTTTATGCCTGGGTCCTACAAAGAAGATCACCAAAATCTTTCCAAAGTCAACCATATCTATCCAATATTGTGTAAGATATGTAGAGTCTAAATCTACACAAAGTATCTAGTGAAATCTTCTAAGGATTTCAATGATGCACTACATGATGTCATGTGTTTGTTTTTTATTTTTAGAAATATGTTAAAATGTAAATACATATGTAATGTTTTGTTTTAAGAAACCAAAACATTCTTGAACTAAAAATACTAACATACATTATGGTTTAGCGTCATATCAAAATATGATTAATCACAATGTAAATGTGAGTGATAAGAAGATATTGAAAAGCTTGTTTTAATATTTATTAAACTTGACAAGCTTTGAGCTTTATAAAAATTAAATTTACTTTTGTCGTTAACAAAACTTAGGTAAAGATCATAAAATATAAATAACGTTTAATAACGATATTTGTATTAATAAAAATAATTAAGGAATCATAACTAGGCTAGCACCAAAGGTGCTTAGCCGATCATATTAAAAGAAACAATCAAGATCACCTAATGCTTATCGTTAGGGAGTGATTTCTCCTTTGGAGATGGGTTCGTATACTCTTCAAGATCTGCCTTTGGACCCCTACTCACGTTCTCTGCTTTTTGGTGTGGAGTGAATGATGTGAAATGCATTTAGGGCTTTATATAGAGTGAGATCGGTTATGGCGAACTTAAGTTGAGTGTTACGCCATAACCTTAATATTTCCATAATAAAGCTCTCGTAATAGTGCAGTTACCGCGTAACACATGGATGAGTTACGCAGACAATACATGTTACAAATCACATGATTACACCGTAATCATTGGAAGGAGTGACGCTGTACCGGTAGCCGTGGAACATCTTTTGACCATATGGGTTACGTAACTTAGTGGGAGTTACGCCGTAATCTATGGTTAGTTGGCCTTCGTCACGATTAGCTACTAAAAGATATGTGAGAGTGGAGTTACCGTAGCGTCTTCACGTTGGCATACTATCATAAATCTCTTATAAATCTCCAACTGCTCTCTTTAGCTCCTATGCTCGTAATTTACCTGAAAGTGAAATATAAAGGAAAACAAGCGTAAATCCATATAAATGATATAGAATACAAGAATTATCAAGGGAAATTGACACTTAATATTTAGGACTATTTTTTATTAATGAGTCTTTAAGTTAGACTCCAAGCTATGGGCTAAAAATGTTTGTTTGTCATTTCGTGGATATGGCAATCTCCACGCTGAATCCAACTGATAAGATTCTCGTCCCGTTTATAATCCGCGCCAAGCTTTAAGCACCCCAAATAGAAATTTTTGATCTTTTGGTATGGGTGGTTAATCCCTTTGGCCTTATCTTCGTCACTTACGTTAAGTAGTGGCCGAGCATGGCTTAATTGCTTCTTTGTCCAACTCTTAAATTTCTTAACAGTTCTTGGCATTCTGAAAACTGTTTTATCGTCGCCAATTTTCAACCACACTAGCCCTTCTTTTTCATTCCTATCTAGCCAAGATAATTCTTAAAAGGGTTTCCTGAAAATTACCCGGAGAGTCCATCCTCCACGAACTCGCTAGTGTCATCTAATACCACAAAATCGACCAAGATGAATGCGTTCCAACAAAGACATGAACATTTGTTGCAATCCCCAGAAAATTGTTCCCTTTATACTCCAACTCTTTTACCATAACTTGGTTGTAACGTTCTTTTGATATGATGTTTACCGGGGATTTTGTGTCAATGAAGGGGTGGAAGTCAATGAACCCAATCTTACATAAAATTTTCAGGTTATAGGGGTTCCTATGATGGATTCTAGTTCCCATTTCATAAAACTTAGGTTGGTCAGAAAAAAGTCTCCTCAGAATTGTTGTGCCAATGGACCATGTCGATGTCACTAGAAAAATCGTCAAGATCGATTCCCCAAACTATCTTCCTCTTCAAAGTTAGCAAACACATCAAAATCTTTTCCCTAAGCGACATCGTCAAGTTTGAAGGGGTCTTCGGGGCTTCACTTAGAAATTCTTCCAACGCATCACCAAAATCGTCGTTAGGGTCAATTGCGCAAACCTTTTGAGGGATGGACAGAAGTTCATTTGATCTGAATGTAGCATGTGGAAAACTAGAAGGGGGTTGAATAGTTTTGCCGATTTTAAGTTAGTTTCAAAAACTTTAGATTCGATATTTTGTGAAATCGTATGGATGAAGAGAAAGTATAGATCTAATGATAATGCAAGTAAATAAAGTAAAGCAAGGGATAGAAATGACACAACCTATTTATAGTGAAAGGCCAAGGACACCTTCTTGCCCTACTCCACTCCCAGAGTCACCTACTCGAGAGTTCAAGAACTATGTCAACAAACTCCTTCAACTTGGCGGAGAAGCCTTCACAATGTTGCTTACATCTTTTTCCGGTACAAAGCTAAATACCGAGTCCGTAACACGGTGGACCAAACCAACACGACTATTACACAACAACTATGTGAAATAACAAATACAAGATCTTTGCTACAGAAATCTTGTGGAGGAACAAATAAATCAAGGACCCCTTGCTTGGATGACTTGTAGAATGCTAGTGATCTCGCCTTAGAGAAGGACCTATATGAGAATCACTAAAGAAAAAAGAAGAACAACTCTCTAGATCAAGTGATCTTTTGTTAGAAAAGAATGAGAGTATGTGAGAGAATTAGTAAGAAGAGGGGTGAGTTAGAATGAAGAAATGGCTCTAATTATAGGAAAAACTTTCCACTTGTTCCCGAATCCCACGGATCCCTCCCTTAAGGGATCCGTCTAGTGTAAACCTAGAAATCCGTGGGACGCTCCTCTTTGCCCATTGGTTTTTTGGTTATGGGTCATGGGTTATGGGTTGGTCCATGGTATTTTTTAGATAAAATGTATCTAATGAGTACAATGTATCTAGTCAAGTGGGTATGGGTCAATACCATGGTTATGGATATGATCCATGGGTTGTGATTTTACCCATCCTAATAAACTATTACAACAAATGATTTATTACAACAATTTTTATTAAGTGACTATATGTAAATGCTTTACAAAAATAACATGTATCCTTATAATTTTACTTATGATAACATTATATTTGTTATCAACAAAACACAAAGAGATCGCAAAATATTAATAAACGTTTTTATGGTTTATTTGTATTAACAATCTCCCCCCTTTTTGTTGATGACAAAACATAATGTTATGATAAGTAAAACTTAAGATTAGATGTATGTTTTGAAAGCCAAGTTTTACTTCTTCTCCCCCTTTTTGTCGAAAAAAAAAAGTTAACCCCATCGAAGAAATAAAATGTGGAAAAATAGTCCACGACGCTTACTCCCCTTGAGGCCCCCTAGTTTGGGGGCGTCAAGTGAAGAAAAATAAAAAAATCCTACAAAGAAAAAGGTTAGTAGTAACATGCATAAGTAATCTTGTGATTGACGAGAATCAAGATTGGGAGCCAAGGTATGTAAACAAGGTCTTGTAATAAAACAACAAAATGTAGTGGTATTTATGCCACATACAAGCATGTAAAAGTAAGAACAAGACTTGTTCTTGAAAATGACTCAAAAGAAAAAATACTAAGGGTAGAAAATAGTAATAATGATTCCTTCCATGCTTGCACAAGGTTATGGATGGAGGTTTTGATGAGTAATGGTATTGATGCGATCAAGAATGAGGTTGAGTATGAATCGCATTTCTTCCCTAACTTCTATTACAATATCCCTAGTGGATTGGCAATGTTCACAATGTAAGTGATGTGGGTAATGAGTGCGGAAGTTATCCGGGTTGTTTTGATTTGTGATATGCGGAAGATGTGGTGGAAAAATAGGAAAATACGGATCAAAGTCCGGAATGTTTGGAAGTGGTGGTGGAAAAGAACCTAGGTGTTCTTGTAGCTTAATGGGAGCAAAGGGTGGTGAGGTTTCAAGGTCTTTGAAAATTGTGTTTGGAGAAGTAGGAGGTGTCAAAAAGGCTATTTCTTTTTGTTTTGGTTGTTGAGATCTTGTTGGAGTCTTAAGGAGTTCCAAAAGAGTGACTTTACGTGGTATTTTGATGGGTGATGAAGTTGGTGTACTTGTTGGTGATGAAGGAGGTGCTATAATGGAAGCATCTTGTGGTGAGTTATTTGTTGGTGATGAGCCATTCGATGATGCTTTTGCTAAGCAACAAGGTCGATGCTAATCCGTGCGAATATCCTAGAGTTTGATTGTGGTATTTTGGAAGGTGGGAGGACAAAAGTTTGGATTTCTTGAAATGGATTGTTTGCATTAGGTGATTCATCTAGCTTGAAAGATCTTTTGGATGACATGGTGTTGTTTGTTTGTGAAGATGAGATGAATATGCAAGCATTTTAGGAGTCCTATATATAGAAAAAAATGCATTGTAATAAATGCTTGACCCAAAATGTGGATTAAAATCTAATGATTAGATATGAATTTAAGGCATGTGATCATGAGAACACATGCATTAAAGAACATACTCCAAAAATAAAAAAAATATTGAAGTTTTCATCCAAAGCGAGAAAAATAGAAGATAAAACTAAGCTTCGTCTTCACAGATCCCACGGATCCTTCCTTGAGGGATCCGGCCCAAAGATAAGGCTGGATCCGTGGGACTGGTGATTCAGGCAGCTCAAAATTTTCTTTTTGGAAACATTTTTGCCTAGTGTGTGCCTATATGCAAACTATTTGGAGTTACGGTTATCTCGACTCCTAAAAAGAAAAAAAAATAAACTAGAAGTGGAAAAGCATACTATTATGTGAGATAACCCGAGTGATCCTAATTCATTGTTGCTTAAATGAATGTACCCGAAAACACATATTAGTTATGTATCCTCTTTAGCATTCAAAAGACATGAGATGCAATGAAAACTGGTTTTTACTTTGTATTAATAATGAAAAAGCGATTTGTCCGACGTGAGAAATTGCTTTTGTGAAATTGATACAGGAATAGGTATCATTTTTTAGAAAATGTTTTGAAAAGAGGTTTCTATGTGCGAAAAAAATCATTTTATCGTTTGAAAAGAAGATGTGTATGTAATTATATGTTTGCAACTTGTACTTATTTTGAAAGAAAATAAGAAAAACTATGAGTTATAAGTGAAAAACTTATCTTGGGTTTTGAAAATTCCCGTATTGCTTTGAGTAGTCGCGTGAAATAGAGATCCTAAACTCAGAAAGAAGAAGGCTAGTGTTTACATACCTTGTAGAGTTAAAAAGTAAATTACGACGATTGTTCCATAAGACCAAGACCAACACGAAGTAGGTTGAATTGTTCCGCTCAACGGTTTGGTGAGGACGTCAGCTATGTTGTCTTCGAATGCTACCTTCTCAATAGAGATGTTCCCCTTGAACATTGTCTCTAAGAAGTGATTGAATCTCTATATGCTTTGTGCGAATGTAATACCGATTCTTGCTTAAATAGATGGCACCTTTGTTGTCACATAGAATGGCAATGTCACTTAGATGAATGTCAGACTAACGCTGTTTCATCCATAGTGCTTGTTGGCATGATTTGCCTACGAGACGTATTCGCTTCTGTTGATATTGCTAATTCTGTTTGTTTCTTTGAAAACCAAGATGTTAAACAACATCCCATAAAAGTACATACCCCACTTGTACTTTTTCGGTCAACATAATCACCTGCATGATCAGAATCTGCATATACAATTGTTTCTACTCACGTACCCTTAGGATACCATAATCCTAATTGATTCGTACCCTTAATGTATCTAAATATCCTCTTTACAGCTTCTAGGTGTGATGTTTTAGGGTCTTCTTGAAACCTAGCACATAGACAAACAATAAACATGATATCCGGCCTACTAGCCGTGAGGTAGAGAATACTACCAATCATGCCACGATATTTTGTGTTATCAACGTATTCGCCGTCTTCATCTTTGTGAGTTTAGTGTCGGATGACATTGGTGTCCTAATTGGTTTTGACTCTTCTAAACCAAATTTCTTTAACATCTCTTTTATGTATTTAGATTGATTAAAGAAGATACCATCTTCTACTTGTTTGATTTGTGGACCAAGAAAGAAACTAAGTTCTCCCATCATACTCATCTCGAACTCGTCATGCATGATTTTAGAGAAATCATCACACATGTCTTGACAAGTAGATCCGAATATAATATCATTTACATATATTTGAACGATGATTATATGTGACTCTCTTTTCTTAGTAAAAAGTGTGTTGTCAACTAACCCCATGGTGTAGTTGTGTTTGATTAAGAATGACTTAAGTCTATCATACCAAGCTTTTGGAGCTTGTTTAAGACCGTAGAGGGCTTTCTTTAACTTATACACATGTTTACATTTTTCAAAATCGATGAAGCCCGGAGGTTGAGCTACATATACTTCTTCATTAATAAAACCATTTAGAAAAGCACTTTTGACATCCATTTGATAAAGCTTAAGATCATTAGCACAAGCATAAGCAAGAAATATTCTTATAGACTCTAATCTAGCCACGGGGGAATAGTTCTCATCAAAGTCTATTCCTTCTTGTTGGTTATACCCTTGGGCAACGAGACTAGCCTTGTTTCTAGACACTACTCCGTTTGCATCTAACTTGTTTTTATAAACCCATTTGGTTCCTATTATGGTTTGATTACTAGGTGGAGGGACAAGTGTCCAAACATCGTTAGAAACAAATTGATTTAACTCTTCTTGCATAGCCATTACCCAACTTTCATCTTTTATGGCTTCTTGTGTATTCTTAGGTTCTATGGTTGAAACAAAACAAAATAGGCTACTTTGGTTTTGAACTTGAGACCTTAAGGTTCTTTCGTTTAACTTTCCTATAACCTTATCTACTGGGTGATCTTTGGACTCTTTAATATTTATGAGTTCATTATTTGAAGATTCTTCTTCTTCTTCATTTATCTTTTCTTTATTACAATAGCTTCACTTCACTATAATCATACAAGAGGTGGAGAGTGTTTGGGTGGACTTTCATCAAATTTTACATTTAATGACTCTTCTACCTTCATTGTTTCTTTATTTAATATGACGTAAGCTTTGCTATTAGGAGAGTAACCTAGAAAGATACCTTCGGTTGATTTAGGATCAAATTTTGTAAGGTAATCGTTAGTGTTAAGAAGAAAACATTTGCTACTAAAGACTCTAAAGTGATCTAACGTAGGCTTTTGCCTCGAAGTAACTCAGATGGAGTTTTACCTAAAATTGGTCAATTAAGACTCGATTAGTATGTACGTTGAAGTACCAACGGCGCTTGCCAAAACTTTGAGGTATTGATTGCTCATTTAGCATGGTGCGACTCATTTCTTGTAGGGTTCTATTCTTTCTTTCAACTACCCCATTCGACATGGATGGTGGAGGGAGAAGTTGTGAGTAATACCATTAGCGTACACAAAAGCTCCAAATTGCACTTCATTATCAATTCCTACCATGATCCGTCCTAATAGATACTATAGGACTTCCTAGTTGTCTTTGGATTTTCTTGCTTAATATTTCAAAATAATTAAAGCTTTTCGTTTTGTTCTTTAGGAATTTAGTCCATGTGTACCTAGAGTAATCATCCACTATGACCAAAGTGTAGTAGTTCCCTCCATAACTTTGGATAGCGGATGGACCAAATAAATCCATGTGTAGCAATTCTAGACACTTAGTTGTAGACACCATGTTTTTAGCTTTGTGACTATAATGGACTTGTTTTCCTACATTACAAGCATCACAAAAGTGATGTTCATATTTTAACTTAGGTAGATCTTTACTAGATTGGATGATAGCTTTGAAGAAGTCGCATATTTGCATGACCCAATCTTCGATGCCATAAGATCGAAGTATCATCCATAGAGGTAAGACAAAGTTTGTCTTTAGGTTCATTACGATTTTAATGACATAGACTCCATGTTTCCTAATTCCTCTTCCTATGGTTATGCCATTTTTAATATTTACTACTGTTTTGGTAAAAAGTACATTGCACTTTTATCACATATTTGTCCTATACTTAAGAGGTTAAAGTTTAGGTTTTCATGACACACACATCGTTAATTGTTAGAGATTTGTTAGAAATCATACCTTTACCGATGATTTTACTTTTGCTATTTCTAAACACCACATTTCCTCCATTGAAGGATTCATATATGGAGAATAGATCTTTATTGCCGGTCATGTGCCTCGTGCACCCGCTATCCTTGACCCATTCATCCGATCTAGGTCGACCTTTAAGCACACCTAAGAAAACAATTAACTCAAAAGTTTGGTCCCCATTTGTTCATGGGTCCATTAGTGTTAAACATTCCATTCATGTTAGACATGTATGGATAAGATGAATATGCATTCCATGGTGCAAAGTTTTGAAATGGAAAGCCATTTTGCATATTTGTTCCATCCCATTTGAGGGTTACCTCTGTAAAACATTATTAGGTCTCCTAGATGTGTTTGGTTTTGAAAAAGTTGGAGCTTTGTTTCTTGCAAAAAATGGATTATATTTTGGGGGAGGTTGTCTAGTGGTAATATGGGTTGGTTTCTTCTTATTAACAATAACAAATCGTTCTAGAGGAAGAAGCTATGTTATTGCCACTGTTTGCTTCAGTAACCCACGGATCTCTGGCTGCATACACCAGTCCCTTTGTGGATCCAGGATCCGCCACAACAAAGGGCCAGTTTTTCTATTGCTTTTATGAATTGTGTTTCTTTGTTTTAACTAGTTGACGTATCAAGTTGCTGAATGCCTAAACCTTTTTGGTTGTTGTAACATATTGGATTTCACAAACACATCAAATCATGATCACATATAGGCGTATAATATAAGGTTTTAGAGAGAGAAATAGTTAGAGGTTTGGGAACTTAGTAAGAGAAAGTAAAAGTGTAATTATGAGCCCAACCCTCTACCTTGGGTAGAGGGTATTTATAGTCTTACATAAAACGCCACCTACGGCCGTGGATCGGGCATACAGTGGGTAAAGATCCGTCCTCCTCCACGTTGTTACTTAACTAAATACTACTTAACATTAAATAACCACGACTAACGAGCTTTAAACGATTACATATACTTGAGGTGACCGACACTTTAATAACTGGATTTACTAAATCCTAACAATCTCCCCTAAGGGAGGTCACCTCAAATTACATTGAATACAAACCGATATTACATTAAGATTGTTCTTGGATTCTTGATAATGTTCTTTGCTCTGAGCCGTAGTCATTGATTCTTCATTTTGCATGTTTGGTTAATCCAAATGGAGGTGTTTTCTGATCCACGCGGATAATGAGTTTGAGCCAAAGATTGAGATCATCACTACCATAAATCGACTCTTCCATCAAGGTGTTGACATTATGTGGTTGTGAATTTTGGACCGACATGCTCACATTCGGATCATGAAATCTTTTCATCGAGTAGCGGAATCTTTAGTTGATTCATGATATTTGAAAGCATAGTAGCGAAGCACTGGAGTGAAAATATCAAAGTCATTGATGCACTTATCATGATTTCTTTAGAAATGAATGTGATGAGTGAGCATGCGTGTCACAATTCTCAAATTTCGGTCATTTCTTAAACTCAATATTCATCATATTAGTTCATACATGAATTTTCATTTCACTTTAATCGCGTAAATTTTATATTAAATAAACGTTATCGCGTGAGTTATTATTTTGAGCATTTAATCCATTACTTTCAAAAATGATCCCGATGTATTTTTTAAACTTACATTTAGTTTATAAAAACTATATTTTGAGTTTACCTAGTGTTTTAAATTTATTTTTTATGAAAATCGTTAAAGTTGTATTATTACGACACTTTTCTTAAAAACTACTCGATAATTATTATATCACTCAAATTTCACAAGGAATGTATTTTTACAATTTTTATGATATCATTATACTCTACTTTGATCTATTAAATATTACTTTTATCTAAGATTCCCTTAAATACACTAATATATAAAAACCTTACAAGTTACATTTAACTACACATTTTCTTACAATTGTTACAAGTATATACATAAAAGAGAAAGAAAAAAAAATATATATATTTGAAAGACACAACCCCCAAAACCGCCATAGGTGGCAATAAATGTTGGTAATGTTTTTCTTTTGATAGCATAAATCTACACTCCATCCATTCAACACTTCACTTATCTCATTCAATCATTCATCTCAAAATTTTCAAGTCAAGTAGTTTTTCTCTTTTTCCTCCTCAAACCGCCATGAAGGGTTTTTAGCAAGGGATCATCAAATTTTGCAAGATCAAGTTAATAACAATCTAGAATTACACTCTTATTAAGGTTTTGAAATAAAAACCTAGGGTGTTTAGGTTAACCTTGGTTCTTTGCACCTCATCATATTAACTTGTAAGCATATCACTTCATTTTACATCTTTCCTTTCATTTCATAGGTATTTTATCATTTTCATAGCAAACATGCAAGACTTATGTTGATTTATACCATTTTACATGATTTTAGAGTTATATATATATAAGGTCATCCTATAATTATCCCCTTGGTATATGTTGGTCTTGATGATTTTTAGGAACCCATGACACCCTAAGAAGGTGTATGGTAGGATTAGATTAGCTTTGGAGTTGATTTGAAGGGATTGGAATAGGTTTAGTACGAGAAAAACTATTTTCGAGCACGTATAAAAAGTGTTCTGCCCTTGTTTTGATTTTCTGGAAAATCCGACAGTAGGCACGAATTTTTGGCCTTGATATTTAGAAAATATACTTTAAAACGAATCCTGGTACGCTGGAAGGATTATTAAACGAGTTATAACGAAGAAGTTATGAATTTTCAAGTCGATGACTAAATATATATTTTCCAAATTTCAGCATACTATTTTTACTTTATTCAGTCAAAACAGCTTTAAGTTGCTTTACAAATTATTTCGACTTATCAAAAATATATTAGTATACTTTGATACGGCTAAGGACGATAATACGTAGAAAACGGATTTGAAACGACTAAGATATGCACGATTTCATAAAATTGCCGTAACTATTATTTTCTGAAAAACTATATTATTTTTACGAGACAAGTGTTACGGAACTAAAACGCACCATGTTGAGGCTGTTTTTAACTATAATGTAGAACTTTTTGTAACGAAATGTCTTCTAATAAAATTGAGATCATCGAGCATATTTTTCAAAACAACCAACCGTTTGTAGCTAGAGTTGTAGTAAATTATTTATGGATGTTTAAACTTTGCCGAAACTCACTTTTTGAACCACAATTCGACAAAATCACCTTCTTTAACCCTTATTATCTTTAGGTTCGAGACCTTTATGACGAAAACTCCTGAACTGAAACTTCTAGATTTCGACACAAAATTTTCAAAACCGCCGGTTCGTTTCTCTAACGTTCGACGCATAACCATTTTACGACTAGTTTTTCGGAGCTATTTTTGTCACTTTCATGAAAATTCCGACGACATTGTTTTACGACGAAAAGTGAAAATTTCACTACAAAACATTATAAAACCATTGTAGGATGACATTTTGACGTAAATACTTGTAAAGTAATTTAAGAATGGTCAAGACGTCAAAAGAGTATCTTTTCGACGAAAAGTATTTTTTTTCAAAACTCGCAAATGGTATAAATAACATACGAAATGCATGCATAACATTACATCATAACTCATTACGTATCATAACATTCATCATAGGTCAAGATTAAAGTTTCTCTATACCTCGGTGTACTCACTCTTGTCATCATACCGATTCATCAAGTGAGTAATCACACCCCTTTTTACCGTTTTACTATATTTTGGGGCGAAATGCATGAACCGTTCTTGAGCTAAATTGTTTACTACTTTTATTAACTAGTTTGACTAGAACTTGTGAACTTGAAACAAATCCTTGAACTTAATTATGAAATAATGCCTTATTTGAACTTATTGAACCGTATATGTTATGACCTTGTCCCAAAGTCTCCCATGTTCGGAGCATCACTATAAAGTCTCCCTTGTTCGAAGCATCACTATAAAGTCTCCTATGTTCTGAGCATCACTATAAAGTCTCCCGTGTTCGAGCGTATCTTTGGGAAGAGGCACCCGTATATCTGGGAAGAGGCACCCAAGATATCTGGGAAGAGGCACCTAGTATATTTTGGGAAGAGGCAACTGCAAGATAACTGGGTAGTGGCACCCAAAGATAATTTGGCTTTATCGAGCATCACTACAAAGTCTCCCTTGTTCGAGCATCAATGCAAAGTCTCCCATGTTTGGAGCATCACTGAATTATTATATTAGTGGTACTATATTGTGAACTATTATGACCGCTTATACTTGACCATTATACATACTACTGTTGGCAATGGGTTGTGAACAATAAGGTTGCAAGTTTTGTATGTATGAACTTGAATCGAGTGGATTTACAATGCCTTTGCTTGTGACCTGCTTTGGCAACGTGTGCATGAACATAAACTAGACGCTATATTTTGTGCAATGGGTTGTGAACACACAGGTTGCAAGTTTTGTATGGGCGAACTTGAACCGAAAGTGGATTTACAATGTCTTTGCTTTGTGGACTATTTTCGATGACCGAAAGCTTTGAATATTTCTTATGAGTTTTATTTTATTTTACAAAACGTGTATACTCACCAACTATTTTCATAGTTGACCGCTTTTCTCTCATGCATTTCAGGTGATCGTTAGTAAGTTTTTCTATCAAGTCTTGCATAATGAAGTTTTCACTTGTCACTACAAATCGTTATGTAATAGAACGAAATATTTTGGAATCTAAACTTTGTAATATATTTGCCCGATGACTAAACTGGCATTGTAATGGTGTACTCTTTCTTTTAAATATTTACGTTGGTATGTTCTATTATCTTGTGCTTATGTTCCCTTCCGTTACACCTCGTGTTTCGCCTTCTCCTACAGGTGTGACATTGGTATCGAGCCAAAGGTTATAGAGAATGCCGATTTTTCAAAAATAAAAATCACAGCCTATAACCAAAAAAAAAAAAAAATTTATTAAACATTGAACATCATCCGAATCATCTAGTCCCATCTGCAGATCGTTAATCATAAATTATACATAGCCTGATCATCTATGTCTAATTTATGAAGAACCATGCAATGGAGAAGGGTAATTTTAAATCATGTTTAGTCGAAGTCTGAGTCCGTCACCGTTGCATTGGTCCGGTGGGTATGCATAGCATGTTTTACATTCACGCCTACATTACCGCACTTTGTTCATATCTTCTCTTTCCATCTTTCGACTTGTTAGACAAGCATACTCTCGCTCCCTGTCATATTTCGACACTATAACACATTACCACCGTCTCGCACCTCATCCGACTTCGTTCAATGTCGTTACTCAACCCGATGTTTTGGTCCACCAAAGATCATGTACGCAAGAAAACACACACGCCGAGGTAATCGCCCAAACTGCATTGGCAATAGAAGGCCCACAAGATCGAACATTGAAGTTTCCCCGCACGCGGGTCGAGCATTCTATCCGATAAGGAAGCCCACAACGCTAACGGGTACATTCCTTTAAACAACTACCTTATTTCTCAGACGACATAATTTTGAGTGCATAAATTTCTTCCAATTTTTTTTACCACGTTCACGACATTGATTAATTTGAGACCTATTGATATCGACCTTAGTTGTTATATATATTTTGTTGATTTGATTTGAATTGTGTAAGCAAATTCAAGATCGAACGAATCTTTCAAAAGACTTCATTCAAGGATGTTGAATCCTATCTTTCTAACAACTTGTTTCCTAGCTTGATCTAGTGACAGTTCTTGTTTGATGAGTTGTGAAAATCAAGCTAAGAGACAAGTTTACTCAAGTCGGTTTAGTTTAATCTCATGACAGTTCTTGTTTGATGAGTTGTGAGATTAAATTAGAATCGACTACCTAAAGGTCTTTTGAGAGCTACGTTCGATATTGGGTAAGGTTACCCTATCAAATCTAATCACGCACGCACTTAGTTGAATGGGGAACCATACGCATGGGCATTGCATATGATCATTTAGACTATTCGACGAGCATGAACTTTTAGAACTTTGTCAGGTTCGACCATAGTATCAATCGAATCACGAGGACGTGATTCACCGACACAAGAATGTCACAATTCTCAAATTTCGGTCATTTCTTAAACTCAATATTCATCATATTAGTTCATACATGAATTTTCATTTCACTTTAATCGCGTAAATTTTATATTAAATAAACGTTATCGCGTGAGTTATTATTTTGAGCATTTAATCCATTACTTTCAAAAATGATCCCATGTATTTTATACTTACATTTAGCTTATAAAAACTATATTTTGAGTTTACCTAGTGTTTTAAATTTATTTTGTATGAAAATCGTTAAAGTTGTATTATTACGACACTTTTCTTAAAAAACTACTCGATAATTATTATATCACTCAAATTTCACAAGGAATGTATTTTACAATTTTTATGATATCATTATACTCTACTTTGATCTATTAAATATTACTTTTATCTAAGATTCCCTTAAATACACTAATATATAAAAACCTTACAAGTTACATTTAACTACACATTTTCTTACAATTGTTACAAGTATATACATAAAAGAAAAATATATATTTGAAAGACACAACCCCTAAAACCCATGTGGGGGTGGCATAAATGTTGGTAATGTTTTTCTTTTGATAGCATAAATCTACACTCCATCCATTCAACACTTCACTTATCTCATTCAATCATTCATCTCAAAATTTTCAAGTCAAGTTAGTGTTTTTTTCTTCTCTCTTTGGTTCCTCCTCAAACCGCCATGAAGGTTTTTAGCAAGGGATCATCAAATTTTGCAAGATCAAGTTAATAACAATCTAGAATTTCACTCTTGTTAAGGTTTTGAAATAAAAACCTAGGGTGTTTAGGTTAACCTTTGTTCTTTGCACCTCATCATATTAACTTGTAAGCATATCACTTCATTTTACATCTTTCCTTTTCATTTCATAGGTATTTTATCATTTTCATAGCAAACATGCAAGACTTATGTTGATTTATACCATTTTTACATGATTTTAGAGTTATATATATATAAGGTCATCCTATAATTATCCCCTTGGTATATGTTGGTCTTGATGATGCTTAGGAACCCATGACACCCTAAGAAGGTGTATGGTAGGATTAGATTAGCTTTGGAATTGATTTGAAGGGATTGGAATAGGTTTAGTACGAGAAAAACTATTTTCGACACGTATAAAAAGTGTTCTGTCCTTGTTTTGATTTTCTGGAAAATCCGACAGTAGGCACGCATTTTTGGCCTAGATATTTAGAAAATATACTTTAAAACGAATCCGTGGCCACTTGAACGGATTAAAACGAAGTTATAACGAAGAAGTTATGAATTTTTCAAGTCTGACGACGAAATATATATTTTTCTGAAATTTCAGCATACTATTTTTACTTTATTCGAGTCAAAAACGAGCCTTAAGCTTTACAAATTATTTCAACTTATCAAAAATATATTAGTATACTTTGATACTAAGCTAAGGACGATAATACGTGAGAAAACGGAGTTGAACGACTAAGATATGCACGCCATATAAAATTGCCGTAAATATTATTTTCTGAAAAACTATATTATTTTTACGAGACAAGTGTTACGGTAACTAAAACGACCATGTTGGAGGCTGTTTTTAACTATGATGTAGAACTTTTTGTAACGAAATGTCTTCTAATAAAATTGAGATCATCGAGCATATTTTTCAAAACAACCAACCGTTTGTGTAGCGGAGTTGTAGTAAATTATTTATGGATGTTTAAACTTTGCCGAAACTCACTTTTTGAACCACAATTCGACAAAATCACCTTCTTTAACCCTTATTATCTTTAGGTTCGAGACCTTTATGACGAAAACTCCTGAATTGAAACTTCTAGATTTCGATACAAAATTTCCAAAACCGTCGAGTTCGTTCTCTAACGTTCGACGTACACCATTTTTACGACTAGTTTTTCTGAGCTATTTTTGTCACTTTCATGAAAATTCCTAATTACATTGTTTTACTAAAAGTGAAAATTTCACTACAAAACATTATAAAACCATTGTAGGATGACATTTTGACGTAAATACTTGTAAAGTAATTTAAGAATGGTCAAGACGCAAAAGAGTATCTTTTCTAACGAAAAGTATTTTTTTTTCAAAACTCGCAAATGGTATAAATAACATACGAAGTGCATGCATATCATTACATCATAACTCATTACGTATCATAACATTCATCATAGGTCAAGATTAAAGTTTCTCTATACTTCGGTGTACTCACTCTTGTCATCATACCGATTCATCAAGTGAGTAATCACACCCCTTTTTACCGTTTTACTATATTTTGGGGCGAAATGCATGAACCGTTCTTGAGCTAAATTGTTTACTACTTTTATTAACTAGTTTGACTAGAACTTGTGAACTTGAAACAAATCCTTGAACTTAATTATGAAATAATGCCTTATTTGAACTTATTGAACCGTACATGTTATGACCTTGTCCCAAAGTCTCCCATGTCGGAGCATCACTATAAAGTCTCCTTGTTCGAGCATCACTATAAAGTCTCCTATGTTCGAGCATCACTATAAAGTCTCCCGTGTTCGAGCGATTTTGGGAAGAGACACCCAAAGATATCTGGGAAGAGGCACCCAGTATATCTTTGGGAAGAGGCACCCAAAGATATTTGGGAAGAGGCACCCGTGATATCTTTGGGAAGAGGCACCCAAGATAACTGGGTGTGGCACCCATTTTAATTTGGCTTTTATCAGAGCATCACTACAAAGTCTCCCTTGTTTGGAGCATCACTGCAAAGTCTCCCATGTTTGGAGCATCACTGAATTATTATATTAGTGGTACTATATTGTGAACTATTATGACCGCTTATACTTGACCATTATACATACTACTTTGGGCAATGGGTTGTGAACACACAGGTTGCAAGTTTTGTATGTAGGCGAACTTGGAACCGAGTGGATTTACAATGCCTTTGCTTTGTGACCTCGTTTGGCAACGTGTGCATGAGCATAAACTAGACGCTATATTTTGTGCAATGGGTTGTGAACACACAGGTTGCAAGTTTTGTATGGGCGAACTTGAACCGAGTGGATTTACAATGCCTTTGCTTTGTGGACTATTTTCGATGACCAAAAGCTTTGAATATTTCTTATGAGTTTTATTTTATTTTACAAAACGTGTATACTCACCAACTATTTTCATAGTTGACCCGTTTTTCTCTCATGCATTTCAGTGATCGTTAGTAAGCTTTTTCTATCATGTCTTGCATAATGAAGTTTTCACTTGTCACTACAAATCGTTATGTAATAGAACGAAATATTTTGGAATCTAAACTTTGTAATATATTTGCCGATGACGGCTAAACTGGCATTGTAATGGTGTACTCTTTCTTTTAAATATTTACGTTGGTATGTTCTATTATCTTGTGCTTATGTTCCCTTCCGTTACACCTCGTGTTTCCGCCTCCGGCGAGGGTGTGACAATGCGGCTATGGATTGACCTCTTCATTCCGACACGCAAACGCCTGACGCACTCGCATACAACAAATAGTTAATAAAGCCATCGAAAGTGTCTTTGATCATTCGTTGAATTGAGGTACACGGCCCACGGTTCCCCGTTGATCAGTGATAAGATTATTTATAAGCTCAACTAGGGATCAATAACTAAGACTAATAACATGCAAGTTTGAATAAATAATCAATTCTTTGTTATTGAACAAGGTTTTCATCACGATAAACTAACTAACTAACTATAGACGTTTATAGGAACACGTCTAAACTACTAACTAATAACCTAGGCGTTTACAAGACTATAGGCCTAGGACACACACACACCTTTAGTCGACTACATCTTGGAAGACATGTATTAAACCTACACCCCAAGTCCTCTTTATATACTAGAGGATTAGGGTTTACAAATCTCTTACCAAGACTAATAAGTAAATCTTCTTTGCAAGTGTCCTCCATCTTTTGTAGGTTTCACCTTTTGTCACTTTTAAGCCCTTGATGTTTCATTCTTTATTGTTTTGTATCATCGAATCAATAAAACCCAACAATCTTCCCCTATTTGATGATGACAAAACAAACACGGTTCTTGTACGAACTTCCTGTACTAAGTAGCGAGTTGAGATAATTAAATCTCACCATGAATGAAACATTCTTGTCTTCCTCTCTTCCTTAATCCATGCCATGCCACTCAAACATCTCTTCCCCTTTTTGTTATTATCCAAATAGAACGTGATGCAAATAATGATCTTGACCATTACCGAACCAATATCATACTTCCAATCTAAGCCATCCAATGTTTCGAATTGCCCTCCATGAAGAACACCAAAATGCTTACTAAAAATGAATCCAAAACAGTGGAAAACTCCAACTAGTGAGTAATAATGATCAACAATAGTAAAAATCAAACACTTCCCCTTAAGTGGTGCATGAACATCAAATGATTCTTCAAATCTGTAAGCTCCTTGTAATGATCATGTAAGAAAACCAAATATAACGAACTTGATGAAGAAGCAATAACCCAAACTTGTATCTTATATCTTGCACTATATTGATTTGAACGATACCTATGTATGGGAGACCTCAATCTCTGGACGATAATCATGAGTACAATAACGCCAGTCCTTTTAAGTTTTATGTCAATTCTTTGTCATAATCATTGAAGCACAAACAAGTTACCTTAAAAGTAGCTATGATCCTTTTAAGATATGATAACACTGATCCAAGTAATTCCACTTCACCTTCAAAGAATGATAAATAATCGTCTTCAGAATCAATTATGCAATAAATCCAAATCCAGCCTTAAAACCTTTAGAACAAATTCTAAATTTTCTTGTGTGTGTGAAACAATCTCAGATTGTGTGTAAACCATCCAACTTCAAACTTATCATGCTCGACTTCCTCAAGTCCAAACAAGCCTATTAGCAACTTTTTCTCATCACTAAACTCGTTGCAAATATGTTGCAAAACAATCAATATTGAAGCAAGATTTCGTCCAAGTACCAGTACTTTCATCGAAGAGCAGTACTTTCGTGTCCAAGCAGTACTTTCGTGTTCAAGCAGTACTTTCGTGTCCAAGCAGTACTTTGAAATTATACGGGCAGAGCAGTACATAACCAAAATTAATCTTTGAATCTCATTGTCAAATCTTCTTACAAACAAAGATCACGTATACCACAATTATCAATATCACAAGTACTGTATGCCTCTGACCAATCAGTATTCACAATGTATATATGAATCAGTGACCAAGAATTAGTCAAACACACATGAATAATATTAACGTGTGAACACATTAATGAATCAATAAGTACAAACATCCCATGTGCTCACTTTCCTTCTTCAATTTGCCGTCATTAAGATCGAATCAATTATCCTCTCATGAATATTTTATTATGTAGAAAATAAAATACTTTAATTGTACCATGAACCCACGAGCAGTACACGACAATAATAAAGGAGCAATATTAAGCAACCAGTAATAACATGAGACCATCGACCAGATCAATTAATTGATTCATGGTTTGCAAATAAATTAATTCGAACAACCGTTGCAACTCAGTCCATCAACTAATTCAAGAGAGATGAGCCATACGCAAGATATTTACCATACGAGATATTATCCACCAGTCAATTCCTCTTCTACCCAAAAACGTTGAATTACTTCGTATAAGATCATTACCTCATGTCAATTATAATAAAAACCTTTAAAAATTCGAACTATAAAAACTCTTTCAGCAGCCATATTCGACAGCCTATATCTTTCACATAAAAGCTCAGATTGACGATCCCTCCAGTGGAAATTAGATTGTCATATAGAGAACGTCCACCTAAAATTTCGTCACTATCCAACGGTTAACGAAAAAGTTATGATCGTTTCAAAATAGTGTCAGAGTAACCGCATCGAATTTTTCTCGAATTCATTTTTCTTCTTCTTCTTCTTCGAAAAACCTTGTAGATCCCTATATCAAGAGCTTCCCGCTTTGATACCAATTGATAAGATCGTTTATAAGCTCAACTAGGGATCAATAACAAAGACTAATAACATGCACAGCGGAATAAGTCTAAACTACTAACTAATAACCTAGGCGTTTACAAGACTATACGCCTAGGACACACACACCCCTTTAGTCGACTACATCTTGGAAGACATGTATTAAATCTACACCCCAAGTACTCTTTATATACTAGAGGATTAGGGTTTACAAATCTCTATGAAGGACTAATAAGTAAATCTTATTTTGCAAGCAAGTCCCTCCATCTTTTTGTAGGTTTCATATTTGTCACTTTAAGCCCTTGATGTTTCATTCTTTATTGTTTTGTATCATCAAATCAATAAACCCAACAATCAGTACAAGTACTGCCTGTGATCCGGTATAATTCCGAAGAATCTCCTTTGTTGGGAATTATAGATTTGATGATTACAAAACCACGAGCAAGAATGAAGTAAAAAGAAACAATGAGGGACTAATATGTAATAGTTAGCTTTTCTAGTGCTAGGTTTGTAACCTCCCTCTATTATATAAAAGAGGGATGGCGCTAGGGTTACTAACTCATCCTTTCATCTTATTTCATAGTAGACAACTCCTAATGAGAGTCTAATTAATGCATAGAGCGTTTAGTAGTAGTAGTAGTATTAGTTTCTTTTATTTCAATAAAGAAAACCTTATTAGTGATGTTGATTGTGTCGTTATTATTCCACTGTGCATCTAATCAATCAATATTGCTCATACCCTAGTTGAGTCCGGATCTTGGATTTAACAATTGGTATCGAGCCGGTGGCTCGATCTAGGGTTTATAGGTTTTTCTCAGAATTAGGGTTTATGCCCAATTATTTTGTAGCGCCAGATGGTTAAAAAAGAGGCAAAATAAATACTAAGGTATTTTTGAAGCAGCTTTGCAGCCAGACCTGAATTGAAGCGTTTTGATGAATGTCGATCCACTCTGAGTATGTGTTGTCATTGATGATTCACGCTGACTCATTTTTTATGGTATGCTTTATTTTTTATTGCATTTAATGGTGTTTTGATTTCAAAGATATTGCGTACTACTCTTGCACGTGAAGTTGTTTTATTGATTACGTTGATTGATATGGTATTCAGGGTCATCATCCATGATCTTTATATTGTGATTGGTCAATAAATCTTATGAATATCGTGGTGTGGAATCATAATCGATTTCTATAATGAGATGTCTTTGTCAAACAAGGGTAAATATTTTGTGATGTCAAGATGCAACTTTGGGTTTATCTTTTCGCTTGTTCACGCAAGTTCTTTGTTTGATTTGAGATGTCACTTTCAATTGGTTAATAGTAGGTCACATGTTATTGGACAATTTGTTAGTTCTCACGTGCATGTATGGGTCATAGGATTTCATTGGTCACAAGATGGGTTAGATTTAATTGGTCTCGAGGGTATTATAGTACTGATGTTGTTCGTTGGTACATGCCTATTGGGTGTTCACGCTGGTCCGTAATGTTTATTCGCATTGATTAATTGCTGTCTAATTCTACACGCATGAGGTTATTGACTAGTTGTTGCATCTCGATAATAGTAATTTGATTGGTCCCATGAGTTGGCATTTATTTGGGACCCCATGGTATTCCCTGCCGTGACGTGGGATATGTTTTATTTCACGATTGTTGGATCAGACTTTCACATGGGGCGTGTATCTGTGGGTCCACATTGACGCTTTGTGATCATGTGATAATGGGTTATCTGATTGGTTCGTGGGATGGTCTATTATTATGTTCTCATCTAATATTTGGTACTCTTTTTGGTTTATCGAGTATATGTTGCACAAGAACGATTCGCTTGTACACCTATATTGTTCTAGTTTTGATCGTACTGGTGGACACGGAGATCTGTACTAAGGCAGCGTGGGAACTTAATTATGGTCGGATAACATTTATACTGTTCATGATCAGTTGTTGTATATGTTACGTTTGGTCTTGACAGTTGGTCTTCTAATGTTTTACTAGTCTTGGTGAGTTGAAATTTTATTCAACGATGAACCCTAGTAATTAACATATTTTCAAATTGATTTGGTGTTCCATTGTCGCATATTTTGATTGTTTTGGTTTCACGAATCGCTTCGGGTTTTGTCAGCTGATCGTTTCACAAGGTGTGTCTTATCATATCCAAAGTGAGTCGGCACTTTTGAGGTAACTTGTTCGACTTTAATGATGTGACAAAGACTTGATAAATCTAGCTAAGGGGTAGATCTTCGATTAAATGTACTTAATGCGACATTTGCTAATACTTAAAGGAGTTACGTTGTAGTGTTTCTGTTAGTGAAGGGGTGTGATCTACAGACATGTGTGCTTAATGCTCACATTTGCTAGTATCTCATCTAAGTTTGGAGTCACGTGGATAGTACAAGATATAAGACGCATACATTGGTGTTTCTACTTTTTCTCCATTCCTATTGGTGGTAGGCTATTTTGTTTCTGCTGATGATTTGTCTTCTCTGCTGTTATGCATTATTTATTTTGTTTAGTTGAAAAAAAAAAAAAAAAAAAAAAGATGGTTAGTATAATTTTAAGGGGAAGCTTATGGTTTATATACTTACTATCTACATGCATCTCTTGAGGGGAAGCGTCTACGGGTTGCACAAGACCCCTATTAGATGATTACAAAAAGGGAAAGAAGATTCATGATGTGCAGCTTATTATTTGCGATGTCATGTTTTAGCATTGTTTCTTATACATGTTGTTTTGTAATATCAAATAGGGGAAGATTGTTGGGAATTATAGATTTGATGATTACAAAACCACGAGCAAGAATGAAGAAAAAAGAAACAATGAGGGACTAATATGTAATAGTTAGCTTTTCTAGTAAGCTAGGGTTTGTAACCTCCCTCTATTATATAAAAGAGGATGGCGGCTAGGGTTACTAACTCATCCTTTCATCTTATTTCATAGTAGACAACTCCTAATGAGAGTCTAATTAACGCATAGAGCGTTTAGTAGTAGTAGTAGTATTAGTTTCTTTATGTTTCAATAAAGAAAACCTTATTAGTGATGTTGATTGTGTCGTTATTATTCCACTGTGCATCTAATCAATCAATATTGCTCATACCCTAGTTGAGTCCGGATCTTGGATTTAACAATTATTGTTGGGAATTATGTGAAGTAGGATTCACGTCATTACCAAGGTTTCGCAAGTAGAAGCAGATTCATGAAGTGATTCTACTGAAGAGTACAAGCGTTGCCATGTTATGCTGAAGAGTGAAAGCTACTAGGATCAAAGATGCTTATGAATTAAATGCTAAACTCATTATTATCTTTTAACTTCAAGGTCAAGCATGGGTATTATTGTTCTTCTCTATAGTTGTTTTAATGTATTAGACATTAAATGCATGCAAAGATGTTTAGTCGTTTGGGTAGTAAGAGATTAGGGTTCCTTGTATATAAAAGGAACCATATAGTTTGTAATAGATATCCAAACATAGAGTTTCATGAATAAAAGGATCCATAGGGATCTAAGTGTTCTTAGTGATAACACTTTTGTGTTTACATTCCGCTTTAGAACACGAGTTGTAGAGATTTTCTATTAGTTTCCTTATGATTACATAGGCAACACTAACGATCCACGAGTGCTAGATCTTTCAAGGTCTCGAGAGGTACAACGCGGTGTAAAGCGTTCAACAAGTGGTATCGAGCCCGGAGAGTCTCTACGACATCGAGAACCTTATTTTCCTCACCCACATACAACCAAAAACTTATTTATATGCTGGAACTGATGATGAATTAGATGTCACAAACACCAACAACAACAACATCATCAAAAACACCACCTCTATGCAGAAACTTAGTCTCTCCAACAGTAATGGCAAGTTTCCTTATCTGAAGAAGGAAGAATATGATCGGTGGACAATGAAGATGCAGAATGGATCTCAATATTGATTGGAATCTATGGAGATAGTAAAAATGGCAACAGCCTAAAGAAGACCATCCCAGATCTTGATGGTAAGTTCACCATTGCTCCTCCCAAAACTGCTGAAGAGGTTTTGGCTGTGCAAAGAGAGCACAAGGTAAGAACCATCCTCCTTCAATTCAAGATCACTTAGGTGATTTTCACCACATGGTTGATGCAAAGGACATCCTGATGGCTCTTAAGCTAGGTTTGGTGGTACTGAAGAGTCCAGAAGAATGAGGAAGTCCATGCTTAGACAACACTTCCAAGAGTTCAATATTTCTAAAGAAGAGGGTATCCACAAGGGATACGACATGTGTTTCACAAGATTCGAGTCAGCTAAACCGCTTGAATGCAAACCCTGACAATGATGATAGCAACTCTAAGTTCCTTCATCTTGCCTCCATCTTGGTGCATGTGAGTATAGCCTCGAAGCTAAAGGTGGACTGGACATGCTCACTTTTGACGAGCTATACAACAAACTCAGATCTCTTGAACCTGATGTCATATCTCCCTACCGTGCAACCTCCTCTGGTCATTCAGCCTTTGTTGGGACATCCCACTCGAATATGATGATGCATGCTTCAAGTCCATCTTATTTACCATCATCATCCTATCGTCCCACTCCTTCACATCCTCAAGCTAAGACTGGAAGTATATTGGAGGATGTTCTTCACTCCTTTGTTGCTGATTATGACACTCAGAAGATCCGGTATATGAAGACTTCGACCAAGTGGACCCACTTGAGATGGAGGAGATGAAGCTGAAATGGCAAGTGGCCATGATTTCAGTGGATATCAAGAGGTTTGAGAGAAGGCGGAAGGAAGTTTGGATTCAAGGAAAGGATCCAGCTCGATTTGGAGGAGAAAGGTCAAGTGTTTCTCTTGCCACCGTGATGTCATTTCTGGGAATGCAAAGACAGGAAGAGTGGAGAGAGTACCAGCTACAATACCTATCGCCAGAATCGAAAGGAGCTAGCACTTTAGCAGCTCTAGTCACCTTGGATGAACATGTCAACTGGGTTGCTCATGAACCTGTGAATGAGGAAGCTGCTGATACAGAGAAGCTTGGTCTCTGGGCAAGGTGCACTCAGAAGATAGGCATGATCAGTTTGCCTTCATGGGTCTTTCTCAGGTACACAATTGTATATTTGGTTGTAGTGAGAGATACAATGAACTAAAAGAAGCTTATGATACTATGAAACCTAGATACAATGCATGCTATGTTGATAATGAAGCTTATAAACTTTCGTTAAAAACATTAGAAAGACAAAAGGTTTGGTTTCAAAAGAATCGATTGCTTTGAAGAAAAGATTAAGGTGCTTCAATTTGATCTAGATATTGCAAACATTAACTTGAAACGACGAAATGGAAAAGTGATACTATTACTGAGAATATAGAGCTTAAAGAGAAACTTGCTGAGGAAATAGCTAGACATAAACAATGGTTGATATCAGGTGACAATCTAGCTAAAGAACTCTATAGTAGTCAGTCAGTGAACTCTGGAATAGGTTTAGGTTTTCAAAAGTATGTAGGTTTGGAAGCTAGGAATGATGGGTAAATCTACACCGCAGCTTAGAACATTTTAGAAAGGAAGGTGATTTGCATGTCGTCCCGGACCTATTAGAGGTGAATTCATGCCCACTGACCTGTCTATTACTGTTGACTTTGATGGATCACACCATTTGTATGGCAAAAGTCAAAAGACTTGCCAGACAACGATGCTTCATCTTATGATTTTGTCTCTTTCTCTGACAGTGACAATTCATCGGATCAAGGATCTACTTACAGCTGTGATCCAAGTGATAAGTCAGACCTTCCCAAGCCCCACCAGTCTACACCCAAGCTCGCACCCAAGACTATCTATAAGCCCTCTAGGATAGCTGCTGAGGAATCAACTTCCAAGCCTGTTTCCACTGAAGACTTGTCTTTTACATCTTTGCATAATTTATCTGTTAAAAACAATTCCTTTAATGTTTCTGGTTTAAATACTTCTACATGTAATTGAACATCTTCTTTGTTGAATCCATCTTCCAAAAAGAAGACTTGTTTTGTTTCCGGAAGTAAATTTCATTTAATTAAGGATTGTGATTTTCATGAGCAAAGATCGTGTGCATGTGCTTTCAGCAGAAACCAAGACCATTGTGGACCAATGTTAAAATTATTCCACCATATGTCCCACAAGCTAGAACTGACCCTTCTTGGAGGAAATCTCCTAATAGACCTTATGTGCGACCAAATAGCCCATACTTTAAACATGGTTATTGGCCTGCATATGTTGACTCTATGAAAATGGGAAAGGATGTTGGGCGCTGCTATCAAGTCCTCATCAGGTTGTTCTTGGAATAATAAAAGACCTAACTTTTAATGGAAACCCAAGAACAATGGTGGATCTTACTCTTTTGCTAAATCTAAATCTAATGATTCACACAAGGTGTTCAAGTCAAGAATGACTTGAGCCTCCTCAGTATACTAACATTCATTTGTAAATATGTTTGTTTTTATAGGATCATCCCCTTAAACATAAAGATATTGGTATTGTTGAGAGTGGCTGTTCAAGAAGTATGTCTGGTAATAGAGATATGATGCATAATTTTGTTCCTATTGAAGAAGGAGGGAATGTGACCTTTGGTGGAAGTGATGGTAGAATTACTGGAAAAGGCACAATCAAGACACCTCTTCTGAACTTTGAGAATGTGTACTATGTTAGGGAGCTTCAGAACTTCAACTTGTTCTATGTCTCACAAATTTGTGACACCAAGAACAAGGTACTCTTCTCTGAAAATGAATGTCTTGTGCTTTCTAAAGAGTTCAAGCTTCCAGAAGATACCTCAATTCTGCTGAGAGTCCCTCGAACTCACAATCTATACACATTCAACCTCAATGAAGTTCACCCTGGGTGACCTCACCGTTTGTCTGGCTAACGCATCATTGGTTGAGTCCAATAAATGGCATAGGAGAATGGCTCATGTGAATTTCAAAACTATAAACACTCTCTCCAAAAGGGGTCTTGTCGAAGGTCTTCCCACCAAAGTGTTCTCCAATGATCATAATTGTGTTGCATGCAACAAAGGGAAGCAACACAGAGCATCCTACAAAGTCACACTGCAGTGAGAGCATCATCTCGAACCTCTTCAAACTGTTACATATGGATCTTTTTGGTCCAACTCAAGTCAGAAGCATTGATCACAAGTTCTATTGTTTGGTCATCACGATGGATATAGCAGATTTTGCTGGGTGTTCTTTCTAAGAACTAAAGATGAAACAACTCAAAGGTTGAAAGACTTCATCACTCTCGTTGAAAATCATTGAACAAGAAGGTTGAATTCGTGTGATAATGGGACAAAGTTCAAGAATGCCATTATTATAGAACTCTGTAGGTCTAAAGGGATAAAGAGGGACTATAGCAATCCAAGAACCCCGCAACAAAATGGGGTGGTTGAAAGAAAGAATAGGACCTTGATTGAGGCTGCAAGATCTATGCTTGCAGACTCCAAACTTCCCACTATGTTTTGGACTGAAGCTGCAAACAGCTTGCTATGTGCTTACAGTGGTCTCCATTACTAGACCTCACCTCAAGACACCATATGAACTTCTCTTTGGGAAGGTTCTTGTCATTCATTACCTCAAACCTTTTGGTTGTCAAGTAACCATTCTAAACACCAGTGATCCGTTGGGGAAGTTCGATGAGGCGGTGATGATGGCTATATTGTGGGTTATTACTAATAGCAAGGCTTATAGAGTATACAACTTATCTCGCCAAGAAGATTGAGGAGACGTTGAACCGAGATACCCGGAGGATAAGCCCAATGTTCAAGGACAGGGTCATGTGTGGTCTTTTGACCTCGACTACCTAACCGATTATCCGGGGTATACTAGACATATGGCTAACCAAAGTGCATGCTCTCAAGAATATCCCACTAACAATGCAGTACCTGGATGCCGACTCGAAGTGAATTTGAAGATAATGAACATCCCATACTTGTGCCTTCTTTCTCCCCTAACAATGTTGCAGGTAACTCTTCAAGAGATACTCACGAGCTTGAAGGTGAATCACACTATGCCGAGGACCTTGCTAGGCTTCGACTCAAGAATTTGCAGCTAAGCTTGAAGGCGAAAAGGTGACGGGGAGCTTGCAAATGAGGCCGCTGTGGAAACCATTTTTCTCACGCTGACCGATGCAGTCTCCCATCACATCAAATCTCTGAAAGCTCGTCTGTTACTACTCTACTCCTACTAGAGTGTCCACAGACTTTGGGGAATCAGTATACCGCTTCCAAGTCCTTCAGATCTTGGAAATCATCAACCCAATCCGCATTTTCTCCTCACCTTCCTATGACACAACTTTTGTACTAAGCGTGACGAATCTTGAACTTACCATTGAAGTCAACCCCACTGCTACTAAAAGAATCAACTTTTCTCACCCTCAATCCAATATCATTGGAGACATTCTAGCTCTTGTTAGAACTCGAAAGGCTATCTCTAGCCCTAAATTTGGACAGTTGCTTTTTCTTCCTATGTCTCAAATCAGAAAGAGACAATCACAAGACTACAAGCATTGTCTCTGTTTGCATGTTTTCTTTCCCAAGTAGAACCAAACTGCTCTCAAGCTCTTGAAGACTCAAGCGGATTGAGGCAATGCAAGACTAAATGCAACACTTCGAGAACCAACAATTTGGATCTTGGTACCTTTACCAGATGGGAAATATGCTATTGGAACTAAATGGATTCTAAAGAACAAAAGAGATGCACGAGGTGTGGTGATTAAGAACAAAGCAAGATTAGTAGCTCAAGGTTACAGGCAAGAGGAAGGGATTGACTATGATGAAGTGTTTGCACCTGTTGCAAGAGTAGAGGCCGTTCGAATTTTCTTGGCATATGCCTCTTACATGGGCTTCATGTTATATCAGATGGATTTTAAAGGTGCCTTTCTGTATGGAGAGATTGAAGAGGAAGTTTATGTCACACAACCCAAAGGATTTGAAGACCCAGATCATCCTAATCATGTTTACAAGGTCGTTAAAGCTCTCTATGGACTTCATCAGCACAAGGGCCCGGTATGCTAGGCTTTCATCATTTCTCTGAAGCATGGCTGAAGAGGTGCCATTGATAAAACTCTTTTTCTGAAGAAGAACTCGAAGATATCATACTTTGCAAGTGTATGTGGATGACATCATTTTTGGATCCACTAAAGAAGCTTGGTGTAGGGAATTGAGGATCTAATGGGGAGAATTTCGATGAGTGCCATGGGAGAGCTCTTTCTTTTGGGTCTCCAAGTTCAGCACAGAACAGGATGGGATATTTAATGTGATAAATATGTGAGGGACATGTTGAAGAAATTCGGCATGGAAGTTGTCAGGACTGCCACAACACCCTATGAAGCTCCAAAAACAAAAGCCAACAATGATCCGTGATCTACCGTGAATGTTCATTTATACGGATCCATGATTGGTTCATTAATGTATATAACACTTCAAGGCCTAATATTACCTTTGTTGTAAGTGTGTGCTCTCGACATCAAGTCACTCCACTTACTTCCCATCTCAATGCAGTAAGAAGATCTTAAGTACCTCAAAGGCCAACCTTTTGGGCCTTTGGTACCCAAAGAGTCTCCTTTAAGTTGGAAGCATATAGTGACAGTGATTATGCTGGTGCAAATCTGGATAGGAGATCCACAATGGAGGTGTCAATTCCTTGGAAAGAAATTGATCTCGCATGGCAAGAAACAAACCGTTGTGGCTACCTCAACTATGAAGCAGAGTATGTTGTCGCGAAATCTGCTATGGGCAAGTACTATGGATCCAAAACCGTGTTGGACTATGGGTATAACTTCATGAACACAACTCTTTTATTGATAATCGAGTACCATATGCATTGTCAAAATCCAGTTTGTCACAAGAGAACCGAACATATTGAAATCAGACACCACTTTATAAGAGATGCATATGAAAAACATTTGATAAATGTGGCTAAAATTCATACAGATGATAATGTGGCAGATCTGTTAACTAAAGCTTTTGATGGACCAAGGTTTCAACACCTAGTGGTCAATATTGTGATGCTTAACCCTTAACGCTTAGTTTAAGGGGAGGCATAGGCTCAGGGGAGGCATATGCCTCAAGAGAGTTGTATTTGGTCGTATTTGTTTACTTTGTTTTTGGTTTGTTTGTTAGTTTATTTAAAAAAAAAAAAAAAAAAAAATCTTTTGCGCTTTTGTGCTTGAGGGTTATTAACTCACCAGATATGCCTTGTGTGTATCAAAGAGTTGGCTAGTCCAAAGGGTACAACTTTGGTAAAGACATGTCAAATCTGTTGATAGCTGTAATGGTTTGCTCAAAATCATAGGGTCTGCAACCACCCATGCTTAATTGCTGAGAGTTGTATGGTCCTCAATTCACCATGGTCTATTCCTTTTGGAATCCAAGAATTGGCTAGCCCACACGTATATGGATTGTGGTAAAGGCAACTATCTCCATATTTGGTTATCAATTCACCAATTCTAAGAATTGACTAGTCCGAGCAAACGGCCAGGTAAAGACACCTAAAATCCGTTTATATAGTTGCTGATTTGCTCATAAATCAGATGGTTATCAATGTACCATAGTTTACTTAACTTAAACATCGGCTACTCCAATAGTAATGGCTACTGGTAAAGAGACATCAAATCCATTATTTTCAATTATCCACCTCTCTCAGATGTTAACACACCTGGATGTGATGAGAATAGTATGCAAATGATAAGTATTGATGTACATTATGTCATGTGTTGCGGCAAAGACCTGGCGTTTCAAAGTTTGCTCATCATAGAGATGATTTTGGTTTTGGTTCTTTACTACTGATGTTTGAGAACAATCCTCTATACAAGTCTCTAAGATCTATCAAGGTAGGAACTGGAACTTAACCCACCAAATTCCGTTTTAGGGAGGATTGTTGGGAATTATGTGAAGTAGGATTCTGCTGTCATTACTTAAGGTTTCTCACGAAGTAGAAGCAGATTCTACTGAAGAAGTGATTCTACTGAAGAGTACAAGTTGCCATGTTACTCTGAAGAGTGAAAGCAGACTAGGATCAGCATGCGCCTTATGAATTAAATGCTAAACTCATTATTATCTTTTAACTACCCAAGGTCAGCATGGGTATTATTGTACTACTCTATAGTTGTTTTAATGTATTAGACATTAAATGCATGCAAAGATGTTTAGTTGTTTGGGTAGTAAGAGATTAGGGTTCCTTGTATATAAAAGGAACCATATAGTTTGTAATGGGTATCCGAAACATAGAGTTTCAGTGAATAAAAGGATCCATAGAGGATCTAAGTGTTCTTAGTGATAACTGCTTGTGTTTACATTCCGCTTTAGAACACGAGTTGTAGAGATTTTCTATTAGTTTGCTTATGATTACATAGGCAACACTAACGATCCACAAGTGCTAGATCTTTCAAGGTCTCAGTGTACAAACATCCTGGAAGGTTTTCGCACTGTTTCTACCTCGTTTCTCAAACCTAACGTCTCAAAGAAGACAACACGGAAGTGAGTGAACCAAATTTTAATTTGAGATTCAATGATTGATGAAAAGAGATTTGAAAAACAATCTAGCACGCTTCAATAAAGTGTTTTTGCAACACATCGAGGGTTTTTGAGAAAAATCAATTATCAATCATAAACACCTTTTATATTTGAAATATTAATACATTGATGTAAAGAAAAGAATTTTTAAGCACAACGACCAGTTTTTCAAAGGTATCCGTCAATCCATAACCTGAACCAAGATTGATTCATAAATTTAAATCACCCCATTGTTTCTCGTTTCGGTTGTCACATGGTTGATCTATTGGATAGATCTCACATGCCACCTACCAAGAACTTGTTTGATGTTGGCTCTAGAAGGCTTTCCATATCATTGTAATATGTTTGCATATCACTTTATGTTCCGCAATACCACAAGGATAATGCGTAGGGACTCATAAGATATAATCTCTCTTTCCACATTTGTGTGAAATGAGAGTCTTCATTGACAGTGTCCTAAAGAGATTTATTTGATGATCTCGGGGCTCTAGACTCAATTGTGCACATTTGGTTCCTATGCCGAGACTAGGGAGAGGGTCTCCTTCTTCAATATCAACAATCTCTAAGAGAAAGTCGATAGATTATGTAGGTTCCCTGTGAGAATGAAACAAGAGGAACTTGAGTAGCTTGGGAAGTTTTAGCGCAACACTGGTCTATGACGTCTTGTCTTCAATACCAGTTGTTACCTTAGTAAACACCGAGTAGCATATGTATTGAACCCGGCCGCCCTAAGGATGAATTATTGGAGGGCTATTTCTTTTCACCCTTTTTCATATTCATTTCTTTTTCATTCTTCAACCCCTTCAATGCTTACCGAGACTTCATAATTAGAACCTTGTTGGGTTTATTCCAGTTCTAGCTCTATCTCAGTCCGCACTCTTCCCATTTCTGACTTTTCTCATTTTTTTTCATCATACCTAAGGACTCTACACTATCTAGTGGATTGTCCCTCGTAGATCCTCCTCGCTCAAGCGGGTCGCGGGAAACGAATACCTAACCTAACCATCCTTATAACTCCATTCATAAAGTAAATTTGGTCGGTCTATTTGGTATTGTTCATCTACCATTGGAACCAATTGAAAATCATTTGAAAATCAATCCAGATACTTGTGATATATTATCAAAGCATTTTGTACACGAATGCTTTTTGATATTTTTAGAAAAAGAGCTCCCCAAACATGTGCAACATGTATTTGAAATCGCTTTTACCGGAGGCAAGAGGAAGGATTCACTTTTTTTTATTACCATTTTCTAAAAGATATCAACATCACTTTCACGACAAATTAGCATTTTTCATACTTTGTTAAGGGTATTTTTGGAAAGGATGTGGTTTTTAGAAAGTTGCTCCCCCTCAATATGTGCATAGAGATTTGAAAGTGTTTTGCACATATAGGGTGCCGCACATTGAAACAAATCAATCATGTTTCAATTCTTTTTGGTTTGAAATAGATGCTTCCCCTCAACATGCATGTTAAATTTGAAATCGTTTGGCACATGCGGGGAGGAGATCTTGTAAATCATTACAAACCCATTTATCAATTAATTTAAATCCATTTAAATCACAAATTCTTCCCCCGATCACAATTTTCAAATCATTTGAGATTTGTGATCTCTAGAGATTTAAATTTATTTTGAAAGCTTTTGAGGAGAATTGTGAGTTGCTTATGAAAACATTTAACCGATAAGGATCAAAGCTGAGACTTTAAACTCCAAAAACATGCTTGAGTATCTTTTGAAAACATGACATAAACCTTGGTCTGAACCAGTTATATGACAAACAACTTTTTGATTTAAATGAAATCATTCTCCCCCTCAATCAATGACATAAGTTGTTGATTGAGAAATAGATATTTTGACCAATGTCAAGTCCAGATGATTTTCAAAACATTAGACCGAGTTATTGTTATTAGTTTTCAATTAGATAACAAATATTTTTCAGAAGAATTTTTAGAAGGAAAAATACTTGTGAAGGAAACATTTGTCGATTTAGTGACAAACATTTGTTTTTAGAATAAGAGCATGAGATGTGAAAAATAAGATAAAGCATGGCTATGTTCTTTCTTTAAAAAACGGGTTACAGTCTGAAATGACTATAAGCCTTTGTTTCACTTTCTATCAATTTTTTTTAAAACAAATTATGTACATTCGAAGAGCATCTAAAAACCCGTGACATTCTTTGAATGTCAACACAAAGTCCATAGATGATATCGAACAAGGAAAACATGACAAAATAACAATATTTTTGGGATTTTTCAAGATTTTCTAATTTTTATGGATTTTGAAAATTTAATATTTTTGTATTTGCTTTTTGTTGGTTTTGAAATTTTGTATTTTGCTTTTTGAAAAACTATTTACAAGAGATGGATGAAGAAAACCTTTTACTCCTCTTCTTCCTCTTGAAGACGTTTAAGTGTTTCCGGCTATAGACTCTTTAGACCAAGTCGTGGGAGGATAAACTCAAAACGTTCTCTAGGAAGAGCTTTGGTGAAGATGTCTGCTAACGGTATTCCTCACAAAATAAAGTTCCACCACACCGGTTTCCACTTGCTCCTTGATGAAATGATGTCGAATGTCGATGCTTTGCTCTTGAGTTGTAATGCTGTTGCATGAGAGAGCAATGGCACTTTTGTTATCAATACGTAGGGATTTTGTTGAATTCAAAGCCATAGTCAGATAATTGGGATCCCATCCATAGGATTTGAGCACAACAAGATGACATGGCTATGTATTCAGTCTCTGTAGAGGATATCGAAGTACTCATTTGTTTCTTAGAAGACCAGCTCACAAGCTTATCACACCCAAAACCGAGCACCTCCGACGCATCGGCGTGTATCTTGACATCCTGCATGATCGGATTCCGCATAGGCTGTTAGTGACATACCGGTGTACTTCGGGTACCAAAGTCCCATATTGATGGTTCCTGAAGATACCGAAGACCCTGCTAACCGCTTCAAGGTGCTTTTTGTAGGCTTAG
>OU343216.1:159487396-159523473 GCA_910596185.1 Chrysanthemum makinoi
ATTTTGAGCTCTATTGTACATGTATACATAAACCAATTAATGGAGAAACATAACACACATACATTTTTAGAAGAAGAAGTGGGTTAGGTCAACCCAACTCATTTTGACCTTGAACGATGCAAATAAAAAGTCACATTTTATAAATGAAATACAAACTCAGTTATTCCCTTATAATAATGAACTTCATTAAGGCTAGATTATATCATATTTTATTTATGTAGCGAGTTTTAAGAGCCAAACTTTTCTTGACGGTATCATGCCAAACAACTAAGCAAGATTGTATGTAACATGAGTTTATGCATTGCACAATGAGGTACTGTATATCATAGTTTATGCATTGCTCAATGAGAATCAGACTCATCATGATTACATATAAATATAGGGGTAATTATGAGAATACATGTTTTGCTCAAGGTGTCAACACTTTTTAGGAAAAAAGTTGGGGTATTTTCAAAATAGACTTTGAGACTTACGACTTTTCTACTTTTCATATAAGCTTGACAAGTGTCCTTCGAAGTTTGTGTACCCAATCATTTTTTCTTACTTTTACAGCTACGATTGTACAAATGATCGAATCTAACGCTTTTAAGAATCTTGAATTTTTTTGTCCTTTAGTAAAAAAGTCAAAGTTACTAAAATATTTTTTATACTTTTCGCTCTTTCCCAATGCCGGCGACTTAAGCGAAATAATATTAGCGACTTTTTTTACTTTATACTTTTGTACCTTTTAGTACCTTTTTTACACTTTTCAAAATTATAATTTTAACTAAATTCTCTATTATACCCTTGTCTCTTCCATTTCTACCAATTATTGTTCTCATTCATTCCCTTTACATTTCCACCAATTATTGTTTCGGATTGCATTCACAAAACAGATTATGCGTCTGTGAAACAACGTAAGCATGTCTCGATCTATTTTGGAACCAGCTTCATACATGTACAAGACTGGGCAAGTTTTTTTTATCTTATTCATTTTTTCTGACAAAATGGCTCACTTGTAACATATCAACTGTCCCTCGAAATGGTCATATCTGTATGTTTATGGTGTAATGATATTTATATATTTTATATTTTATAGGAGATGATGAGAACACAAATGATATGCCACCTTCTAGTTCATGTGATAGTCCTACAAGACAGTTGAACTATGATGAAGAATTGTCTTATTCATTTAGTGACGAGTATGCTCTAGATGATGAAGTAGGCAAGAGGTTGAATCGGATGGCCGTCATTCCCTGTAAGTGATCTCACTTGTCTAATCTGTTCTTTTGAGTTCTCGGGTCGAACGGGTCACCAAAGGGATAGAATGGGTGGCAAAATCGCTATGTCTTATCCAAAAAAGGGTATGAAAGAATCATGCATTTTATGAGGTTTTAGTGGTAGGAATTACTATCAGATTAGCTAATAAATGTTTCATCTTTTAGGGGGTGTTTGGGATTTGCTTATAAGAGTGCTTATCTGCTTGTTGTGTTTCTTTTAAGGAAAGAAGCAGTTTTGTAGTGTTTGGATAAGGTTTGTGCTCAAGCAATTCCAAACACTCCCTTTTAGTGATGATTTTGAAATGATCTTCCTTAAAAATAAGCAAGCCTAAACATTCCCTTTGTTGCGATGTTGAATTGAATTATGCTGATTTTGGTGGATCGTATACCCTTTTGTAGTTTACTAGTTTTTGTCTATTATTTTGGCTGGAGGGTCTTGCTAAATGTTTTTAGTCATGAGATTGTGATAGCATGGTAGTTGTAAAGGGTATTTGAAATCATGCCTTTTTATGAGAGTTTATTGCTAGAAATCTTCATACAGGCTCAAATATGTTTGATTTTAGTAATGATTTCGAATTAGATTGAATCACTATATTTTTGGTGGTTTAAGACCCTAGTTTAGTATCACTCTAATAATAGTAGGTGTGTAAGTTTTTGTTTATGGTATTGTTGATATAGTTTGTTACAAGATAATGATACTCTGTTTATTGAAAAGGGTAAAAAGAACATGCTTTCTTACGAAGTTAGAAGATTTAGACGATTTTAGTGGTTTGTAGACCCTATTATTGTTTAGTCTTTCCTTATTGCATTCTGATAACTAGTTTGAGAGTGGTTAGTGGATATTGCATGCGCACTTGATTATCTTCACAATCTTTGCGAGACCACCGTTGTTCATGGTGACTTAAAGCCAAGCAACATTCTTCTTGATGACGACATGGTGGCTCATGTTGGAGATTTTGGTTTATCTCGATTTCTTGGTACAGATTCATACCAAAAAAGCACAAATGGAATTAAAGAAACCATTGGTTATGCACCTCCTGGTAAAACTAACATATTCCCACCTATATATTGGTTTACAATATTAACTTTTGTCTAAATTAATTGCTTATAATGTGCAGAGTATGGTCTCGGGAGTGAGATGTCAAGTAGCGGGGATGTGTATAGTTTTGGAATATTATTAATGGAGGTGATGACTTTGCGTAAAGATAAAAAGGATCCAGATAAGTTTCAGAAAAACTATTTGGAGTTTCACTTGTGGGAGCCGAGAAAGGATAAGCCGCATAAAGATCAGATATTAGGGTCGGCGGTTGTGAATCTTGGAGATTATGGGATCATTGAGAATGTGTTGAATCTTAGTGTTCCGATTATATGAAAAAAGAGTTCTAAAAGTGTAGCACAACCGGTTTTGTATATTAGTATACAAATCAAATGATAGAGACGAGACTAATTCGTCGAGGAGTAGCTTGTCGGCGCCGTCTTTGGATAAGTATGGGCAAGAGTCTGCTTCGGAAGTGAACGATGGTGATCTTGAGATTGCTGCGTTTACCGATGATGATAATGATGATTATACACATTCATCATATCCAAATCAAAAGGTACCCTCGCGCATTACATTTTTGATTCCTTTGTGTTGCTAGTTCCTATAGGTGACACTTTCAACCCCTTTACTTATAAATGGGTCAATTTGGGTTGTGTTTAATCTCTAATGGGTCAAATCAAGAAAATGTAACTTAAAGCGAACGGGTTAAAAGTTGTAAACAGTCTAGTTTTTGTGTGCATACAACCTCCTAAATTGTTCTATTCAAAGATTTAGATTATTACTTTATGCATAATTAAGGCAATCGATATTTTTATTGTTTTTAGTGGAAGACAATAAGTTTTAACGGGTTAACCTAACCGGTCCAAACCGTTTCAACCAGTTAACCAGACCACCCGCCCTGCCCCGCCCCATCCGCTCCTCTTGCCACCTATACCAGTTCTGATTGTATATACTTGACTTATTTATTAAATCGAAGCTGTTGTATAATTGCCATTTGCCAGTTCTGTAAATAACTGAGATTGGCACGCAGGATTCTCTGAACGCGCAGCCCCCTGTTGTTCCAACAAAAGCAGAACCTTCAAATAATACTTCTTTGAAACATACGGAAAGAAGTATGACAACAATTCGAAAACAACACGCTGCTCCATTTCTTCAATCGTCTTTCTCAACTATGGGTTCTCATAGTAAGACCATAGGTTCTAAGACTCAAATGACGATCTCACAACCTTTAAACGTGACCCATGGGCTTCAAGAAGAACTAAAACCCAACCCAAATCCTGTTATAACTAGTTCTGTTAGTAAAGATCCAATAAAAGCTGAATCGTTACGTGATCAAGTTACAAACATCGAAAACGATCAAGATGAAAGAACTACAGAAGATAAAAAAATCTCAGAAGACAATCTTGTTGGTAAATTTTTAGCTTCAAGAAAACAAGACAAGTTAAGAAGCAACACCCTTGTAAGAAAACCGCTGGATTTTCTCCGCGATGGAGTCGAAACTTTTACTGCAACAAGAAGTGTTGTATGTCATATATAGTTTAAATAAATGTTACTCTGTCAAACTTGTTTATATTTGTGGTTTATTTGAATGGTGAAATAAGAGTACAAATTTGATGTCGTTTTAGATGTCATGAATTAGTTAATCTCTCTGCTGAACGAGCATAGATAAATATATCAGTTACCCACAAGACTAATCATCACACATGTCTGTGGATTCTTTGTGAATCATCCATCATACCAACATGTTATAACTTGTGTAGACTTTATTTCTCCTAGTGCCATTTCATATCATAATATGAGAAACAATTTCACAAAAACATAAGAGTTGTTGCCAAACCCACATGATTTAACAAGAAAAACAAAAGATAAGTTGATGATACTAAAGCCAGATTAGGTCTATTTCCACTGAAGGGGACGCGCGAAAGAACTTCAACAACTTTGTAGCAAACATCCTACCTCCAATCTCACCACCAAACATTTCAAATGATCTGCAACGGATTTCCATCTTCTTAAGCAAGGGAGAGAAACAAAGCACACATTTGATCAAACATATTTCAATTTCTGAACCTCTAAAAAGTTCCAGCCCGACCTTCCGAAGCTGCAACTGCCCAATTCTACTGTAGTCTACCTTTGAAGAACAAACTGCAGATGGTGGGACCTCATCATTGTAACAAGCCTACAAAATAAAGTAGTGTGCATATACACATAACTAAGAGATTTAAATATAATCAATAATTTAGTACGATGATATGCATTTCACTCACTGTGATCACGAGGGACTGCAGATTTGGAGAACCACATATCAATTCAATAGCACATGATACCATAGTCTCGCTGCTAAAGTCTATCCTCCATAACTTAAGACTCTTGAGGCAGGGAAAGGCATTAGGGAGACACGCTTTACCATCCACAAATAACTATAAGAAAAGTGATACATAATAATCCAAATCAATTAGGTAAAACACTAAACAAGCTAAGGCTTGTGATTTTATGTAAAATGAGTTACAATAAAGTCCAACAGCCTTACCTCGCAGTCCAAAAAATCTAGCATAAGATTCTGGAGTTTTGGCAGAAGACTCATAAGTTGAATGACACTGAAACTCGTCAATATTGCCTTATTGTCAAGCTTACGACGGCAGAAACATCAAGCTTACCAAGTACTAGCAGTGGTAATCACTACCACTAGCAGTGGTTACCAAGTACTAGCAGTGGTAATCACTACCACTAGCAGTGGTTTAGTAACGCTAGCAGTGGTTAAGACGCTGACGAGGCACATTGTTGTCAAGAAAAAAGCAATACACTTTGCCATGTTTCTTGTTTAATTTACTATGAATCAGATATTGAGTGAGCTTCACTTATATAGGCAGAAATGACTAATTTAAAAAATGGTGTACACATGGATATGGGTATATTTGGTAATCAAAATCATGTCATAGCAGCTAGCATTTGCACAATCGTTTTGCCTTTTACCATTTAAGCATAGATGTGGTTACCAAGTACTAGCAGTGGTTACCAAGTACTAGCAGTGGTAATCACTACCACTAGCAGTGGTTACCAAACTAGCAGTGGTTACCAAACATATAATTAGATAAAATGCATATTCACGTCTCTCAGAATCGTAAAAGGCTAGTAAAAATCCAACTTCATATCATGGGCATTCCACATCAGCATTAATAAAAAAAATCTACATAACCATCATAAAGAAGAAAGGGTTACCGAAAGTGAAACCGTAAGTGGCCATTAAGGCTTTGTTGACGATGATAATCTCGACAGAAGTAGTTAAAAGCTTCTTGGTATGCAAGCCCTCACATCATTGAACTTAGTGGCCTATACAAAATTCAAAAGAAACGAGGTCATTAAAAGCTTCTTGGTATGCACATACCTCTGTAATCATTTGGTATTGTTTCCCTATGTCATCTGTAAAGGGATAACGATTTGCATGAATGTTAGCAAAATAAAATCATAATACATACTGAAGTAAGGCCATGTTTGCAACAGATGAATAATAGGTCGGAATTTATAGCACTAGTTTATGGCCATGTTTGCAAGAAAAAAGTAGAAGGTCAGAATTTTTGTGCTAGCTTTAACATTAGGAAGCACGCTTCTTAAGTATCCAAATGATATCAAATGATGTTACATAAATAAAGATATAAATATAACCTTCTCTCCTTGCACGTGATCCACCACAGGTTCTGCAACTACATTTTGCTTCAAGAATACATTACCCCTGGTTGCACGGAATAGGATTCTTTCAAAGGCCATTGATTTATCTCTTGGAACAAGACCACTTACATATCCCAACTTTACTTGCTTTGACAACTCGGTAGTCATCTCCTACAAACATCAGGGGGTGTCAACATGTTAAACACCTTGATTACATATATGTATATTTCTCATGATTTCAATTTTGGCACTTAAATTACATGTAATTCAAGTATAAGCACATCTTAAGATCCTTTTTTTTATAAGAGAATTAAAGAGATAGCATTAGACTTATTTATCACATGCCATGACATATGGTGTCGATTAAGAAATATCATGAAGATTATAACCCCAAAAATTACATAATACAGTTCCAGTGATGAAATTGAAGCGACAAACAATCAGCATACCTGAGCAGCAAAAGTCCTTGATGATTGGATGGTCAGGATTGACTTCCATTATTCTTCGTCCCCTCATGAACTCCAAAGTCGAAGTATCACCAAGATTTTGTGCTCTCATTAACCTGAAGATAAAACACACATTGTCAAGCATAATACTTGAGGTGAAGATAAAACATCCATAAAATGTTTCGAAGTGCTAGTTACCGTTCCATATTAGCAGACCATCCAAACTTGCCGGACACAAGAACACATGGGGAAGAGCTCAAACGGTTTGAGATTTGTACTTTAGCAACTTTGTCACCAAGTTGTTGCTTCATCCAGTCACAAAGAAGGACATACTCTTGCTGATTTTCCCTCTCTTTAGCCTCATCCGTGTCACCTGCAATGTCAAAAGTTATTTGCCTTACTCGACCCTTTAAACAATATAAACGTTAGGTAACAATTCAAAAGAAACAGCCCCTCAGTAAAATGGGTAATTTTTCATATTAGTTCTGGACAAGGTAAAAATGGGTAATTTTTCATATTTATCCAAACTTCCGGAAAAAAATAAGGCAGATGATTACTAATATATTTTCAAAGTAGTCTATTTTTTATAATAAAACCTATAGAATGTTTAATGCTTAAAAAAATACACTTTGAAGACTTTCAAACCATTTGACACGTTTCTTGTTAACTTTTAAGCCTTTATGTTTTACATGGTTGGCGCGTTAAAGATAAAACATATACATGGTCACCCCACCACAAGTTCCTGCTCAACTTACCAAGTTCGAGATCTTCCTTGCTCACATCTACGACTTTTCTGAGGAAACAAGAACTCCATCCAAATAACATTTTAAATGACTGCCTCCCGAGAAAGCTCGCCAACACTATGAGTTATGGACAGAAAATGCCATTTCTTACCAACAAGACTGAGAGGGAATGAAACACACCGACGCTTCGATAAATGCCGCAAAAGATAAAGAAAAAACAAACAATAAGAGTCTGCTAAAACTTTGTAACGAAAAGCAATATATCAATTGTGCAAAGCTGGTATTGATACAAAATAAATGCTCAACGTAAATAAAATTATCATATTTATTGACACTGATTTAGTAACACGTAGCGTTGGTTACCAAAATATACTAGCAGTGGTTTAGTAACACTAGCAGTGGAATGAAACATACTAGCAGTGGTTTAGTAACACTAGCAGTGATTACCAAAATATACTAGCAGTGGTTTAGTAACACGTAGCAGTGGTTACCAAAATATACTAGCAAATGGTTTAGTAACACTATACAAAATTGAGTGACCGTAAATAATAAGCATAAAAACAGAACACACACCTGCACCCTCTCATTAAAAACAATCGGAACCAAAGCCTTTGTTCCTTCAAAATCTTTATTACATTCTAAGCGCTACCCGCTCCAAATAGTACTCGCTATAAAAACAGTGCTACATAAATACAAACTGATATTTCAAAACTACGCTTTAAAATTGCGATAACTCGAATATAGTTGACTCCACCAATTCAACACGCAAACTGATAAATTGAGTTATTCACCTAGCACTATATACTACTCATACTATATACAATTATAGTAATTTATTCAACTGATAGAGAATAAGTAGACCTGCACGTGCGTTGCCGGTACCGACGTCGATGATAACCATATGATTTTCAACATGTGAAAACAATTTAACCAATAAGCATTAAAAAAACGAATTCAATCGCCCCACATAAGAGATTAGCTCTTGTCGCCTATCAATTTCGTGAAACCAAAAAATTTGTTAATGTTTTGGAGATGATGAGATGATAAGAATGAGAGGCGGTGTGGGTATAAGCTGGACCAGATATTATACCGGATGTCGCTAAGAAAAGCCCAACGTCAAAAAATATTTTTTTAATACATGATTAAAATACAATAGTTAGAAGTAAGAAGAATAGCATCTAAGCTGTGGTGATCGTTTGATTGATGGTGATCGTTTGATTGATGGTTTGGATCTGTGTTGGATCTAGGTAGCAGTGGGTAGAAGTTTATGTTAAAGTTTAAAAAGTGAATCGGTAAGGAAAGAAGCAAAGATGCTCGACATGTAAAAATAGTTAAGGGTACAATAGTCATTGTAATTTAAAAAGTATTTAAAATTTATGTAAAAAAATATATAAAAGTATAAAAGTACAAAGTTAAAAAAGGCGCTCAAATTAATTCGCTTAAGTCGCTCGACATTGGGAAGGAGCAAAAGGAATAAAATAATACTTTTTAAAGTTTGACTTTTTTCTCGAAAATATAAAAAAAAAATCGCTCGAATCTTAAAAAGTCGCTGGATATAAGTCGACTATAAATCATAGGTACGAAAATGATTGGGTTCTGAAAAGTGTCAGGACACTTGGCACTCTTAGATTGGAAGGAAAAAGTCGCAAGTCTCAAAGTCTATTTTGGAAATACCCCAACTTTTTTCCTAAAAAGTGTTCACCTTGAGCAAAACATGCATTCTCAGAATTACCCCATAAATATAATATTGTCCAAATTAGTGAGCTATTTAACAAACCCTTATCATAAGTGTATATCTTAGACCCATAATCAGTGAGTTGATTAGAGTATAATAATGATCATCCACACCAATCACAACAATTCTAACTCAAATTTACGTAAGAAAAATACCAAAACTGCTGTACAAATGAAGTACCTTGTTATAGTTCTCGCCTTTCCTTGATTTTAACGGACGGACCTTCATGTGACCATAATTTCATTAAGATCAATATAGTAGACGCACCCAATCATCTTTGATACACATATTTATCTCCTAATACATGAACCTAAACCAAAAATGATACAAAACTGTTGTGACTTCAAGTCACAATAATTAATTGAAACTGATCCAACACATTTGGCCAAGATGTGAAAAAAGTGTACCTAAACTGACAAGAGGTGAGGCTGCACATTGGATCTATGGAGAATCATCAAGTCAAAATGGATAACGTCGGCATCTTGGGGTGCAATCATTCCTAAGACATCAAATGGTAATCAAATTAGCTACTTTATTTGACAATTTACTATAATACCAATACTAAAGTGAAGTATGTACGTAGCCCGATAAGCGAGAGAGCCTTGTGAGTATCTGATGGATTAAATTAAGTAATGGTTAATGATTTTCAAACATCACCTGCAACAAACCTATTATATGTGAATTAACCTTAATACCTATTATATGTTTATGGACCTTATTAACTTAATCGCCAGCCCTTGTGGAGCAGCAAGCAGTTGAGCCTTTTCGGTGGCGCAAATGATGTCATAACACTCGACACCATATTTTCTAGATGTGTACCTTTGAGAATGCATAACACAAAAAAGAAGTTGAATCAGATTGTGGACACAACTATACCGATAAGCTTAAAAATATTCCATTTCACCTGAAAATTCAGACTTGACAGCAACAGTTCTTTCATTTTCGCACATCGAGTTTTTAAATTTATGTAATATCATGCTTTCATCCGCTTTTCAACGTCCATTGACTGAAAAAAAGAGTTAATTATCATTTAAATGACCACAAGTTCGTAACTGACATAATCACGTTCATCTAGGTGTAATTACACACAAAAATGTGCGTTGCGGTGGGGCGGTTAACTCCATATATATTTTAAAAATATGTCTTACGGGGCATCTGTTTCACTTCGTATCAAAAGCTATCAGAAGACACTAAATGGTAGCAATAATATTACAAATGATTGAATAAAGGGTACAAAATTGTACTAAAGCCAAGCCATTTTAATAATAGCTATAAACTCAAAATAATACTAAGAATAGACTGATGTTGCTACAAAAGAATTACAAAGCAACAACTACAAAGTCTTGTTTGGCTTTGTAGTAGCTTCAATTATGTAAAATAAATTTTTTTGTATTGATATATGAGTCACCCCAGATTTTCATGTGTAATATTTTAGTAGCAATATGAATCTAAAAATCTCATTACATATGACATACGAAGCAATCAGCAGTTTTAAATGTAAATTGGCGGCAAGAAACTATGCTATCGTATTTGCAACGAATAAGAACTGGAATAGAATTATGGACACGAACAAAGACAAACTTATGAGGAAAATTAAAATATGAAGTCATGTATAAGTAATATGAGCAACCACTATTTTTTTTGGCCTTTCTTTGACAATTTATAACAACACTAAAGTATAAATACAATGCCATTATATTATTACATGCTACCAGTAGGTAAGAGGATCTAGCGGTTAAGGGTAGCGCCATCAAACTCAAAAGGAGTACCGATGACTCAAGTATTAGATGTAACACACAAATAATGAGGCCTCCATATAAACCACCAGTTCCTCGGATAATTTTCAACATCGAACTTATTGTAAAAATTAGCAAACTTCTCCAAAGCTTCATCACCATCAACTACTGGATTTCCTAATCATGATCCAGATTACATTAGTATCCAAAATCTTGAAACTTCATTAAAAATTTATCAATTACTGAACACATAAAGAGTATTATAGGCACCTTTATCAACTATTGGTCTCCTTAATGTTTACCAATATCTAAAAGGTTGCTTCTCTATCCATCAGTTGTTAATAATCAACTGCATTCTTCATGTAATGAGGGCCACTATAAGGAACCATCAATTTTACCAAGCTTAATCTGTGGGCCACAGGCCTCCGACCTCGGTTGCCTTCAACAGAATATATGACCAACCCCTCCGTAGATGTAGAATATTGTTGGCTGATAACGATCTAGGAGCATTTAACCAAGCATATGAAGACTACTCGGTTGACTTTCGAACCCGTTAACCAATTTTGACTTGTTTTTATTTAAACATTAATTATTGAATTTACAAACATTAATTATTGAATTTACAAAGAGGTAACGTGTACCATGTTACATACCAATTCAGTTTTATCTTCGTTAGTTCCTCCATTTGAATGCAGCCACTCATCGTGAAGGTCATGTTGGTCGTTCCACTTGCCTCCATTCTAGCAGTGCCGAAAATCAAATGCACTAATTATCAGACCCATAGAGTGAGCTACTTAGGTTCTTACTACCATGATGTAAACAAACACATGTTACACTTGTTGTAACCAATAGCCTATTTAAATATGTTGCCAGTTACATTACTACACGCAGAGAAAGAACCAAGCATTGGCCGGCCAGTGGTCTGATAGAACTACAGTTGCATTTCTAAATCATCTATGTCCATCAATACTTCTTCATCCAAACCGATCTCTATCACTTCTGCTAGGCTTTGTCTCCAGGATAGGAGCTTAGAGTGATGCTCATAAGGACTTGCAAAAACTACCCATCTTGCTGTACTTCCTAGACATGAATTTTTCACTTTCTCTGTTAAATTTGATGGAATGACAATTCCTAAGACTTCTTGAAGCCGCTTTATAGAGGTTGTAGTTCCGGATCCACCATCTTCTGTCCCACCTAAGCCTTTCTTTACAAAGTCAGTTGCCTCGTGATATATTTTCATGGTTAGATCGCCAACATAGCTATCACTTGTGTGAGGGTTGCCTGATTGTTGATAACAAATATGAATGCATAAGTACAGGGATGCTTAAATTCCTTTTTGTTTTAAAAAATTGGTCTCTGATATAGTAAATACTATTAATATCAGTTGAAAAAAGCAAGAGAAAGTCTTGAATTTTTTTAATCAAAGGCAAAGTGAACCCCGCCATCATACCTTCGGCTATGATAACGCCTTTGATGCCCCTTTCTTCATCAGTACGGTGCATGTATGAACTTTTGCTCCTACTGCGGCTACGGCTACGCCTTCTTCTAGACCTATGAAATAGATGTCGTGCCAATTCCCTGATAAAAATACCAAACTCAGTACAGTAAGACATACATCAAATGAAAAACTACCAACTCTTAGCACGTTAATGTTTGTTTAAGACGAAAAATAACTTAATACAAAAATAGCGTGGCTTGGGTCAACCTAAAATGCTCATAGTGCAACACCTATTGCCTTAACATCTAACACCTCTGAAATAATTCCCATATGCATGTATAGTTGAGTAACACATTGGATTTTCTTTAAGTGTGACAATACTAATCATAAGTGGTTATGAGGTTTAAAAATGTTACATTTGGAATGAAACTGGTACAATACCAACTTGTTCCCTTACCGAACCCCCTAATTCAGCCTAGCCTTCTCTCGGTCCCTCAGCAATTTCAGCTCAGCCTTGTCGTAACAAACGGACAATACAATGCAAGTCATAATTTATCCCTAGAGCGTTAAATTTGGTAGGCCAGTGGCATGTGCAATGAAAGCACAAATATTGGAATCTTTATAACATAGGATATTCTCTTTACCAATTATATATTGTTAACTCTAAATCCAAACACCGATATTCATTTAATAGCTGCAGTCAATCCCTTTATTTAGTTTTTCAATCACAAAACTAAACACTCATATATCGAACAGCCCGCATATAAGCTAAGCTGTTTAAATTAAGAAAATCCAAAAAGCCCCTACAAAAGCAGTTAATTCAATAAGAAATTCCAAACAGCTCATATAAGTTTATGTTTTCAATAAATCCCTGGATTTATAAATTTCTTATTTGAAACACCTTTTTTCCATGCTAAACGTATGTACATCTTATGACATGAACTCTTTATGTGCATCATCAGTCAAATATATGTACATTAGAATTAAACCATATGTCCTCGGATTTGTTTTCACATCATCAGATTCCTCCAAAGCTCTCAATGACCGAATTATCTATCTGTATGGGGAACAATATTATGTGATATTTTCAACCCAATTAGTTGATACTGACCATATCAATGCAGATAGTGTTCTATTTCAAATGGGTCATATAAGTTTTTTTAGCTAAAAGGGAATGGGTCAAATAGTCAAATAAAGAAACTATATAACTGTTAAAATATATAATCCTATATTCTTGTGTTTCTTGGTTTTATGTTTTTGTTTCAGGTTGTCTTTGGGCTTGTTGCTCCTCGCCCATGTTCTCTTTTCTAAGCCCAAGCTCTCTCACCCAAAGTTGTGACCGTTGGAGGTCCAAAGCTATATTAGTCTCTCTCTTCTCTTCGCTAGGGTTAGGAGAGTATATTTGGTTTTATCACCGCTATAAAGAATCTCTCTCTCATTTCTCACGATCTTGAGACTTTAACTCAAGATCCTAACTATCCTTTTGTTATTGTTATTTATCTTGTAAAACTATTATCAAGTTAGATAATAGGATCACACCGAGTAGTGTGGTGATCTTTATGGTTGTAAGCTTCATTTGTTGAACTTTTGGTTGTTTGATCTATATAAAGAGTTTTGGTTTCTGCATATCATGTTTTTCTACATGGTATCAGAGACAGGTTGTTTTAAAAGAAAAAAGGGTTTCTATATTTCGATCCGGATCTGGTTGTTCGTGGCTTGGCGGTTTTGTTGCCTCCTAGACTAAGTGAATCTAGGAGAAACAGTTCGATTGTCTTGGAGATAGCTCTGTAACACCTCTTGTCTCTCCTTTTATTTATGTCCTTTATTTCTCTGTTTAGAATCTTTGGAGGATAGGTTGAGGGACATTTGAGAAGTTTGATTGGTTGTTGGAGTTTAATTGTGTTTGTGGTGGTATAAGGTGTTGTTGTTTCTATTTATCATTGTTGTTGGTTGTTTGTTTGGCTGTTTTTAATTTTTGGTATTATGTCTGAACATGGTAATTCGACAATGAGGGTGTCGATGATCCTGCACTCTTATTGGTAAACTTGATGTTAGTAATCCTCTTCATTTGCATCCAAATGATTCTGCTACTTGTTATCTCTGTCAAACTTAGAGGGACTGAAAATTATCAAATTTGGGCTAATGCTATGCTTCTTGCTCTAGAGGGTTAGAATAAAATTGGTTTTATTGATGGCTCTTGTAAAAGGTCCATTCTTGATGAGGTTCGGCTAAGCAATGGGATATAGTTAATGTTGTTGTTTTAGGATGGATTTTGAATTCTATCTCTGAGGAGTTATTCCTTGGTCAAATTTTTTCAAAAAAGGCTAAACATGTTTGGAATGAGTTAAAGGAAACATATCAAAAAGTTGATGGTTCTGTGATATTCAACCTGCATCATAAAACCAGTTCTTTGAAACAAAATGGCTCGAATCTGTTCGACTATTATCACAAGTTGAATGCTTTGTGGAAACAAGATGATGCCATGGTTGAGTTGCCTAATTGTGTGTGCATCGATCGATGAATTTAAAAGCATAATCAAGCTGAAACTTATGCAATTTTTGATGGGTCTTGATGAGTCTTACATGAGTATTAGAAGTTCCATTTTGTCTAGAGACCTTACGATGTTAAAGGGGCTTATGCCATTATCTCTAGTGAGGAATCTCACAGAGTGGCATATGGAACCAATTCTGGTGCCTCTCAAAGGGGTCGACCTCCTTTCTTAGCCGCGTGGTCCTCCTAGAAACAATTTTCAAAAAATCGAACTCGTACACTAATGCTAGACATAACTCTGCTGCTGGACCCAATTCCAACACTGGTATAAACCGGTGCCACTAATGTGACAAGACCTAATGCGAATGTTAACTCTGATGTTGTGTGTGAGCATTGTGGTTATATTGGTCATACTATAGACAGATGCTTTAAAATCATTGGGTATCCTGTGACTTTGGAAAAAAGAAAGGGGGACAAGGTGGTAAGGGTAAAAATGTTGCCTACAACTCTGTTGGGACCTCAGGTCCGATAGCCCCTCTGGATCCTCGGGGTTCAGCGATGAGCAACTTGCCACTTTGGTCTCCCTCATTAAGGAAAACAAAATGTATGAGAAAAATGTCCAAGCCAACATGGCAGGTACTTACTTTAATTCTAGCAAACTGTTTAATGACAATTTTGATAAATTTTTTTGTTCCAGTTCTAGTTCTATGACAAAAATGAAATATGTTGGTAAAATTGTGGACTCGGTGCTAATCAAAGACATGACCAATAGTGAAAAAGAGTTAGAAAATGTTTATGATATATCTCATCTTAATATCAAAGTGTCTCACCCAAATGGTACTAATGCCATCATCTCCAAAATTGGAAACCTTAGACTTGAAAATGGTCTTGTCTTGGTTGATGTGCTTGTCATTCCTGATTATTGTGTGACCTTGATTTCTGTTCATAAACTTGCTAAAGATAATAAGATCTTAGTTGTGTTGATGAAAGTAAATGTTTCTTTGTGAATCGATTTGAATCGAAAAACATTATGGGATTGGTAAACAATGTGGTGGTTTATACTATTTAGATATTGAAGGTACTAAATGTGATAATGATAATATTCAGTATAAGAGTTGTTTATCTAGATATGATTGGCAATGTAGACTTGGCCACCCCTGGTGACCTGCCTCTTGATGTTCTAAAAGATTATTTGAAAATTGAAAAAAATGATAAAATTGAGGTTTGTGAAATCTGTCAAAGAGCTAAACAAACTAGGGAACTGCTCCTTTAAGTGATCATAAATCTAAAATGCTTGGTGATGTTGTTCATCTTGATCTGTGGGGACCATATAAGGTGGTCAGCCACTCGGCCATAGATATTTTCTTACCATTGTTGATGATTATACTAGAGCTGTGTGGGTGTATCTCATTAAATCCAAGGATGAAGTTTTTGAGTCTATTAAGATCTTTTACAATTTGATTAAAAATCAGTTCAAAAGATTTAAAGTGTTTAGAAGTGACAATGGAACTGAATTTCAAAATCAAACCTTTAACAAGTTTTGTGATAACATGGGGATTACTCATCAAACTTATGTTCCTTACACCCCACAAAGAAAATGGGGTGGTTGAAAGGAAACATAGACATCTCTTGAATGTGGCGGATGTCTTATGTTTCATGGGGGAATACCCTTAAGATTTTGGAATGAATGTGTGCTAACTGCTACTTATCTCATTAACAGATTACCATCTTCTGTGCTAAATGGAAAATCCCCTTACCATATGATTTATAATTGTCCTCCTAATCTCTCTCTTATCAGAATGTTTGGTTGTCTTGGTTTTGCTACTATTCTTAATAGTCATGATAAGCTCACCAGCAGATCTGAAAAATGTGTTATGATGGGTTACTCTAGTTCTCAAAAGGATCTGAGCTCTATAGTCTTGATAGATGTCAATTCTTTGTGTCTAGAGATGTTAAATTCTTTGAGTCCATATTTCCTTTTATGGAATCTGTGTCAAATGGTATTAAGAACAAGCATATTGAAACTGATGTCTTTCATGAAAATAACCTGTTGAATTTTTTGATCTGAATAACCCTGAGCTTCCTAATGATGATGAGAGAGATGTTTCTAGACATAATAGTGACCATGAGTCACTGGGTGGAGGTAGCCCCTCTGCAACTCTTGGCGACAATGTGCACATGAAGATTCCTCATCTGGATCATCCGGTGATAACATTGATGCCGATTGCATGATGTTGGCAGACCACACTTGATGAAAACCATACTTCGAAGGAAATGTTGATCCCAACATAAATACTGTGGTACTCAAACCTTAAGAAGATCTTCTAGAACTTCGTTTTCCAAAAACTATAATGACTTTGTTGTTAAAACCAATGTGAAATATGGGATTGAAAAATATGTTGGGTATTCTAACTTAAATGGTGAAAACTTGTGTTTTGTCACTCAATTGAATAAGAACTGTGAACCCGGGTCCTTCTTTGAAGCATCTCAAAACCCCTTATGGGTTGATGCTATGAACTTAGAAATTGCTGCCTTACTTGAAAATGATACTTGGGATGTTATTGAACTACCCATAGGCAGAACAGCCTTGAACTCCAAATGGCTGTGGAAACTTAAATATAAAGCCAATGGTGAAATTGAGAGGTACAAGGCTAGACTTGTTGCCATGGGGTGTGCTCAAAGGGAAGGGGTAGATTATGAGGAAACCTTCTCTCCTGTTGTTAAAATGGTCACTGTGAGATGTGTGCTTAATGTTGCTGTTGTGAATTCCTGGCCCATCTTTCAACTAGATGTTAATAATGCCTTTTTGTATGGTGAGCTTGATGAATCTGTTTACACGAGACCTCCTCAAGGGTTCTATGTTGGTGATAAGAATCTTGTTTGCAAACTTAAAAAATCTATCTATGGTCTTAAGCAGGCCCCTAGACAATGGAATGCTAAACTCACCTCTGTGCTCAGTGAAAATGGTTTTAGTCAAAGTAAATCTGATTACTCTTTGTTTACTAAATCTGATAATGGTGTGTTTCTTGATCTCCTTGTTTATGTTGATGATATAATTGTAACTGGAAATGATCTTGGTGAAATTGAGAAGTTTAAAATGTTTTTGAAAAGTAAATTCAAGATAAAGGATTTGGGAAAGCTTAAATACTTCCTTGGTGTAGAAGTGGTTGACTCTGATAATGGAATTTGTCTAAATCAGAGGAAATATGTGCTTGATATGTTATCTGAATATGGTATGCTTGCCTGCAAACCTTCTAAGACTCCCTTGATGGCTAAACTGTCTATATCCAATATTCCCACTGCTACTGATCCTGCTCTTGTGAACATTGTTGATTATCAAAAGCTTATGGGAAAGCTTATATACTTGACCAATACCGGACACGATATATCCTATGTGTGTTTGTCTTAGTCAATTCATGCATTCTCCTTTAACTTCTCACCTTAAAATTGCTTTTAAAATTCTGAGATACCTTAAAGGATCTCTTGGTCTTGGCATTCATATTACTAAAAATCCTGGAGTGTCTCTTAAAGGATACTCGGATGTTGACTGGGCTAAATGCATTGTCACTAGAAAGTCTGTTACTGGTTATTGTGTTTTTATGAATAAGAATCTCATCTCTTGGAAAAGCAAGAAACAAAATACTCTCTCCAAATCTTCACAGGTGAGTATAGAGCCCTTGCATCTTTAACCAGTGAGATCATTTGGATTTTGAAAATTCTTCAGGATTTGCAATGTATAAATCTGCTGCCAGCTTGATGCGACGCGTGTGATAAGAATCGGCTATCAAAATAGCTGCTAACCCTGTATTTCATGAGAGGACTAAACACCTTGAGATTGATCTCCACTTTGTGAGAGAAAAAATCTTAAATGGTGTTGTTAAAACTATCAAGGTTGATTCAGCAAAGCAAATTGCTGATATCTTTACCAAAGGGTTGGACATTTCTGATCGGTGTCTTGTAGAGAAACTTGGAATGATTGACCTCTTTGGAATATCGGATTAAGGGGGGATGTTAAAATATATAATCCTATATTCTTGTGTTTCTTGGTTTTATGTTTTTGTTTCAGGTTGTCTTTGGGCTTGTTGCTCCCCGGCCCATGTTCTCTTTTCTAAGCCCAAGCTCTCTCCAAGCAGTGAGTTGTGACGTTGGAGGTCCAGCTATATTAGTCTCTCTCTTCTCTTCAGCTAGGGTTAGGAGAGTATATTTGGTTTTATCAGCCGCTATAAAGAATCTCTCTCTCATTTCTGCTGATCTTGAGACTTTAACTAAAGATCATAACTATCCTTTTGTTATTGTTATTTATCTTGTAAAACTATTATCAAGTTAGATAATAGGATCACACCAGAGTAGCTGTGGTGATCTTTATGGTTGTAAGCTTCCGCTGTTGAACTTTTGGTTGTTTGATCTATATAAAGAGTTTTGGTTTCTGCATATCATGTTTTTCTACAATAACAAATAAGAGACTTACGGCATACTCACCAAGTTCACAGAGAAATTTCATCTTGTTGAGGATCTATGTTCACAAAGCCCATTCGTTTTAGAAGACATGGTGTATGTTGGTTTTAAGCATCTTTATATTTGTCTATAATGATAATAAATATCTATAATTTATAATACCTATGCATGTTGCACTTAAGTTTTAGTATTCTAAAAATAATGTTGAATTTGCACCCACTGTTGTGGTTGCTATGTTGAATAAGTTTTTGAAATTAAGCATTTAAGTGACCTTATATTGTGTCACTGAGGACCTTAATCAAGTGACCTTTTCAACCACAAACAAAAAACCACTTTTTGTTTTGTGGTTTTTTTTTCAACCACAAACACAAAACCACTTAAATTAAGTGACCTTGATTAAGGTCCTCAGTGACACCTGAGGATCAGGGATTCGATTTAAGATATGGGGTTGGTGGTTGTGGTTGTTTTTGTTTTTCTGCCCTATGAAGAGTGTCTTTTCAACCTCATCAGATGATCTCAATTTGCCAAAAAACTTTCTTCTTGAATGTTCCCAAGATAATCTTGACCTGCTGTTTGTGTTTCTGCCCAAGGAAAAACGTCGAGCTACATATATGCATGGTAAATATGTGTTTACATTCAGATGCGTGTATATTATCAATACATGACTGCATGTGTAATTATATCTTTCAAGCAGCAAAAGAATTTTTTCTATAAACTTAGTAGCGATTTAAAAAGTGAATTGAACTAAACAACCACTCCTTGTGTCCCTGAAATCCTTCTTGGTTCAACCTTTTAACAGCAATCAGAATGCCGGTTTCCCGCTTTGAAGCTGCTAGCGAATGTTCATCCACCCAACCTTTAAACACAAAACCGAAACCCTCTTCTCCAAGAACACTATCTGGCCGGAATTTCCTCGTTTTATACGACTGCAAAATCTGACCTCCGGTACAAGGACCTAAGTACAAATTTATAGACTTCTACATGAAGTTGATACAAACACCAACATATGTGAGTCAAAAAGGGTCACGCAAATATCATGTCAAGAATTTATCAGTATATTCACGATTGGATGTTCAAGATCAAAATTTGCAAACATTCTCTTGTAGCAACGCATATAGGGATAGATCAAAAGCAAGATCCTAGAATGCAAAAGATAAAACAATTAGAGACATTGTAGAGACAACTCATATTTAAAATTATAAAAAACTCACATGTAAAAGTTTGTAGCAGGAGTGGAGATCGCATAACAACTTATATGAATCTGATAGGGATTCCATCTAGGTGTATGCAGTATAAAGAAGAGCACTCTTGTAGAACTCAACAAACTCTTGTTGAAATTTATGGTACTGAGACGACACCCAATAATAACTGTCATAAACTGATGGATCGATGTCAGCCAACCTATCATTCAATTGAATAAAAAAATCAAATAATAAAATCTAGTATTACCTACTTCATATATTACAAAATCCAACAATTTTGATTCCCAGATAATAATATAAAATTCCAACCATGGATGCGACGCTCTTGAACCAAACCTTTGCGCTTCTTAACCGCCATAGATCAACTTACAAAGACCCATTTTGATCTTTCAGTACACTTAGTTCTTCAGCTATATTTGCTATCTTATTCGAGCACTTATCCAGCTCCAATCTATCCTTTGCAAGATAGTTCTTCTCCTGAGCTTCCACCACCAATGACACCGTAAAGCGATCAATCTCAGCATGTGCATCATCTTTCATTCTATCTATTTCATCATGTAGCCTGATAGATTCATTTGCAAGCCACGTGACCTTATCAGCAATATCGGATGAATGAAGTTACTCTCCAACACCACTAAATGACAAAACTTCTTCACACTTTTTAAGCACCACGTCCCTTTGCAATGAGGTTCTTTCAATGAATTAGCAGCCTCTAGGGCAGTTGACGTTTTTGCAGTTCAATCAAACATTTATCTAACTCATTTTTTTCTCAACAATCACTTGCTTTAGTGATTCACGTTGCTGAACCAATGAATTACCTTTGGTCACAGCCAAGTTAAGCTTTTCTTTGGTATTAGCAGCCCGTGTCTTCTGCAATTCAACTTCCCTATTGAGCTTTCCGATCTCTGAATTCAACATCTCAAATGTTTTTTTGCTTTGCCAAGCTGTTCCATCGGCTTACCGTATTAACTTCCAAATAGCTACTTTATGAGACAACTCATATTCTTTCCTTTTCAGTGAAACAAATTCCTCTCGTACGATAAAGAAAACTTTTCCCAAGTCAGCTTCAATTTGGTAATCTCACTTAACCTCGGTTAAAACTGTTTTAGCATTTGAGCTTATGAAAGGAAGCGATTGTAATACTAAATTATAATGGATCTAATCCTATCTGCAATGGTCTCAACAGAGAAAATTTTGACAACCTTTACATTAAGGTAGATTCTTGGTCATATGAGAGATCCACTAAAGTCATAATATCTCGAAAGCACCATTTCTGTAACATTGTATGATATTTAGTTACATATGGCAAAATTATTTAGTAAATGATATCCGAATGTGAATTTATTAAACAAAAGCTCACAGAGGTATATATGACGTAAAAACCTGAACAACATAATATCCATACTGATCTTGTGGTAGCATGCTTACACATGCAAGGATTTCATCCATCACCTTACTCTGAGTTTTCAGATCCTCACAGTGCTCAAGCCTCATCTGAAATATGACAAATGTAAAATTAGTTAATTAATTTCTCAAAAAGAAATACTCCATTAACCCTATAAAAACTCAAACCTCACTCAAAATATGAAACATTTTTTTTCTATTAGATTACATGTATAACGCGACAACTATATGGATGGGTCTAAAGGGTCACAACTTGATCAAAGAAAGTTGTAATTATGAACTAAATATGCTCTTCAAGGACGCATTCAATACACTTCTGAATAACATGGTTCCAATTTTGATCACGTACACAACGCATGATATGACTATCGAGCTCTCCCACCATCTTGATCTCATGTCAACAACCTCAATCGTCTAAAATAGAATCATTATTAGGCGATTTACTCAATTTGGGGACCCATTAGGAAAATAGAACCCAATGACCATTTTTCTCCTCACAGCATATCAAAGAAAATGAAAAAAAAAATTAAGTATAAATGACTAAACAAAATAAATAATAACTCTGTTATTACCTTGTGGATAACTCGGCAGCTGTACATTTGAAGACTAAGTGTTAAAACATGACCCAACAACTTTCCAGTCAATTCTCTTCTTTGAGGCGATAATCCATGCTCAAAGAACTATAATTAAAATAATAAATCAGAAAATTCAAGAATTTCAAAGAGGGAAAAAGTGAATTTTAATTTAAAGTTATATAACTGAAGAGAAGTTGTTCACATCAAAGCTTCTAAATCACATGATTTCCAAAGACATCATTCATCAAAGTAAGAACTTGAGGAAGGAACTCCTTGAAAACCATGTTTTTGTCCTTTGTAGCTGCAGTTTTAAGTTTCTATTGAATGAAACGACTACCATACTGGTCCGAACTGATAACCACAATCACCATTAAGTTTTAAATGCTAAAACAATTAAAAAAAACAAAAATATAAATTTTTCCACGCACCTAAACTCAACGACGTGACCAACAATTTCAGCAAGCTCAAAGGACTTGGTTTTATTGCTCTTAAACTCTTCTAGTAGAGAGGATGCAAAACTATTATCTGCACCAAGATTACTATATTGGATACCTTGTAGCAAATCCTTAGAAAACACATTATAATAAGGTAAGGCCACACTGATCCCCAGTCTACACCATTTCCTATTTTCAAATAATGATTCAACTGCAAATGAAAATCTAAAAAATCATAAAACACATACAACTTTCAATGTTATCAAATGATAGAAGTATATAAAAAAAGGTTAATGAGACTTTGTTTCATGTACAGATTAATGCTTATACCGTTTATCAAATTAGTCGAGGCAACAATTCAAATATCATGATGCTTTTAACTTAAAACTTTAGAAAGATGATCTTTTGCTTTTTTCAAATACTCACTGAAGACATCTAATATCCTGCCGTTTAAGTTTTCATATGTTGCACACTTCGTAGGCAAATTCCTTTGTTCTCAAGACAACATGATTGTAGTAAATGAATTCATACATTACTACATGTCATTAAACATTTAGTTGAACATCAGTTATTATTGCGGCTAGATTATATACGGGTTGAGACTTAGTTAACCTTGTTAGCTTTTTGTAAATTAGTATATCACCCTGTCACCAACCAAGGGCATTGCGCCTAGTAAACCCTATGGGACTTGCACCATGGCGCTCACGCCGTCAGGCTCCCACACGTATCATACTACCATCACTGCATAACACACACACATTAAATAGTCATCCACCAATGAAAACAATTGTTCACACATAAATATTGGTTATCATGCTTAAAAATCAATTAAAAATGACAACCTTCTAGTGATACCGATTCCTCTAACAAAAGTGTTTATTGCTTGGTCTTGAATTACCGTTTTATGTATTCTGGATAACGACCCTTCCTCCTAAACAACAACCACGTAATCATCCAACGGTAACACAATATCACAATAAGCATATCATTGTGAGCAAACACAACCAATCAACATTCTTATACATATAATACATAAATGTTAAACAACTCTAACACAATATCACAATCATTACCTGAGTGTATGACTGTAATTTAGTTCTTATGCATATATTTTTTTAATTAAAAGCTCTACAGGACACCTGTGCTCATGGAGGTATAACTTCATGTACTGATGAGAGCTCCAAGTTGACATGGGATAGAGGAAGAATCACAGATTTTGTTAATGTTAAAACTCGTAACAGATTATTAAATATACAAACATTGAAGAATGCATACCATGTCTAGACGGCTTTCGCTATGTACTTGAAACCCAAAAAAAAAGTGCAGCCTGCACAGAAAAACATCATAAATAAACTTAAAATACAAATTCAATTTGATTGATTTTTTACAGTTGAGAGTGACACGTACTAAAACTCTAATGATTGACATGCATGTTTATATCAAAACCTGTAAATCATTCAAAATAAAAATTGAAACGGAACTTATAATCACATACCTTCACATAACCTATCACATTAAATTTTGATGAATGATGATACAAAACGTTTCCGGTGTTCCTGTTTTTTGTTGTGGGAATGATAAAACGGTTAATAATAATGGGGGATATTTTTTTATGGTTGTCACATGTTTTTCTCCAGGTTTCACTTATCAAATCGAATTTAGGGTTACGGTTTTGTTATGTGATATGTCAACTGGTGTTTATGTGGATATATGATAAGTTCTCGATAAACTTATAGTTGGTTGCGTGGGTTTATAAATTTGAAGTTGTAATATGTGATCAAAAAATTGTGGTGGTTTAGTGGTTAAGATACTATATAATATATGCATGGTCTTGAGTTCGAATCTATTTACGTGTTTTTTTGTAAAAAGAATAAAAACATCCGAAATCAATTAAAAGAAATCATAATGTGATGACATGCATTTAATGTCATTATTTGGCATTCAAATTGTGTCATTAAAAAAATTAAAAAAATGCCACATAAATACAATGATGACATGGAATTATGACGTGGCATTATGGGATGCCAAGTGGCATTATGACGTGGCATGCCTCCTCTTATATACAATGTGTATATATATATATATATATATATATATATATATATATATATAAAAGGAAAGTGTGTGTAAATATCGGTTGAAAAAACAACCGATTTTCGTTTTTGGGTTGCCTCGACCTACACCCCACATTGGTCATTTCAAAGTTATTTTGTCGAGAAAGCCGATGTGGCACCGGTGACTGGTCACGACGTGTCCAAGCTTTAAAGGTTGACCAAAATCAATTTAATTTTGACTTTTATTAACCAATCACATCTCACGATTTTGCTTACGTGTGTGCCCCAATAGGCTCATATTTCTAAACCGTATAACATGATCCGACTCACATATTCAAACATTCCTACCATAAAATTCCCTATATAGGCACTAAAACACATCTTTGGTACATTAAAATACATTCATGTATTATTTAAATCAGCAACTCAACTTAATTATACATTCATACCTTGAGCAGACGTAGAAAATCCTTCCACGACAATCATGTGTTGATACTTAATCCTCTTCTAAAAAACGCATACATAAAAAAATTGCATTACACTTTAGTATGTGCGATAAGATCATAAACGCAAAACCACTAACATGTTGCATTATAGTGAGGATAACAACAAAGTTAGTCATAATATCAAATAAGAAAACTTCAGATTAGAACAAAAAGGGTATTTGGTATGCTTATTAAATGTGCTTATTGGCTTATTCAATTACCATAACACAATAAGTTTATGATAAACCTATAAGTTTTTTTGAGAAGCTTAATAAAAAAACCCCAAACTCACAACTAATTCTATCATAGCTTAGTGTGTTTATAGTAAAAACACAAATATTAAGCGTAGAACTTTTCAATAAAAAAAATTGGTGTGTATAACAAAAAAGTTAAACCATAAAAAAAGTTACTAAAAACTATCAGCTAGATAAGGCATAAGCCAAAGTTCCGTTGAAGTCTCTTTCGGATTCTATTCAGAAGCAAAAGAGGTTAACACATAAATCATAAGTATAGAAGAATGGTTGTATCTCACATTCGTGATTACCAACTTAATAACATTATCGCAGTATAGTAACGTAATAACCTGATTAAAAACTATATATTCTTGCTTAATAATTCTCATGTACATACTTTTATTTCTTTACAACGGCCAACTATTACGTTTTTTTTTGATGAAACATCACGTCAATGAATAAAGTTAGGTTATCACCTACGTTTTTATTTATTTATTTTTAGGAGGTGATTGTTATGAAATAAGGATTGTGATGCGTGCATTTTTTTTTTTTTTTTAATTTAAGGAAAACACCTTCTAAATTAACCAATATATGACTATCTAACCCATGGTTTTTTTAAATTAGCTTTGTAAAACGTTTTTAACTGACAGACATGTTGAGGTTGAGGTTGATGTTGATGTTTAACTTTAACTATCGATATATCATGTTGTACAAAATGTGCAAGTTTAGTAGCACACAATGAGCGTTGATGAAGTTAAAATATGCTCCGTAAAGTTTTTATGGATATCCATATATAAATTTTAAATAATAATTCACGAGTCGTTGTTATAAGTAGAATCGCGTATATTTATTTTCATATCACAGTAACTCGTGCTTACCATTTGATATTTATATTTTCGTTACTAATATTATAAAGTATAGGGGGTATAAAGTGTAAGGGGTTATTTGTTTTTTTTCTTCTAAAGTTATTAAAAAACATGGAAACTTGTAATTTTACACTTAGCTCTATATAATTTATTTAAAATTCAACCACTAAAGTATTATTAATTACTCCATCTTTTTTTAAGTTTATGTTTTCATAAATTTGACACTTATATTTTTATGCATTTTTTTTTCTTAACCAAATTTCTCCATCAAAATTATTAAGTTTGACAAAAACCAATTTAATTTTGACTTTCTATTAACCAATCATATTGCTCGATTTTGCCTACGTGACAAATTCGAGCTCTCATATTGGTTTAATTTTTTTTAATAAGAAGGGTTTTGCAAAACACTCCGAAATAATGTAATTCTTTTATTATATAAAAGATTATAATCTGTTCTTGGACTACAATGTCTTTGTCTGGTTTCTTGATGTGCGTTCTTAGTAATAAAACTAAAATTTTCTAGTGATCCCATGATCCTACCAGCTAAGAACCAGATGAAAAAATGTTTATACATGAACAAAGAAAACTTGGAAGACATTAGTTGGTTGAAAGGAAACTTGGAAGACGTTAGTTGGTTGTAGTTGGATACTTGGATGAGGGATAAACCCTTAAACTAGCTCAAGCTCGAGGAACTCGTTAAAAGCTCGACTCTTTAACACCCTAGTCTTGATATCGCTTACGAGACTCTTTAACACCCTAGTCTTGATATCGCTTATGAACAATGTAATACATCTATGTTCTGTAGTAGACTTAAACTAATAATTATAAGGACCGTAAAGGTTTACTTCATAAGACTTGTGTAACTTGTAGATTAGAACGTGTATGCATTAATTAATAACAAAAGAAATTACAAATTATCCAGAACGTTTATATATACCTTGTAGATTCTGCAAGTTGAATACATTTTAAACAAAATATCTCACGCATTTAGACATAACTTGTAGATTTAATTTATAACTAACAAGGTGCGATGCAATACATTTCAAGTGTAATTTAACTTTTCATAGTTAACTTTTTCATTGACGGACTGCCGGGGGCGGAGATAAAGGGGGTCACAAAGATTACATGCCCTCTAGCGAAAAAATTATAGTGTAAATTTTCGAAAATATCTGATCTTTTTTGTAATTTGCCCCCCTTACAAACCAATTTATAGTGTAGTTTCTAAAAAAATTTAAAATATGCCCCCTCGTGTAAATTTTTCTGGCTCCGCCCCTACAGACTGCTCCATTTATAGAGGGTCTCCAAGATTGTTGGAGAAATTGAATGTATCCTACTGTTACAAGTAATAGCACCGACTTGTGCAATGAAAACACATAACGGGGAATAAAAGAATCAAGTATCATCGTTACCTGATGTTAGAACAGCAATGTCAACTCGAAACACACCCATGAAACCTGAACAAACAAACTGATATTAGGCTCTGCATGGGAAGACGTTCCCTGTCCTTAAAAGGTGTTTACGTGCTCGATTCGCTGCAAGCCTCTTACGTAACGACCCCAGGATTGATGCAGACCCTCGTTGCCTTTCGCCAGCGAACGAATACAACGTAATGACAATGGCGGAGCAGAAACTACAATATGGCAAGAAGATAAAGCAATTCCCAACAACTTATATGTTCTCTAATCACATTGACATATGTGTTTGGTTGTGTGTATATCTCCTTCTTGAAAAGCTGCCAATACCCTTTTATAAGCAAAATCATGGAGAACCATGATCTCATACATGCTCAAAATTAGGAGATCATAGGTTGGTGGTTGCAACTGAAGGTTGCCTTCCAAACCAACCCACTATCCTATTTTCTTGATTGACCAAGTCACATACACGCACAACATATACTTTAGTAGTTGTTGCTATATGAGCTTGCACTATAAGCTTAATAAGAAGTACATCAAGTCACACCTTTGACTACTTGTACATTATTCTTTAACTCACTAAAAACTTGCCAACCTTATCCTTAAGTTCCAACAGGTTACATTATAAGACTATAAGAGCAATGTAATAACATTGATGTCGTGAAAAGTAGTTGCCACATTAGCATAACACAAAAAAATAACAGTGAATCACATTTTGCCCGCAATTGTAATAACGAAAATTGAACCCGCAAAAACACAAAAATAGCTATTGTTATCATGGTTGTTAAGATCTTGATCCCGATCCTGATTCTAGAATCTTATGATTTTACGTACTACAAAGCAAAAACGATCTGGATCCTAAATAAGATCTTTGTGAGATATGATCTTAATATGATCCCGATTTTGACCATAAAATCTTAAGATCTCGATCGATCCGATCTTACTTTTCTCAAACCAAAAGGCTAAAAACCACAAATTTATGTATTAAGTTTATAAAATATCAAAAACAAAAAAATAATTGTACTAAACACTTCATAATCATAATTTGACATACATTTTCATCATGATATATAATGTATAATAATGTGTAGATTTGCATAATTTACAACGCATATTAAAAAATGACATTATAGTAGGATCTTAAAATTCCGATCCAATCTTATGATCACGGTTTTGTAAAGATGAAAACAAATCCTCGGTAGAATCCCGATCTTTAAAACGTTTTATACGGGGCTTTTATGCAAATACTAACACACTTGAGGGAACACTTTCAAAAACTTAACTAAAAGGCAATTCATAAAACCCACCCAAAATCCCCAATTCAATACGGAGTATTTTCTAGGGCTCAAATTCACACACACAAAAACACCTCAAAACACACACTAACAGTAGCATCTGAGCAACAATGCTAACCGCCGATATTCCACCAAACCAAACTATTTACGTCAAGAATCTCAACGAGAAGGTTAAAAAAGAAGGTATAATTTACTCATTCTCTTATTAATTCCTTATTTTAGTTTATTTGTAGTTTTAAGAGTTAAATATTTGTGTTATTTGAATTTATTGAAATGTGATTAGTTGTTGTAGTAATTAAGTGTGGATAATTGTGCGGTTAGATGATTCATAATGAAATTTGGTACAAATTCAGAGGCGGCTTATTTGTCGGCTTTTGTTAACGCGTGCAGTTAGAGATATGTCGAGTGTTTTGACTTTTGCGTTTAGGAATGTATAGAAGATGCAGTTTGTTATAGTATATGACGAGTTACTGTAACGTGTCTTGTCGGGCTGTGTAGGAACTTTAGGATTTGTCACTTTCGGTAGTTATACGGTGTGCAGACGGACCTGAAATTTGAAGTGTATTAAACCGCTGAGGATGCTACTTGTTGTTGACGTTGGTTAGGATCTGAATTTTTAGTTTGTGGTCTATAAGGTCGTGGATATGTTACCTTAAAGAAGCCAACAATGGTGAATGACAAATACTCTAGAGAAAGCTTTCAAGTCACTAGTCATCTGATTAAGGATGGATCAATAGATAGATAGGTTTTCTTGGATATACCCGTGTATACATAGGAAAATCTCTAGTATGTAAAGATCTTAAAAAAATGTACTCACTAAATTGGCCATGCCAGTAGAGGGCTTTAACCCATAACCCCTATTAAGATCTATTTTAACCGCGTTAAGAATTTAAACATGCCCCTCAACCGATACGCGTTTTAAGGCAAGTCATCGCCTCATCAACCTTATCTCGCTAGAGAGAGGCCAGTCATTCATCTTATCGGAAGCCCTTGTTTCTCCTAGATCTACTACAATATACCATTTTGCATATTGTTGTTGCCAATAACCTCAGTGGTTCGTGTTGTCGTCAACTAACAACGTAGTTTGCTGTATTATTTCTGGTAAATGGCCATTCATCACCGATAACTGAGTGTCCTCTACATTGCTGTTTTTTAAAAGAGGCATGGAAATCTGTGAGAGAATGAAACATGGGAAGCTTTTTATTGAGTTGGAAATAGGGCTGGTTGTTGCATCCGTATGAAAGAAAGCTAATTGATTTCCCAGAGATGGTGATGATACATTTAAGAGAGCAAATGCATGTCTCTCGTATGTAATATCCACTTTTCTTGTGAGTTGTGACAACATCAGTTAGCTTTCTTGTGGTTGCAACATTTAGGGTAACCCCATTTTCAATTCTGCATACAAAGTTTCCAGTGACTCGTTCCCCACTAGTGTTTCGTATGTTAGATTTATGTGTGCTATGAGTGTGGATAATTGTACAGTTATTATATATATATGATATAATGGAATTGATACAAATATGGAGGCTTGTTATAGGCTTTCGTAAATGTGTTGTATTTTTTGAATTACTTTGATAGAGTGTTTGTTTATAGTATACCAGGAACTTATAGAAGACGGAACTTGTTTTCGTATGTGATGAGTAACTCCTGTTAGAGAAGGATGCGGATATTAATGTATGTATAAATATGTATTGAGGTGGTGTAAAGAGGTAGAGTACAAGATGTAATTGCAGCGAGGAGATTTGTGTGTTATTGAGGGTATTCGGGAAAAGCACTTTTGCTTTGTTCAATGTAGGAATTTCATGAAAACAATTGGAGTGGGCTCGTTCGTTAGTTTTACTCAATGCTGATGGGCTTAAACATGAAGTTATCTTTAAACAATTAGAATACTAGTAGATTTTGCTCATGTAAGGGTAAAGTATAGTCAATGGGAGCTTTAGTCAAAGTTATCTATTGTTTCTTAATAGTCAATGCCGTTAATGTTTTTCCACTTTGTGGCTAGAAAGGGGGACACACATTTTTTTGATTTAGTTGATACATGTTGTTAGGTAGGTCGTTAGGTTTGTTGTAAGTTAATTTTAAAGAAAGCAAGATTTGATTATTACATTCTGAATTCTGGTTTTAGGATCCCAACTTTCAGGCTATGCTTTATAAGGTCGTTATGCAATTTTACTTGTTGGTTAAGAGTTGGTTTACTAGTTTACGAGGAAGGCCATCAGTAAGTCGTGCAGCTAACTAGCTAAATATAACTAAATAGCTATCAATACCAATTCTTGTGGATTTGTTATTATAGTTGTTACATCTATTGTAAATAAGCAGTCAATGGTGAAGACACAAACTTCAGATAAAGCTAGCAAGTCCCTGCGTCATGTGAATAAGGGTGGATAGATAGATATTCTGGCAAGTGTTCATTTGAAGTAATTTATGCTTTTATAACTATGGAGTCATGGAATCATGAAAAAAATATCATTAATCAACCAAAAATCCAAAAGAAGGTTTACTCATCAGTTGGGTCACACCGTCAAAGGTCATTAAGGGCATTAACCCATCAACCTAGTACTATTGTAGGGCCTGTTTCTCGACCATTGTCAAAGCTCAAACGCGCCCCTCAACCCAGCTGCTGTTCAAGGTGAGTTGCCACCGCATCTACCTTAGCTCACCAGAAACAGTTTTGTCCCTCCATGAAAGTAATTGCCGACAGCCTTTGTGGTGGGCGTCATCTTAACACTTAAGTTGTGTTTCAATGATGGTTCTTTCTTATCTTAGGATTAATCTTCTCCTCTTCTCTTTGTTTTGCCACCACGATTGGGAAAAAGACCTTTTTGGACTTTTGGGGACCGACAACATACTTTGAGGTATTACTGCGGTATGCCATTTATCACCGTTTAAATGTTCTCTTCATTGTTAGAATCCGGAAGAGGCATTGATATATGTGAGAGAGTGAGACACGGGAAGCTTTAAGACAACACATGGGGTGTGTCTCAAATTTATCATCCACTTTTATTTGGTGATAGCATCAACCAGCAACAAGGGCATTTCATCTTTATAAGCATTATCCAATGCCTCCTTCCCCACAAATATTCATGTTGCTTCAGAATAACAACCTTGAAGAGGATATTGAGTCACTGGTAATAGGCGACTTACTGAAGATAACGCCCCAAACTTTGTTGCTGGTTACTGGAAGTCTCTAAGACCTGTGAAACTGAAGTGGTGTCAAAACAAAGAAGAGAAAAAAAAAATTGATCTGAACATGAGAGAATTGTTGTTGAAAACACAATTTAGGCCTAAAAACATTAAAAGATAGAAATGAAAGGGATTTAGGCCTAAAAATATGGTGTAAGCTATGATCGTTTGACACAGGTATTCAGGAGCATGATGTTTAATGGATTAGCCATGTTGACACTTTTCGCATGTCAAATAGTGGAACCATCTGAGTAAATTCAACATGCTGAATACTAGAACTGTATTGGGGGTTAAAAACTTTTCTTTCCTAGAATGTCTTCTTAAATGAAAGTAAATGCATACATGAAAATTGATAATAGGGTTAAAAGTATTATCAGAACTTTTACTCATAGGAATTTATGCTTAATTGACACGAGCTTATAACCCCTCAAGGAGATTTTGGTCAAGCAATCACATTTGAAGCTGAAAATGGAAGTATTTTATTCATTTATTATGATGTACGTCAAAGGAAAGTGTCGTCACCTGTGCATGCTAGTTATAGTTTTTCCACTTGTATGTAGTATTCATCTTGCTTGTTCATATTGTTGTGCTCACATGTTTTGTTTTTGGTTATCAGAGTTAAAAAGGTCTCTGTATGCCTTGTTCTCCCAATATGGGAGGATTTTGGATGTCGTCGCTCTGAAGACGGCCAAACTTCGTGGTCAGGCTTGGGTTGTTTTTAGTGATGTTACTGCTGCCAGTAATGCAGTTCGCCAGATGCAGAACTTTCCATTTTATGAAAAGCCAATGGTAAGTTTACAAACACTAACTAATAAGATGTACGGATATTCCAAGATGTTTGAAACTTGCACACTTGCGCTGCATTTTTTAAACTAATATAGAATTTTGGTGCTATAATAATACAAGAATCAGAAATGCTCACTTATGGCTCATTTTTATCTAAGAAAAGTGCTGTCTGAGACTAATTGTCAGACAGATAAATATAATCAAGCAAGCATTGTGTGCCTGATTTAATTTAATACATAATCTTAGTGCAACAAAGTTTCTTACACCACCCTAATGCAGCGTATCCAGTATGCCAAAGGCAAGTCAGATTGTATTGCAAAAGCAGATAATACATTTGTTCCGAAAGAAAAGAGAAGGAAGCAGGAGGAAAAAAGTAAGTTACGGTTCTATTAAGCTTTCTTGCTCTATAATTTTATATACAGTGCCTTCTGGAGTTATGTTCAGGTTCAGAAGGAAATATATATATATATATATATATATATATATATATATACACACACACATATATATATATATATATATATATATAAGCCCTTAGATCTGTACGAATGCTAGACACCAATAGGGGTTTGACTACTTTAGTACATTTTTTGACAGCTTTTTGACAAACCTTAATGGAAGTTAGTAATGCTGGTCAGTGTGGTCTGTTTCACCTCTATGATGATTGTATCACTTAATTTAGACGTGTAACTAAAATTGTACTAGCATTTTTTCTTTAATATGTTAAGTTCAGATTATCTAACCAGCACCAAGGTGGTCTAGTAGTTGGCACCCGATGTCCTCATAAGAGGTCTCAGGTTCAAACCTCACTAGGTACACATCTTGGGGGTGGCCAGGGAAAGGGTCGGAAATGGTCAATGGGATACCCTGGTTAGGCCGCGTAAACTCTCGCTCCCTGAGTAACCTGAATAGGGAAAATTACATCTGTTTAGATTACGTTAGTAGCTATTATTATCTTTACAAATATATTGACTGTTGATTTAGACATACAAAATTTCCATAAATTTATTTCATTCAAAGGGTTTTCAAATACAAAGATATAATGGTATTACTCGATTTACCTCTCCCATGTTGGGAGGTGTCGCTTCTTGAGAGTTTGACTTACCGTTTCGGTATGAAGGATAAAGTACACAGCGACCTTGTTTTTTAAAGAAATGATTAAAAACCAAGTATATCATATATATTTGAAAGTTTGATATGTTTGCTTACCCTTAACCATCAGGATTATATACTATAGTGTATGTATATCCATCTAACCTTTGTAATGTATGCAGCTGAAAACAGGAGAGATGCTCCACAAGCTACTAATGGTGTTAAAACTGACAACAATGGAACCCCTGCTGTAAGTTTCTTGAAACCAAACTCTCTTGAAACTTTCTTCTTGCCTATCAAACAGTGGCAGTTTCAACCATTTACCTATGAATAGATAAATTTGTGTCATTTTTAATTTCCAACGTGTCAAACAGCTGAAAGTTTATAGGTTTGCTTTAAAAGGAAGCAAGTCATATGGGTAAAACGATTCAAAAAAGTTGCCTGAAGTATATTTTGTAATGCATAAAACCATCTAAATCATATTTTTCAAACAATCAGTTTATTCAAAAAATTTGATTTTTTTGATACTAATTCTATATACAAGATTACAAGATCTAAAAGTTCTGGACAAAAAGTGGGTTTGATCTGTACCCATTTTGACTCATTACCGTACCCAACCACCTACATTCTATAAGCTTAACCAACTAAATCCATTCATGATGTCTAATATTTACTGTTTTTTACAAACACGCGCAGGATTCATACCGAAATGGTAAGTCAAACTCTCAAGAAGCGACACCACCCAACAACATCCTCTTTGTACAGAACTTGACACACGATACAACAGAAGATATGTTGCAGCTTCTCTTCAAACAGTTCCCAGGTTTCAAAGAAGTCCGAATGATTGCTGCAAAACCTGGAATTGCTTTTGTAGAGTTTGATGACGACAATCAATCCTCAACTGCAATGCAATCACTACAAGGCTTCAAAATTACCCCACAAAACTCAATGGCCATCAGTTATGCCAAAAAGTAAGCAAAAAGTCTTTCTCGAATTGTGTATTGGTGGATGGTCTTTTGACCTAATTCCCTATGATAGTTTTGTAAGGAATTTTGGCACTGTTAAAAACTCTTGTGACGATATTGTAGAAACCGTCTTGTGGTTAATTGAGACAGGAACATTTCTCTACTTGCAATGGCTTTATTTTCTGCAGGAAAAAAAATTATACATTTATGCTATGATATATATAACTTTATATTGTTGACAACGGATAGATTATCGACATGATTTAGAAATCGAACAAACAAAATGATCCGAAACATGTATTTAAATGCCCCTAATGACTTGTGATTTCTAATATGGGCCTGCTGCGAGTTCTGAATAATCTTTACCCGGTCAAATTAAACAAAATCTTATGAACCTAGTGATTGTAATAAGTTATTTGGTTTGATTCAAGGTTTGTTAAAAACTTGTTACACAAGCTCTTATGAATTTTGTTGTTAGACAAATCTTATATTAGAGAGCTAGCTTATTTTAATCGTTGCTAGATAAATTTTATATTATAAAGCTAACTTATTGCAATTGTTGCCAGATAAATCTTATATTAGAAGGCTACCTTGTTTTTAACGCTCAAGCTGCCATAATCCTCTAAAAAACTTCTCCGCTGAACATATCATAAAACAAAGGGTGTGTTTGGTACATCATTATCGGAATGCATCAATCATAATGATTATCATTGTAAGGGTGTGTTTGTTTCATTAAGATGTTTTGGGTCTGAATCTGACTACCACATCTTACTGGTAAGAGGTGGCTACAAAGTCTAAATCTGAACGAAATAATGTTGTTTGTTTTTGTATAATTGTCCGAATGACTTTTAGTGCTCGTTTTTGCAATTTGTTTATTAAACCAACGCAAAGCAATAATAATTAACTTATGTAAATATAAAACAAGACTTTTTATCATAAATATAACATAGTTAATAAACAATCAAATATATTATATAAAGTTTACAAAACGAGTAAGAGGCAGTAAGACAAGTCCCCCACCTCTTACTGAGTAAGATGTTATATGTCTAACTAGGTCTTACTCAAAAGAAAAAAACAAACAAGCAAA
>OU343216.1:159523573-159537660 GCA_910596185.1 Chrysanthemum makinoi
CATATGGTTTACAAATTTAAAGTAGTTATCTATTTAATGCATAATAAATAAACATACAAATTACCTTAAATATATATGATTTTTAATTTAACAAATTCTAAGTTTTCTCTTATATTTGTCTTAACCATTGCTCAGTTGGCATCATATAGCAAATCCTTTATTTTAAAGAGCGAAAATCATGAAAAAGTAATAAAGTTTGAAGTTTGTTTCAATTTAATCACTTTAACTTTTTTTTATCATAAAATCCACTCAGAATTTCAATTGTGTTCAATTGTAAAGACTTCGGTCTCATACACCATATTAGAGGCTTGTTTTGCATTTTGATGTATACTCCATCACAAATGATGTCTTCTTTGATGGAACCCTAAATAGTAATAGAACTTAATATGAGATATGTTGAGATTCAAGGCAACATCTTTGACAAATCTACCTTCCTTCGCATTCCTAACTTTCATAATCATTCCGAGCAATAATCTGGGGAGTTTTCCGTTGTATTTCTATTTTTCTTTTTTTTAATATTTATATGTGTACAATGGGAACATTCCCATTGTACATCTCAAGTGCGGGGACGGAAATAGAAATGATAACTACGTGTCCTTCTTGCTAGTTTATTTAGAAAATCATGCCTTAAAAAAAAATTGGACATGTTTTTCATAACTGAACTAGTTTAGCGTAGGACCGAGCGCACATTTACCTTATTATCCATTATGTAAGAATTAAGCCTATTTCGTTTTCCCCATTATACATAAATTTCACTACAAATGAGTGTGTGCCGGTAGCTTGTGGAGCACAATACTGAGCATTGCACCGAGGAAACTTGGCGTAAGCGGTATAACTAGGACAGAATGCAAAAATCTTAGGAATTAACCCAAATAGCCCATGTCGTGTCATTATTGTTTGTGTATGTTGACTTTTCACATCGGTTAGTCAACCCCCAGTGAAAACGCTTTTATTGCACTCACTTTTAATGCAAGATACCCCTAGAACAACCTGCTTGAGCTAATCTTTCTTTTTGTTTACACACCACTTAAATGTGTAAGTTTAATTCATAGTTTACTTGAGGACACGTAGAAGTTAAGTGGGGGCATATTTGATAGCTCATAAATTATACATGTTTTTGCTATCAAATTTTCACGATAATTGCACGTTTTTGCCTTAATTTGTTGAGGTATTGTACTAAATTGCTATATGTTGGAATCACTCCTAAACTATATTTCAAGTGTTTGTAATCAATATGTAATAGGTTGCTTAATTAGGCTTTTATGTTTGTAGTAATGGCAAGGCTTATGTAGAAAGCCCCATAAGCCTGGCCCAAGTCCAATAAGGAAGGAAGGGAACTAGTAGTGTTTCCCCTAGTCCCTTCCCCTATAAATACCTTGTAAACCTTCTTTGAAGGTTGGTTGTTCACTTCACATATACACCTACGCATAACCTTTTGTTTATCTATACTGCGGTATGTTTATTTCAAGTGTTCATCCAATCTATCTCTTTCTATTTCTTACATATTGATGCTTGTGTTACATTATTGACCTAACAAAGGTATCAATCGCCATCTAGTTGGGTGAAACATTTTGTTTTTGAATTTAATCTATTCATACGCTGAGTTTTACAAACATAACTTTTCATATGCATAAAAGCTTTTAGTTTACACTTGTAAACTCAAGATTTTTAAGTGGCTTAAGGTTTATTTAGTGTTAAAGTTTAAGTTTTAGCATCAAGTTTCAAACTTTACTGTAGAATAGTTTTAAAAGCTTGGTTTTGTTCGTGGTTCAGCTCTATGCGAAGGGTGAAATTTATTTTGGTTCATCAAGTTTCAAACTTTTCTTGTTATCTTGGTGATATTGAAGCTATTTCATCATTAAAATCGTGTTACAAAACACTTTTGTGCATAAAATCGCTTTTGGTATTTTTGTACTTTCTACCGTAATAAAAACCCAAGTTTTACTCGTAAGACAAAGTCTAACGCTTGCCGAAGTTACGCTGTAAGAGTTTCATCACTTTATCTTCAAACTGTTGTTTACTCTGTTTTCTTGATAAAGCCTGAAAACTCTCGACTTTGATATCTTTACATGGTATATGTGTAAGGATTTTAGGCAAACCCTAGTTTTACACCTAAGCTTATTTACGCCAGAGAATCTTATTTTCCTAAGCATTTCTTACGCTTCTGCTTGTCTTACTTAAGGAAATTTTACGATAAGGATTCTACTACTAATTCTTTGGTTTACTTGCCACGCTTTCAAGTTTACGCAGTAGCTATCACTACGCAGAAGCTTTCTTCACGCGTAACGGGTACTACGCCAAGACATTTCTACGCATAAGTCAAGCTTCACATAAGGTTACTTCATCAACAAACTCTAAGTTTCATTCGACTTCAAAGATCCATCATCAACACAAGTTTCAAGATGTCTCAACCACCATACTCTAGCTACTTTCCTCATGAGTATCCTCACCAACAACAACAACAATTCTATCAAAAATATCCTCCACCATCTCCACAACAATTGCAACAATTTCAACAACAATTTCAACACTTTCCTCAAGGAACAAATCCTCTTCCACCATAAATGGTTCCACCAAACCCTTGTCAACAAGTACAACATTATACATACTTTCAAATCAAGATCCCTCCAAGTGCTATGAATGTTACAACAATCAGGAACCCTCTTGGTTTGCAAAGATGTGTGAAGCTTTAAGCAGCCAACAATCCATTCATGAAGCCGATCCCTGATGCACTCCAATGCTCACTCCCGGAAACTACGATCAATGGGTGATAACGCTTTTAGGTTTTGTGATCTAAAGAAGCCACATGGTAAGTTTTTGAAGAAGGTAATCCTTGAAGGTCCTTTTCGTGATGCCTACTCACCAGACGAGATCCAAATGCTAATCCACTAAGAGATGATGTTACCAACGCTTGTCGGTCTTGATCAACTTACTAACACCAACTTCTTCACTTAGAAGCCATGAAATTGCAATGCAATATATCCTTTGGGATTACCTAATCCGAATTATTCTTAGTGTTGACGTAAGATCAAGCAAAGCAATGTGGAGCACATTCATCTTCTAATGGAAGGCAATGAACTCAATCAAGAAGATTTGGAATCCAAAATCTACTTAACATATGAACACTTCATGATTGAACCAAGGGAGACATTAGAGTCATATCATCATCGCTTTACATCATCAATGACTTGGATAAACATAATATAATTATGCCAAGGATTGCAATCAACACAAAGTTCCCGAGCCGTCTTGGTCCCGATTAGGAGAAGTATGTTACATTCATCCGTCAAGCTAAGAATCTTCATCAAGCTACATACGGATTGTTGTATGACTATTTGAAGCACCACCAAAAGGAAGTTTCCAAAGAAAGAATCATCCATGGGGTCCCTACTTCACCTTCACTCCCGGATAATCAAACTCTTGCTTTATGGGCTCAAGCATGTTATCCTCAATTCCCCACTGCCTTCACAAACCCTCCACCACCAAATGCTCAGATTACACCATATGATCCATCACAACAATCCCAAAACTTAATTGGTTCCATACAACAACAACAATGATCAAGCACTCTACAATGAATCAAATGAGGATACAGAAGCCTTCGATGCATTAAATGAAGGATTTGTTATGATTGCACGAGCCTTCGGACGATTTGCTAACAAATCCAACAACTGCATATGCACCTCATCAAATATAAGGAATCAAGCTATTGTTAACAATGGAAGGGTTGAGGTTCAGAATAGTGGAAATGGTCACGATGAATAGTGGTCAAGGGTTTAATGTTAATGGAAGGAATAATGGGTGCTCCACAACAACGTTCAAGTGGTTGATCGTGGAAATTCTCGACTAGGGTTAATGGTCTCCCATGCTATAATCCGTAATGAGAAGGGTCATCCGCTAATGCATGCCCAAAGCCGAGACAAGGAGCCGCTTATCACAAAGAGTCTTTACTCTTGGCTCTCAAGGATGAAGCCGGTGGAACTCTTACCAACAAGGAACAGAGCTTCATGGCTAATGCAGATTCTGATGATGACATGGAGGAGTTGCGCTAATGCGCTTGTGATGTTAATGGCAAACATGCAAGAGCTCCACATGAGTGACACATGCCCAAGTATGACACCGACGCTTGTCTCTGTGCACCATCAAAACATACTCATTTAATGATCTGATATCTCCGCCAACATCTGCATCCGACGAGGCTCAGAGTGTTCAACATGAGTCTTCTACATCTCATTCCGATGATAATCAAATGGATCCCGTAGTTATATTTGACGATCAAGATGACCTTAACCGTTTTAATATTGATAATCAAGCTGACTCTGTGGTCATATTTGAGGATCTAAATAATGATCATGTTGAGATTCAAGTGAACAAGTGAACCTTTGTCTAATCTAGATCTTGAGCTCATGACCAACTTAATTAAGACCACCCAATCTCAACTAGAAAAGTGCAATGACATCAATAAGAAATTGCAAGATAAAATTGCACTGTTGACTAAGGATAATGAATGCTATAAGTTTCAACTCAACATTTTTCAAACTAAAGAGAAACGCGGAAAAAGGTTTTGAAGTCGCATTTGCTAAATCTTACCAAAATGAAAAATCTTTGAAAAACAGATATGTTATCTAGTTGCATCCAAGAATGCTTTGTTGTCTCAAATAGAACAATTGAAATATGATCATAAACAACAACTTAACGCTTTCACTTCGGAAACTCAAAAGCTAAGTCTGAAGTTGTTAACTTGTCAAAACAGTTTTGTGAGTACAAAAAGCATTCGAGGAAACAAATAGATGACTATCTTGAAGAAATTGTCGACTTACAAAACAAAAATCAAAGAGTTTCAAAATGTTGTTTACAAACATGGTGAGTCAATCACAACAATTCAAAAGTTTACCTTTAAACCAAATCCTGATGGATATGGACCAAATCTTGCCGACATAAACCACATTTTTCACATAGAGCATTCAAACCAAATCTCGAAGTTTACAAAGTAAGTAACATAGAATTGATGAATTCTCCATTATGAGTGTTGTTGAATATAATCGTGATGGAGGAATTAGATGTCAAGACGAGAGTCTCAAAATTGGAAAATGTTGTTTATAGCAAACCATTTAACTATTCAAAAGCCATAACTTTCGTCACACCAACATGATAAGTCTAACACACCTTGGGTTATCACACCTACCCTGAAGTCCTCTTCTAATGATGGTCCCCGACCCAATGTTGCATAAATTAATGGTCCTTTACCTTCTTTCAGTGAAATAAAGCCATTAGCTCGAACGATGTCGTTCTAAAATACTTTGACACTTTCTTCATGTCCGACATCAAACTTTTGGAACATGCAATTGAAGTAAATTCAAATAAAAGTTGAACATTTTCAATCGCCATTTACGACAACAAAGGGATATTTTTCGTAGAAAGGGCTTTACCACATGTTCAATATTTAAAATGTGTGCAATCTATTGGGAACGGAACTTCGAAGGAGATTGGGCTTATGAAAATGCTTTTCGAGAAAAACAAACATCAATTTCAAATACTAAACGAAAAGAAATTGTTAAGAAATCATGTTGACCGACTTTGGAAGATGTTATATGTGTGATACCATAAATGTCGTGTTACTACATTCCGCTGCATATGCATTTGATTATATCAGTTTATTCGCTGATTCGTGAAAATGTTGAGAATAATCGATAATGTGTCACAAATCAAGTCTTTAAAAATTGAAAATGAGCGCATTCTAAATGAACTTTCCAATGCAAAACGCCGCTTCAATGGTGTCAAAATCGTGAACTTGCTTTGGAAAACAACAATGGAAACACTCGTCAAAATCAAGATTTGTTACACACTATCCATGACTTAAAAGCAGAATTGGTTAAACTTACACAAGATAGGATTAGTAAATAACACATGTACCGCTTCTGTGAATGTTTAAATTGACACTAGAACGCCAAAATGACAAATCACAAGATACTAATGTGCTTCCTTCCACGTAAAACATGAATAGTTGCCTCTTTTCCCAATGTTAGCACTTCACAGCTTAAGAGCAAAACAAGGAAGAATAGGAAGTTGCAACGTAAGAGAAGAACAATAAAAACCTCTCGAAGTAGCGTAACACCTTAGGACTTGAATAAAAAATAATGTCTGACCCACTTTAGACATTGCGTAGACTAATGTAATAGAAAAAAGTGATGTAAATGAATGTTGAACCTTTAAATACTTTGAATGTTATGTTTGAAGCATCTTGTGTTGGTTGTCGTAAAAGCATGTTTTCTAGTTGTCATGATAAATGTGTTCTAATGCTATCTTATCTCGTAGCGAACAAGAGAAAATGGAATACCTCTAGGCCCACTAATGCTTCTAAGTTTGTGCTAGGTAAACCACCTACTAATGCTTCTGCTACAATCATTGATGTACCCATAGAACCCACTTCACCTTCTAGGAAGAGAATATCACCTAGTGCATTCACTAAGACTAAAGCTAAGACTGGTTGGACTTGGCAGAGATGGTTACAGAACATACCAGGATTTAAATGGATTCCTAAAATCATTAACATATGTGTGTCTAATGTAACTATAACGGAACCCTCTAACTCTTTGGGTTCCACCTCTACTTCTATTCCACCTATGTCGCCTCTGATGTAATGCGTGTGATGATCATCCTCTGGGTTGTTGATAGCGGATGTTCTCGACATATGACAGAAATCTCAAATTGTTATCCAACTTTGTTTCAAAGTTCATTGGCACTGTCAGGTTCGGGAATGATCACTTCAAGCTATCATGGGCTTTGAGATTACGTCAAGGAACATCAAATTAGCAGAGTTTATTATGTGGAAGGTCTCTACAATCTCTTTTCATTTGGTCACATTTTGTGATGGAGATTTGGAAGTTGCTTTTAGGAGAAAACTTGTTTCATTCGTGATCTACAAGGAAACGATCTTATGTCTGGAAACCGCACATCAAGTCTTTACAAAATTTCAATGCAAGACATGATTGCTTCATCTCCCATCTGTCTACTTTCTAAGCAAACGCTACATTCTAGTAATTGTTAATGACTACTCAAGATGGACTTGGGTTTAGTTTCTTCGAAGTAAAGATCAAGCTCCACAAATGATCATCACCTTTCTACTAAAAATTCAAGTTCAGATCCGGAACACGACAAATCGCAATGCATAAAGAAACTAATTTGTGAATCAAAATCTTCGTGCATACTATGAGAAAGTGGGAATTGAGCATCAAACATCAATTTCACGAACAACAGAACAAAACAAAGTTGTTGAAAGACGCGAACCGTACGTAGTGGAAGCCGCAAGAACGATGTTGATAATGCAAACTTCCAGATTACTGTGGGCTAAGGCCGTGGTCAACTGCATGCTATACTCATAACCGTTCAATGATTACCAAACGCCACAACAAAACACCTTATGAGCTTATCCACAACCGTAAACCGATCTAAAATACTTTCATGTATTTGGCTCTTTGTTACCCAAATAATGATCGATGACTTTGGTAAGCCTGGCTAAAGCTGACATATGGAGTCTTTGTGGATACTGTGAAAACTCTAAGGATACCGGATCCGAATCGCTGTACAAGGGAGATTATGGAAATGATTCATGCCGCTTTCGATGAACTTACGAATACTTCCGAGCAAAATAAATTGGAACCCTGGACATAACCGCTAAACTTTCCTCAAACCCCATCATCAACTGAACCAAGTCTACAGCTTACTCGTCGTCAAATGGAACAGCTATTTTCTCCTCTGTTTAGTGATGATATTGATCAACGTGCTCGAGATGTATCAACTATTTCCGCTGCTCAACCTGATAATACTCCAATCCCTGATACACCTGAAACAACAACAACTGTTGAAGAAGCACCTCCAATTGATTCTTCAAAAACAGCCGAACAAACCGCATCCAATGACGCTGAACGAGCTGATGATTTTTTGAACCAAGACGTACCTACACCTGCAGATTATGATCCAAATGCGTTCTTTAATCCTTTTGCTAATGAAACTGCCAATTCTAATGTTGCGGAATCATCTACAAGCCATTTGAATCCTCCTAATCTGCATAATGTATATCAACATCAACCCTCCACACATCATTGGACTAAATACCATCCTCTTGTGAACATCATTGGAAACCCAAATCAACCATCGTTACTAGACAACACCTTCAGACCATGACGGTGAACATTGCATTTATGCACTTACCGCTTTGCCAATATTAACCCAAAAACATTAAAGAAGCAATGACTTATGACAACTAGATTGAATTCATGCAAGAAGAACTTAATCAGTTTTAAAACGCCTTGAAGTATGGAATTGGTTGAAAACCCATAGGGGTCTATGTTATTGGTCTAAAATGGATTTGGAAAACAAATTGGATGTCAAGGTACGTTATCGAAATAAGTCACGCTTGGTGGCTAAGGGTTATAGACAAGAAGAGGGAATTGACTTTGAGGAATCATTCACACAGCGCTTGGTATACTTGAGGTCGCTACGGATTTTTCCGCATTTGCGGCTCACATGAACACCACGGTCTATCAGATGGATGTCAAAACCGCTTTTCAATGGGAAACTCAAGGAAAACGGTTCCTATGTTAATCAACCAGTAAGGATTTTTTGATCCCGAGTTCCCTAATCACGTCTACAAACCTAACAAAGCTCACTCACGGCTCTCAAACAAGCCCCTCGGGCGTGGTATGATGAGCTGTCATCCTTTCTTCTATCTCATAGTTTTGTTAAAGGATCGGTCGACCCAACACTGTTTATACAATATCACGGGGAACACATTTTAATCAGTCAAATTTATGTGGATGACATCATTTTTGGGTCAACACATAAAAAGTACTCAAACGCTTTTTCAAAACTTATGAGAACAAATTTTGAAATGTCAATGATGGGTGAGCTTACGTTCTTCCTAGGACTGCAAGTTCATCAATCACCCCGTGGTATTTTCCTAAGTCAGTCCAAATATGCTCTTGAAATTTTAAACAAACATGGAATGCAAAGCTGTGACACCTATGCCACACCAATGGAACATACCAAAAAACTGGATGCTGATTTGCATGGGAAATTGGTTGACCCTACCAGATACCGAAGTATTATTGGGTCTCTCATGTATCTAACAACCAGTAGACCTGACATGTATTTGCTGTATATCTTTGCTCCCATTATCAGTCGCGACCAACTGAAACTCACCTCTCAAAGGCTAAAATAATCCTCTAATACATCAAGGGAACCATTAATTTAGGGTTCTGGTATCCGAAGGATTCTGGTTTTGAACTAATAGATTTTTCAGACGCTGATCACGCAGGTTGCTTAGATTCTCGGAAAAGTACTTCAGGTGCTTTATAATTTCTTGGTGATAAACTGGTGTCATGGCAATCGAAGAAGCAAGATTGTACATCGATGTCATCAACTAAAGCCGAATATGTAGCCATGTCTTCGTGTTGTGCTCAAGTCATTTGGATGATAACACAACTCTAAGATTATGGTTATGTATTTGACAGAATACCTATGTACTGCGACAATCGAAGTGCTATTGCAATATCGGGCAACTCTGTTCAACATTCGAAGTCCAAGCACATCGATCTTCGATATCATTTCATCAAGGATCATGTGGAAAAGGGTACCGTTGAATTATATTTTGTGGGTACTGAACACCAACTGGCGGATCTTCTCACCAAAGCCTTAGCTCCTGCTAGGTTTACTGATTTGATCCACCGGATTGGCATGAGGTGAACTGGACGAACTTTTAACACAACCTTAAAACCAGTCAAACACCAAAACCTCTTTTGTAAATAATTTCTCAAAAACAAAATAGAAAAATATAAAATCTGATAAAATTCAAAAATATTCTTCTGTCTAAATTTCTTCCAACATTGTAAGTACAAATCTTCCGTCAACACTTTGCTCTTTCAAACATTTCATTATTTTCTCGGACAAGTGTTGAGGGGGAGAATGTAAATATTTTTCCGTTTCATAAAACCTTGTACTTGCATGTTACCCTAATTTGGTTGTATCTTTGATAATGGTGGATATGTTTCTTGTTTTAAACACTCCTCGGACTCAAATTTGTAAAAATTTCACTATTTCTAAATTCGAGGGGGAGTGTCGTCAAGTTTCTTTCCAAACTTTCACGTCTTGCTTAATCAAAATGGAAGTTAAGGGTTGTGGTTGAAAATGGTTGAGGTGGAGGGGCTATACTTGACAAAAGTTAAAACCTATTTTTTACAAAACTCTCCACCTAATTTTTTTCTCATTTATTACTAACATTAAATTCCTCAACAACCATATCCACGCCTAAAAATCCATACTCAAATCCGTGCTACAATCTTGAAATCTGTAAGTGTTAAAAGTTTCTTTGAGTGATTTCAAACATAGGTCTTTAATCATTTTCAAAACCAACGGTTTGATTTTGTTCTAGGCGTGATTTAAGTTTTACGCATACGCGTATGAACTTGTAATCACGTTGGGATGTTGTTTTGTGAAATGGATGTGTTAAAAGGGTTCTAATATTGATACTAAAACTGTTTCCAACAACTAATTCAACCCAGAAAACGTTTTTAATCTCTATCAAATTTTAGGGTTTATGCGTGGAAATTGGGGCTTTTTCAATGAACGAGTGTTTGAGGATAATTAATTGAGATAAGTTTTTATACATGTTAAAATTAACCCAACATCATCTTTGAATACAACCCAGAAACATTAAATCTGCATAATTAGACTTTAGGGTTTATGAGCAAGTTGGTTTGGGTATTTTTGATTCATGAGGTTTTTGGCTTCTAAGACTTCCCAGAAATCATTTGGTACATTTTCCATGGCTAGATTTCTTATCAGTAGGATTTGACTCTAGGGTTTATGTTACGCATAACTTGGTTCCTACGCGTAACTGGATAGAACTTGTGATGCCATGTGAGGTTGAAAGAGGTTGAATAAATTGTTAATGGATGTGTTATGATTGATTTATTTCAGGCTTCTACGCGTACCAATTCAGAATCAAGGTTTATAACAGATTCTACGCTTATGGAATACCTTACGCGTAGACGTTACGCATAAGAGAAATCTTATGCGTAACTCTTACGCGTAAGGGTCTACAATAGGACTACGTGTATCCTGTTAAGGATATGCGTAAACTTGGACTCTTACGCATAAGGCTTACTCTTACAAGTAAACCTTACGCGTAAGCTTCATGCTAAGAGCCCATTTTTACGCGTAAGAGTGACGCTTACGCATAAGCTTAATCCTACGCGTATGGTTACACTGTTTACGCATAAGCTTACTATCCTACGCCTAAGCCAAACTTGTATCTAAATTTATGAAATGTTACGCGTACAAACTTGTAATAAGTTACTCATAACGTCACAAGACCAAAATGTCACTAATACGCAAAAAATGTTTAAATTTTGTATGAATGAGTGAAACTTTGGACCTTAATATTCAAAATTAACATACTCACGTAATTTATCACGGCTACTTTGGACTATTGGACAACATGTGACTTTGGACTCGTAACATTCATTAACATAACAAATTCAATAAATTGGACAATAAAATCAACTTTTGACTAACATAATGTCTTTCGATATGTTGGTTCTTTTGTCTCAATACCTTTCAGATAACGATATAGACGTCATCATGGAAAATGTCAACGCACCAAATGAGCTCACAATGGAAGATATATTCCCTACTGATTACAGCATGAAGATTGGAAAGAACAACCTCAAGGTCGACTTTGAGAACTTCACCTGCTCAGAGTCTTCATGCAGGATTGCTGTGGACATACTCCAAACTCATCCCTACAACAATATGCTCACCAACTCAGCCAATCGTGCCGAGAAATTTACATTCATCAATTCTGGCACACAATGAAAAAGGTTGATGATCAGGATGCTGTCACAATGACTCTCAATGATAAGGAAGTCACCGTCACTGTTGCTGATTTGCGAACAATTCTTCTTCTGCCTGCTGTCCAACCTGCTGAGTATGTACCAATTCCAAGTGAAGAGGCTACACTACAATTCATGGTAGATCTTGGCTATGATGAAGCAGCTGGAATAATCACCAAGCACTCCTCAGTCGATTTAAAGAACATTCCTCAACCGTGGAGAACCTTGTACATCATGATCGCTAAGTCAGTTTCTGGAAGAGACAGTGGTCATGAGCATCCTAAACTCATGCACTTGAAAACCTTTTGGGGCATGGTCAACAAGTAGCACATCGACTTTGCCAGTCTGATATGGGAAGACATGATGTCCCATCTCAAGAAGCCCGGGACAAAGGTTCCTTTTATCAGATACACTAAGTTGTTGATCCAGAACATTCTCGGGAAAAATCGGGACATTCCCTTGAGACTTAATGATCCCAACAATCATTCTGTGTTGTATGAGCCCACGTTAAACATTGTCAGATTCAAGGACTCCTCAACAAAGAAACAAGATGCAGTGCTCCTGGACTGCCTTCTCACCGATGATATAAAAAGTTTACCACCTTATCGTCGATATCTTGAAGCGCCGAAGTAAGGGCAAAGTCGGGTCATGATGAAAAGACTCTCTGCTTTCCAGTCACCTGTAAGACCGTAGAGATCAGTGCAGGAAAGTGTTGACGCAAGCACAGGGAGTGCCCTCAAGTATCCTAAGAGAAATCCTCCTCGCAAAAGAAAAGTACCATCTAAGGGTGCCATCCCTAACCCTAAACCGGCACTCAAACTTGAGGACGAAGACTCTGAGGCTACTGAGTCTGATGAGGTGGTTCGCTATTCTGACCAAGCATGATGAAACGACCTCATTGAGGTCCGATGGCAACCACTCCAGTCCCAAAAAACCACAAGGAAAGACTCCTCAGCAGAGGCAGAAGAAGAAAGCTCTGATGATGAACCAAAGGATGAAGAAAGAGAGTACCACAAGACTCTTAAAGATCTGAGGATTCAACATGCTCTTAAAGAATTTAATCTTCAACAAACCAGAGGCCATGGAGGTTCCAGTGGTGGTGCACTAACCACACCATTTCTCGATGCGGTTAATCAACCCGATAAGGGAATTGGTACCACCACTCAGGAATCAGCAGGGCAACAGCAGCAAGAGGATGAAATCATTTTCAATTTTGAAGAAGAGGAAAAGGAGAAGAATGAGAAGATAACCGATGAAGACATAGAGGAAGCAGCTAGGGAGAGAGCTGAAGAAGAGGCTAGGGCAAAGGCCGAAGAAGAGGCTAAAGCTCAAGAAGAAGCTGATAATTATCTTTAAGATAATCCTGAACACAACCCTGAAGAAACTTCTGAGCCACCGAAAGACCCAGAGCTATCTCATAACTCATCTTCATCTGACTCATCATCCCATTCATCACCACCACCATCCAAAGATGCTACCACCAGATCATCCTCTAAATCAGTCAAGAAACCTACCGATACTTGGGCATCACGTGCCAAGACCAAGATTGTCAAGGTTGTCAGGAAAGCAAGGAAACGAAATGTGGTCAACAAGAAATTGAATCAGCTTGCCAACAGAGTTAATCTACTTCAAAATGTGATAAATGAGTTCTCGGTGGAAAGAGACCAGATCCAGCAATTTCTCAACCGAGATATACAGGGTGAAATGGACAAGACGATTAGAGACGACACTCATAAGTTTCTTATCGACACCGTCCCTGGAGTCACAAAAGAGATGTTCGCCAGACAACTCTATCCATATCTCATGTCATTGGTCAAGCAGACACTGTCAAATACCCCTGTGGTCATGCAAATCAATCCACCAGCCGTTTTCTCGTTGTCATGATGCATAATTGATCTCTAAGTTGGTTATCCAAATGTCTCAACGATCTGCAACTTTCACTTCTGACGAAGCAAAAATTTTTGAGGCATTACTGGAATATCAACTCAAGACATCTTGTAAAGAGTCGGCTGGTCAAGTTAAGCGACCAAGAGATGATGACGATGCAGATAAGGATTCCGAGCCTAAACGTCCAAAGAAAACAGGCGAATCCTCTTCCATGCCTCCACCACCCCAAAAGACCACCACCACCACAAGGACTGCTCAATGTCCTCCTGCTTCTGATAAACCTCAAGACTCTGAGTCTTCACCACCATC
>OU343216.1:159537760-159573700 GCA_910596185.1 Chrysanthemum makinoi
GTAACTATAACGGAACCCTCTAACTCTTCGGGTTCCACCTCTACTTCTATTCCACCTATGTCGTTTGTATGTAATGCAGGTGATACAGATCATCCTCTGGATTGTTGATAGCGGATGTTCCCGTCACATGACAGGAAATCTCAAATTGTTATCAAACTTTGTCTCAAAGTTCATTGCAATGCCGTGTTCGGAATGATCACTTCGCAGCTATCACGGGCTTTGGAGATTACGTCAATGGGAACATCGAAATTAGGAGAGTTTATTATGTGGAAGGTCTCGGTCACAATCTCTTTGCAGTCGGTCAATTTTGTGATGGAGATTTGGAAGTTGCTTTTAGGGAGAAAACTTGTTTCATTCGTGATCTACAAGGAAACGATCTATATGTCTGAAACCGCACATCAAGTCTTTACAAAATTTCAATGCAAGACATGATTGCTTCATCTATCCTACTTTTAAGGCAACATCTACAAAATCTTGGTTGCAACCCGTCTTTCACACTTAAACTTTCAAACCATAACCAATCTTGCACGCTACAAACTTGTTGAAGGTCTCCCAAGATTTCGGTATTCTAAAGATCATCTATGCTCAGCTTGTGAACAAGGGAAAAGCACTCTTGCTCACTTTCCTTCAAAGGTGGAACACAGTTCCAGCATGTGCTTCATCTTCTTCACATGGATTTGTGTGGCCCGATGCGTGTGAAACGATTAATGGCAAACGCTACGTTCTAGTAATTGTTAATGACTACTCAAGATGGACTTGGGTTTAGTTTCTTCGAAGTAAAGATCAAGCTCCACAAATCATCATCACCTTTCTCACGAAAATTCAAGTTCAGATCCGGAACACAACACAAATCGAATGACAAAGAAACTGAATTTGTAAATCAAACTCGCATACTATGAGAAAGTGGGAATTGAGCATCAAACATCAATTGCACGAACAACAAAACAAAGTTGTTGAAAGATGCAACTGTACGTTAGTGGAAGCTGCAAGAACGATGTTGATAATTGAAAAACTTCCAGATTACTTGTGGGCTGAGGCTGTGTCAACTGCATGCTACACTTAGAACCGTTCAATGATTACCAAACGCCACAACAAAACACCTTATGAGCTTATCCACAACCGTAAACCGAATCTAAAACACTTTCATGTATTTGGCTCTCTTTGTTACCCAAATAATGATCGTGATGACTTTGGTAAGCTCAAGGCTAAAGCTGACATTGGAGTCTTTGTTGGATACTGTGAAAACTCTAAGGGATACCGGATCTGGAATCGTCGTACAAGGGAGATTATGGAAATGATTCATGCCAGTTTCGATGAACTTACGAATACGGCTTCTGAGCAAAACAGCTTGGAACCCGGACATAACCGTCTAAACTTTCCTCAAACCCCATCATCAACTGAACCAAGTCTACAACTTACTCGCCAAATGGAATGCTATTTGTCTCCTCCTCGTTTAGTGATGATATTGATCAACGTGTCGTGTATCAAACTGTTTCCACGCCAACCCGATAATACTCCAATCCCTGATACACCTGAAACAACAACAACTATTGAAGAAGCACCTCCAATTGATTCTACAACAACAGCCGAACAAACCGCATCCAATGACGCTGAACGAGCTGATGATTTTCTGAACCAAGACGTACCTACACCTGCAGATTATGATCCAAATACGTTCTTCAATCCTTTTGCTAATGAAACTGCCAATTCTAATGTTGCGGAATCATCTACAAGCCATTTGAATCCTCCTAATCTGCACAATGTATATCAACATCAACCCTCCACACATCATTGGACTAAAGACCATCCTCTTGTGAACATCATTGGAAACCCAAATCAACCACCGTAACTAGACAACGCTTCAGACGACGGTGAACATTGCATTTATGCACTTACCGGCTGCCAATATTAACCCAAAAACATTAAAGAAGCAATGACTTATGACAACTGGATTGAATTCATGCAAGAAGAACTTAATCAGTTTAAACGTCTTGAAGTATGGGAATTGGTTGAAAAACCAATAGGGGTCTATGTTATTGGTCTTAAATGGATTTAAACAAATTGATATTGAAGGTACGGTTATCAGAAATAAGTCACGTCTGGTGGCTAAGGGTTATAGACAAGAAGAGGAGATTGACTTTGAGGAATCATTCACACTTGCTAGACTTGAGGTCTGACGATTTTTCTCGGCATTCGGCTCACATGAACACCACGGTCTATCAGATGGATGTCAAAACTGTTTTTCTGAATGGGAAACTGAAGGAAACGGTCTATGTTAATCAACCAGAAGGATTTTTTGATCCAGAGTTCCCTAATCACGTCTGCAAACTGAACAAGGCTCTCTACGCTCTCAAACAAGCCCCTCGGGCTTGGTATGATGAGCTGTCATCCTTTCTTCTATCTCATAGTTTTGTTAAAGGATCGGTCGACCCAACACTGTTTATACAATATCACGGGAAACACATTTTAATCATTCAAATTTATGTGGATGACATCATTTTTGGGTCAACACATAAAAAGTACTCAAACGCTTTTTCAAAACTTATGAGAACAAATTTTGAAATGTCAATGATGGGTGAACTTACGTTCTTCCTAGGACTGCAAGTTCATCAATCACCCCATGGTATTTTCCTAAGTCAGTCTAAATATGCTCTTGAAATTTTAAACAAACATGGAATGCAAATGGACACCTATGCCACACCAATGGAACATACCAAAAAACTGGATGCTGATTTGCATGGGAAATTGGTTGACCCTACCAGATACCGAAGTATTATTGGGTCTCTCATGTATCTAATGACCAAGAGACCGACATGTATTTGTCTGATATCTTTGCTCCCATTATCATCGCAACTAATGAAACTCACCTCTCGAGGCTAAAAGAATCCTCCTCGATACATCAAGGGAACCATTAATTTGGGTCCGTATCCGAGGATTCTCGTTTTGAACTAATAGATTTTTCACGGATCACGCAGGTTGCTTAGATTCTCGGAAAAGTACTTCAGGTGCTTTATAATTTCTTGGTGATAAATTGGTCTCATGGCAATCGAAGAAGCAAGATTGTACATCGATGTCATCAATCGAAGCCGAATAGTATGCCTTCGTGTTGTGCTCAAGTCATTTGGATGAGAACACAACTCCAAGATTATGGTTATGTATTTGACAGAATACCTATGTACTGCGACAATCGAAGTGCTATTGCAATATCGGGCAACTCTGTTCAACATTCGAAGTCTAAGCACATCGATCTTCGATATCATTTCATCAAGGATCATGTGGAAAAGGGTACCGTTGAATTATATTTTGTGGGTATCATTCAAACCAAGCGGATCTTCTCACCTTGCCTCCTGCCCGGATTTATCTGATTTGATCCACCGGATTGCATGAGGTGAACCGGACGAACTTTTAACACAACCTTAAAACCAAATAAACACCAAAACCTCTTTTGTAAATAATTTCTCAGAAACAAAATAGAAAAATATAAAATCTGATAAAATTCAAAAATATTCTTCTATCTAAATTTCTTCCAACATTGTAAGTACAAATCTTCCATCAACACTTTGCTCTTTCAAACATTTCATTATTTTCTCGGACAAGTGTTGAGGGGGAGAATGTAAATATTTGTCCGCTTCATAAAACCTTGTACTTGCATGTTACCTCGATTGGTTGTATCTTTGATAATGGTGGATACTTGTTTTAAACACTCCTCGGACTCAAATTTGTAAAAATTTCACTATTTCTAAAGTCGAGGGGGAGTGTCGTCAAGTTTCTTTCCAAACTTTCACATCTTGCTTAATCAAAATGGAAGTTAAGGGTTGTGGTTGAAAATGGTTGAGGTGGAGGGGCTATACTTGACAAAAGTTAAAACCTATTTTTTACAAAACTCTCCACCTAAATTTTTTTTCTCATTTATTACTAACATTAAATTCCTCAACAACCATATCCACGCCTAAAAATCCATACTCAAATACGTGCTACAATCTTGAAATCTGTAAGTGTTAAAAGTTTCTTTGAGTGATTTCAAACATAGGTCTTTAATCATTTTCAAATCCAATGGTTTGATTTTGTTCTAGGCGTGATTTAAGTTTTACGCATACGCGTATGAACTTGTAATCACGTTGGGATGTTGTTTTGTGAAATGGATGTGTTAAAAGGGTTCTAATATTGATACTAAAACTGTTTCCAACAACTAATTCAACCCAGAAAACGTTTTTAATCTCTTTCAAATTTTAGGGTTTATGCGTGGAAATTGGGGCTTTTCATGTGCGAGTGTTTGAGGATAATTAATTGCTTGAGATAAGTTTTATACATGTTTAATTAACCAAATACATCTTTGAATCCAACCCAGAAACATTAAATCTGCATAATTAGACTTTAGAGTTTATGAGCAAGTTGGTTTGGGTATTTTTGATTCATGAGATTTTTGATGTTAAAACTTGTTACAAACAACTCATATGGCTTCTAAGACTTCCCAGAAATCATTTGGTACATTTTCCATGGCTAGATTTCTTATCAGTAGGATTTGACTCTAGGGTTTATGTTACGCATAACTTGGTTCCTACGCGAATCGGATAGAACTTGTGATGCCATGTGAGGTTGAAAGAGGTTGAAAAATTGTTAATGGATGTGTTATGATTGATTTATACGCTACATTCACCGTAATCAAGGTTTATAACAGATTAACGCTTATGGAATACCTTACGTGTAGACGCTACGCATAAGAGAAATCTTATGCAACTCTTACGCGCGTAAGGGTCTACAATAGGACTACGTGTATCCGTAGGATATGCGAACTTAAATTCTTACGCGATAAGGCTTACTCTTACAAGTAAACCTTACGCGTAAGCTTCATGCTAAGAGCCCATTTTTACGCGTAAGAGTGACGCTTACGCATAAGCTTAATCCTACGCGTATGGTTACACTGTTTACGCATAAGCTTACTATCCTACGCCTAAGCCAAACTTGTATCTAAATTTATGAAATGTTACGCGTACAAACTTGTAATAAGTTACTCATAACGTCACAAGACCAAAATGTCACTAATACGCAAAAAATGTTTAAATTTTGTATGAATGAGTGAAACTTTGGACCTTAATATTCAAAATTAACATACTCACGTAATTTATCACAACTACTTTGGACTATTGGACAACATGTGACTTTGGACTCGTAACATTCATTAACATAACAAATTCAATAAATTGGACAATAAAATCAACTTTTGACTAACATAATGTCTTTCGATATGTTGGTTCTTTTGTCTCAATACCTTTCAGATCATGATATGGACGTCATCATGGAAAATGTCAACGCACCAAATGAGCTCACAATGGAAGATATATTCCCCATCGACATAAAGATGAAGATTGGAAAGAACAACCTCAAGGTCGACTTTGAGAACTTCACCAGCTCAGAGTCTTCATGCAGGATTGCGCGACATATTCCAAACTCATCCCTACAACAATATGCTCACCAACGAAGAATCGTGTGTAAATTTACATTCATCAATTCGCACACAATGAAAAGGTTGATGATCGGGATGTCTTCACAATGACTCTCAATGATAAGGAAGTCACAGAATCAAGGTCGATTGCGAACAATTCTTCTTCGCTCACTGTCCAACCTCGCCAGTATGTACCAATTCCAAGTGAAGAGGCTACACTACAATTCATGGTAGATCTTGGCTATGATGAAGCAGCTGGAATAATCACCAAGCACTCCTCGGTCGATTTAAAGAACATTCCTCAACCGTGGAGAACCTTGTACATCATGATCGCTAAGTCAGCTTCGGAAGAGAGGGTGGTCAGAGCATCCTAAACTCATGCACTTGAAAACCTTTTGGGGCATGGTCAACAAGTAGCACATCGACTTTGCTACCCCGGAGTATGATGTCCCATCTCAAGAAGCCCGGGACAAAGGTTCCTTTTATCAGATACACTAAGTTGTTGATCCAACATTCTCGAAAAATCGACATTCCTTGAGACTTAATGATCCCAACAATCATTCTGTGTTGTATGAGCCCACGTTAAACATTGTCAGATTCAAGGACTCCTCAACAAAGAAACAAGATGCGCAAGGTTCCCGATCTCTCGATGATAAAAGTTTACCATCGATCGCCGATATCTTGAAGCCGTGAGTAAGGGCAAAGTCGGTTCATGATGAAAAGACTTCACTGCTCCAATAAGAAGACCGAAGATCAGCACCGAAAGTGTTGAAAGCATTGGGAGTACCCTCAAGTATCCTAAGAGAAATCCTCCTCAAAAAAGAAAAGTACCATCTAAGGGTGCCATCCCTAACCCTAAACCGCACTCAAACTTGAGGACGTAAGACTCGAGGCTACTGAGTCGATGAGGTGGTTCGCTATTCTCGAATGCTACGATGAACGACATTGAGGTCCAATGACCAACCACTCACCCCAAAACCGGACAAGGGAAAGACTCCAGCCAAGAGGCGTAAGAAGAAAGCTGATGATGAACCAAAGGATGAAGAAAGAGAGTACCACAAGACTCTTAAAGATCCGAGGATTCAACATGCCGCTAAAGAATTTAATCTTCAACAAACCAGGCCCTGGAGGTTCCATGGTGGTGCACTAACCACACCATTTCTCGATGCGTTAATCAACCCGATAAGGAATTGGTACCACCACTCAAGAATCATCAGTAAATAAAGCAGCAAGAGGATGAAATCATTTTCAATTTTGAAGAAGAGGAAAAGGAGAAGAATGAGAAGATAACCGATGAAGACATAGAGGAAGCAGCTAGGGAGAGAGTCAAGAAGAGGCTAGGGCAAAGGTCAAGAAGAGGCTAAAGCTCAAGAAGAAGCTGATAATTATCTTTAAGATAATCCTGAACACAACCCTGAAGAAACTTCTGAGCCACCGAAAGACCCAGAGCCATCTCATAACTCATCTTCATCTGACTCATCATCCCATTCATCACCACCACCATCCAAAGATGCTACCACCAGATCATCCTCAAAATCAGTCAAGAAACCTACCGATACTTGGGCATCACGTGCCAAGACCAAGATTGTCAAGGTTGTCAGGAAAGCAAGGAAACGAAATGTGGTCAACAAGAAATTGAATCAGCTTGCCAACAGAGTTAATCTACTTCAAAATGTGATAAATGAGTTCTCGGTGGAAAGAGACCAGATCCAAAGAATTCTCAACCGAGATACAGTGGTGAAATGGACAAGACGATTAGAGACGACACTCATAAGTTTCTTATCGACACCGCCCCGAGTCACAAAAGAGATGTTCGCACAACTCTATCCATATCTCATGTCATTGGTCAAGCATTAATCGCAAATACCACCGTGGTCATGCAAATCAAAACCAGCCTGCCTTGTCACTGATGCGAATTGATCTCTAAGCTGGTTATCCAAATGTCTCAACGACCAACTTTCCTTCACTCGAGAAGAAAAACTTTTTGAGGCATTACTGGAATATCAACTCAAGACATCTTGTAAAGAGTCTCTGTCGTTGTTTACCAAGAGATGATGACGATGCGATAAGGATTCCGAGCCTAAACGCCTAAAGAAAGGCGAATCCTCTTCCATGCCTCCACCACCCCAAAAGACCACCACCACCACAAGGACTGCTCAATGTCCTCCCCGCTCGATAAACTCAGACTTTGAGTCTTCACCACCATCAAAGAAAACCGATGATCATTTCCAATACACCGTGGTGACGACGAAGAGATTCTTGAGCCTCAACAATGTTCCAACATCAACCAAGCAGACTAAAGAATCATCCTCCAAGCCTAAGCAGAAAAGGTCAACAACAGTTGTATCATGGCTAGATGAAGATGAAACTGAAGAATATGACTGGTTCTCCAAGCTTGTTGATGCCACCTCTCAATTACCGGAAGGCCAAGAACGGTAGATGGTCAACCATGGAGCATGTCAAGATTATTCAAGAAAAGTTCAAAGTGAAGAAGATGACGAAGGGAGAATTGCGCCGAATCAAGAATGACGCGCTTCAATGCTTAAGGACAGCTCCGATAGGTCTATTGAAGTCGATATTCTCGACAACATCGCACGAGCCATGTCCAACAATATTGATTGGCTCAACCTCAATCCAACATCGACTTCACAAGACCGACAAGATTCCTTACTACATCGACCGGACAATGCCACTACCAACCATCGGCCGACCTGATCAACAAAGGATTCCCTACCAATACTTCTTCAACAACGACACTGAATTTCTTCAACACGTAGCGATGTAAGCAAGAAATACGCTACCCTCACCTTCAACGCCCCGAAATAGCCTTCTCCGATAATGTTGCCATCGAGGAAGAAGCCACAAGAATGTTTGTTGATAATGTGGTAAATTATGACCTCGATGCACAGTATGGAATTCATCATTGGCCTGAACGAAGAAGACAATACTACGGAAGCTGACAGGTACTAAAATCAAACAAAGAGGTGTATAGTGACAAACGGATTGTTGCTATAATGAATGTCAGTTTGGCTACAAATTGGGATTACTCATTCCTGGAAGCAATCAAAGTCAAATGCCAAGACGAACAAGAATATGATTTTACTGAAGCTGATTTTCCAAGATTGTCGCTTAACGACATTGAAGACATGTATCTGGCTAAGGTACAAGGTCGAATGCGACATTTCTCCACTAACATACAGCTGCAGTACATCAAGTCCTTGTTGATATTCATTAGAAGCATCGTCATCCAAGAACGTGTTGAAGACCTTCAACTTGTCGTGGAATCATACCAGAAAAGGGTCAATCTCACTAAACCGTTTCTTCGCTTTCCCGATATCAACCGACTCTCTCAGTACACCATTCTCAAGAAACCAAAGTTTGGCGTCGTTTACCGCAGTGAACTTCACCATAACTGTTTCATGGCGTGCAATGAGCTTCACAAGTTTTGTGATAACACTCTGAAGAAGGTTCGTGACGGGTTAGCGTATCGGTTAAAAGAGATTTATGAAGGCATTGGGTCGAAGAAGCGATGGAACTCCAGAGAAAATAGGGATGTCAAGAAGTTTATCAAGAGGATTGATGAGAGGCTGTTTCACCGGGATCAGATGCGGAGGTTAGAGAGCTTTGGAAGAGAGAGCTTCACTCTTACGGGCTATCAACTTCAAGAGATAACTCCCGGTGTCATTGAAGGAATGCCTAGTACTCATTAATTATTTTTTTTTATTGATATTTGGATGTTTTGATCTGTATAATGGACAATGGCTTGTGCACACATAACAGTGTACAATCCGTACTTGTAATGAAAGGACCCTGCGGTATGCCTCAGTGCCACAATCCTATAAAAGGAGCGAAAGCTTCTTGCTTTTGAGTAAAACTAATCAAAACTTACATTTTTCAAAGTTTTGCTCAAAAGAACAAGTACTTCCCCTTATGTTTTTCAAAACCTCAAAAGTAAATACTACTTGTTGAGGGGGAGTATCTAATAAAAATCTTTGTTTACAAAACGTTCTTCATGGAATTCTTCCCAAAAAACTCAAAATGGTCATATTTTGTATCAAAATTTCATCAAAAATAACATTTATATGCCATTTTGAGGTGGAGAAAAATTGTGTGATACAAATATGTTGGAAAATGTGATTGAATCTTCATGATAAGACTTAACCCATGAATTGACGAGATCTGAACTGTCACACACCGAAAAGATTTGTCTTCCAAGACTTATCCGAGTAGATCGTACCTATTCAAGAAGCTCTTGATAGACATGAACTTTGACGGGTTTGACAACCTTTCGAGGTTTGTCCACACCTTCAAGGTAGTTATTAGAGCTAGTTGTCACCTAAAAGCTGACAATGTAACTCTTTGACTATGCAATGTAACTGTGTCTCGCGGGGAATTGTCTATCTTGAGTCGATCAATGCAAAAGTGCGAGATCTACCCTCACTATGCAGATTTCTGTCAAAACACTTGAGCACATGTGGAGGGGGAGTATTTCTGATAAATACAAAACTCTCGAAGTGTTAAAAAAAATTTCACTCATAAACACTTTGAGAGATTTTTGAGAAAATAGTTTTATGGCAACTTAGGATAGACATGGAGTTATAAGGTGACTAAGGTTAGGAATAACCATCCTATGATCCGCCAGAGCCGGAGGGATCTACCCAAGGACACCACCAATAGTTAGAATTTAGAAGTCCTTAGGTATGATTATAAAAAGGAGAAAATGAGAATCGGAGAAAGAAGGAGTTGAAGAATTAAAAGGAAAAGTAAAGAAAAGGGTGAAAAGAAATAGCCCCATTATTCAACTTAGGCGCATAACCGGTTTAATTCATATGCTATTGGTTGTCACTTGATGACACCGGTATTGAAGATTAAAGTCGTCATGGACCCAGTGACGCATGCACTAAACCTTCTTAGCCACTCAAGTTTCTCTCAACAGAAGCTTGTTTCATTCTCTCAGGGAACCCTACGTAAACTATCGACTTTCTCTTAGTGATTGGTGGTATTGAAGAAGGAGACCCTCTCCCTAGTCTCCGCTCAGGAAAACCAAAGCCCACTATTGAGTCTAGAGCCACGAGATTCATCAAAAAGATCTCTTAGGAACACTTTACATTTCATCACTTGTTGTTCAACATTAAGGACGCAAGTGATAACATTATCGAGTCCTTCACAGATCTTAGCAATCTGTCGAGAACATTTATGAGGGGTTCACAACTATGATCCTCAGTGATTGAATGGAAACTCCTGCCAGGGTCAACATCAAAATGTACCGAAGAAGGTCACTTCGGTAACTCCTTGTGGGTTACGCTTAGTGTTGTCTCAAATGGTCTACAAGTATGGGGTGATACTCGTGTACCTCAACTACCAATGAACTGTAGGTATACTTCGGTATCATGGTTATCCTACTTGAGGGACTCCAGTTCGGAATAGCCTTTGCAAGAATTAGTGTTTTCACACTATGCTGTAACACGCCAAGTTCGAACTTGTAAGTGCTGGAAATCCCGCTAAGGAGATTCCTTCAAGTATCGAAGTCCTCAAGATGTGGGTCATTACTTGAACTTGTTCAATGTAATGCCAACCGTCCCTTATGGGATTCGGACGGCTGATTCGCCCGACCAAGGTGAATGGAATCAAGACATTCATCAGAAGAACAATCGTAGTGGTCAATTCTCTAAGAAACGACTAGAGTGACCGATTGGTATTTATCACTAACCAATTCTTATGTTTTCTTCTTATGGATGCTCCTGGGAGATGATTGTGCAGATTCTCTACATGCTCATACCAACAACAACATAAATTGAAGTTCTCTCGAAAGGCAACACAAAAGTCAAAATGATTCTTCGTCAAAACCAAAGAATCTACAAAGTTTAAAGACTAAAGAGAACTAAATCAACATGAAATCCAACGCCAAAGAGCGCTGAGCATGTTGGAGAAGGACGTGGAGACACCCGAGCAACGGCGGACCCGATGCAGACATAAACAACATAACATCACCTTATCCACACCGAACAATGAACAAAGATAAATGAAGACGCCAAAGTGAAAACTTCTAAGAAAAACAAGATCCTCACACTGGGGAGATTGTTGGAATTAAGACACTTCTTCTCACAAGAAAGAAGAATGTCAGAAGACGTCAAAGCAACTATTACATCTGAACCAACAACTTTTCAAGATTATTGAAGTCATTAATTACCAACACTTAGGGGGAGATTGTTGGAATCACTCCTAATCTATATTTCAAGTGTTTGTAGTCAATATGTAATAGGTTGCTTAATTAGGCTTTTATGTTTGTATTAATGGCAAGGCTTATGTAGAAAGCCCATAAGCCTTGGCCCATGTCCAATAAGGAAGGAAGGGAACTTGTAGTGTTGCCCTAGTCCCTTCCCTTATAAATACCTTTGTAAACCTTCTTTGGAAGGTTGGTTGTTCACTTTGCATAATACACCTACGCATAACCTTTGTTTATCTATACTCGTGTGTGTTTGTTTGTGTTCATCCAATCTATCTCTTCTCTATTTCTTACATATTGATGCTTGTGTTACATTATGGTGACCTAACAGAACTAACCTTGATATTTTTGCATGGAAATATTCTGACATGACATGAGTTCCAAGAACGTTGCTAATAGACGGAAAGCCTCTACCCAACACGTGTGGTCACGAATACAAAACATATTGGAGCGACAAGGTAGAAGGAGCCTAGCCTCAGAAAGAAACGTTGCCGCCTACAAGGAGGTCGATGAGCTGACACAAGCAGGCATTCTAGGGGAAGTCAAATTCCAAACTTGGGTGGCCAACCGTGGCGATGTGTGTTGACTTTATCGACATCATCAAGGCATGCCCGGCGGATCGCTACCCTACGTAAATTGATTGGAAGGTAGAGTCCTTAGCAAGCTTCTGACTGAAGTGTTTCCTAGATACCTATAAAGGGTATCATCAAATTCAGATGGCAAAGGAGGATGAGGAAAAGACAACCTTTTATACAAGAAAAGGTGTCTACTATTACAGAAAAATGCCCTTCGATGAAGAACGCAGGGGCAACATACCAAAGGCTCGTAGATAAATCCTTTAACAAGAAGATAGGCAGAAATCTCGAGTACGCTTGATGACATGGTTATTAAGAGCAAAACGGAGGAGGACCTACTCCTTGACTTCCAAGAGACCTTCGAAGCCTTCGGGGATCAAATAGTTAAACCCTAAGAAATGCTCTTTTGGTGTCGAGAAGAAGCAATTCCTAGGCATTTGAACAAAGCAAGGGATAAAGCTAACCCTTCTAAGGTAGGTTACATTCCAAGTCTCCAAATGCATGTGTTTTAACAAGTCAAGCCTGCCTGCGCAACCATCCTCACCGTTTCTTCCAAAAAACTTAAAGTTTCACAAGAAGCCTTCAATGGAGGATGGCAGCCGCTTTAAAAGATGAAGGAGTTCATCTAAATCCTTCCAACACTTACATGTACCCAATCAAAGGCTAAGTGTTGTTCATGTACTTAGCATCCTCCGGAAGAGCATTAGCGTTGTCCTAATGGCGTAACGACAAAAGGCAAATCCCCATTTACTTTGTTGTCAGGGTCTGAAGGAGTAGAAGTAACTACCCAACATTGGAGAAGCTTATACTAGCTCTAATCTACGCAGCAAGAGAAGGCTCCGACGATAGTTCCACCGCACAGCCTTAACCGACAAACCACTCGCTGCATCTTGTCAAGCACAAAGTCGAAGGGTGCAAAATGGGCTATCGAGCTTGGGGAGCATGAAATAGAGTTCAAAGGTCAAAACTCTATCAAAGGGAAAATTCTCGCAGACTTCTTGGCGGAAACACCTTCCGAACCGAGTACGTAAAAAGGAAGAAGAACCTAAGGATAAGCTCCTCAAAAGGTGGATGATTTGGAAGCTTTATACAGATGGAGCATCAAGCTTCACGTCCGAGCGTCTGGCACGCTGGTCAGTCTTGAAGGGAAGGAGCATACATATGCCTTCGGTTTGAGTTCTAAACCACCCAACAATGAAGCATTGAACGTCCTATTAGCAGGCCCTCTCTAGCCAAAGATATGGAGGTCAAAGCTCTTGCCATCTCTCTCTCAGATTGGTCAAAGGAACAATGACAGCTCCTATGAAGCAAGCAGCCCGCCATCAAGCAATACTTGGAAAAAATAAGGGAGATGTTGATGATTTCATTCCTACCATCTAATAATTCGCAAGGAATCGAACAAGAAGGTAGACGCACTAAGCAAGCTAGCCTTTATGGCCTTTGCTCATCTCACAAAAGAAGTGCTCGTTGAAGTTTTGCCCGAAAGGTCCATTATAAAAAAGAAGTCACACCGACGTTGTTCTGCGAGAAGGAGACACACGGATGACTCCCATCGGTACCCGATAAGTGGTCTTCCCCGAGGACCCTAAGCTAGCAAGGAAGATACGGGTTAAGTCTCCACAATACCAAAGCTAATAGGAGAAACTTGTATGAAGGTCGCTTTCTCACCTTGGCTTAGATGTGTCGGACCTGCTGTGCTTTGAGCATCATCGCAGAGGTCGATTTAAGGATCCTACTTCCATGCGCAGTCTCCGTATGTGCTAAAACACACACCTTTTCTATATCAAAACTGACCCAAAATAACCAAGAAAGAGCCGTTTATTGCTAATATTTGTGGTTTTCTTGAGTTTGTGTTTTGTGTGGTATGGATATGTAAAACACGCAAAAAGAACCAATCGCACGTAAATCCGAGCACGAGAGATTAAGAGAGCTTAAGCCAAGCCGAAGATCAATTATGCATTTATGAAGATTTCTACTCTCTGAGGATGATTTGTGAAGATTTGATCAAAGTTTGAAGAAATGTCAGAAATAGTCCCCAACTTTCAAAGAATGATGAAAACACCCTGAAGATTCAGAAATTGCAAATTCAATCCTTGGTCTATTGAAGAATGACAAGTTCAGCCCTTGGAAGACAATCATTTACATCTATGGTCCTAAAATCCGAAAATACAACTTTGGTCCTTTGAATATATCTTGGATCACAATGTTAGTCCTAGTCCAATATCTAATCCAATCCTTTATATTATCCAATCCACAATCCGGCCCAAATTCATCCCACCCGGTCCAATAAACAACCCAACCAATACCCGGTATACCTCCCAACCCAATACCACTACCCGCTACCAAACCCGAAGTCAACCCCTTTATGCCCGGTCAAACCTATTTGAAATACTATTAATAAACCAAACGCCCCAAACGAGGCTTTAACCTTCCCTGTCTTCCCCACACCCAAACACCACCATGTTAACACCAATCCCAAACACAAATCCTCGTACTAGCATCTTATCCATCTTCTAGAACCTCCTATATGTCATAAAGTGCCACGGGACAAATGGAGCAATTATTGGACGCTACACCCCTCAATGGGTGAAATGGAGCTCTTTGATTGGTTAAGGTGACAATGGATTGATTGTGTGGCTCAAAATGGCTTCTAGGCTCTTCTTATCAAGAATCCAAGACCTGCTCAAGGCTATAAATAGACCTCTTATCACAAAGGAATTAGTAATTCCTAGTTTTCCTTTTAGCTTTTGTCATATTTTTTAGTAGTTTCTTAAATGTTTTCTTAAGCTTTTGTTGTACTCTCAATTTCTTGTAATCCTTCTTCAGTTTTAATAAAAGTTCCAAGTTTTTGGTTTTTATCTTGCATTTCCTATTTAAAGTAATCAATAAGCTCTATATGGAATAATGGAATAAGCTCATTTCAAATTATATATTATAGCTTTGATGATATGCACCTCATGTCCTTTTCATTCACTTTCATTCACAAATATAATCGGTCAAAGAAAGTCAACTGTGTGGTGATTTTGGTTCTAAATGAATAAGGGGTTGATTGAGATGATGGATCCGTTGATGTGATGTATATGGGTTAGGTTAGTGGTCCTTTTGTGGTTTGCACGCCATTGTGGTGGACTTCTTGTAAGTCTCATTTGTAGCTTATTAAACAAGTAGCAGTTTTCATTCTCATTATATCCTGTTATAATATCAATATTGCTGCATACATAGCTTCATTTTGATGCATTGAATCTGTTTTGTAGTTAGAATAATCTTATCTTTGTTATTTGGTTAAAATAAATTGCATATCTGTCTTTGAAGGGGTGTTTGATTGCTTGATTTATCTAGTTATATAGTCGGTTGGATTCTATTGCATTAGTCTTTAGTAGTATAGTTATACTTATTTTTAGTTCATGTGCATAAAAATGGTTTAAAAGTCAAAAAATCATAAGTCCACTGTCTTTAGCTCAAACTTAAAATTTAACTAAAATCATTACATATAGGTTTAGAACTTGATAAACTTGCTTGCTTAAAGTGTAGTATTTCATCAAGATTGTCATTGTCAGTTCAAAATTTGCATCTAAATCTCAAGAAAGTCAAACAAACTTACAATGCTTTTTCAAAGTCAAAAAGGTGTCAAAAGCGCTTTTATGCGTAACTTGAAGTAGCTTGCACAGTGCTCATTTTAAAGAAAGAGTCTCATATTTGGCACAATTGTGTTTGCTAGGTGGTCTATAGTCCACATATATATTTTTGACTCGGCTTTTCTCGAGAAGCTTGTGCATAAGCTCAAACATAAGACCTGTTTACTGTTTTGGCATAAAAAATCAGTTAGCTTATATCTTAGTAAACTGCTTATTTGAGATTAGGAGTAGCTATCTTTAGTTGATTTTAGCTTATTTCAGTTTAATCTAGTTTAAGTAGAAGTTTGGTGGCTTAATTTGTTGTGTAGCTTATTTAAAAGTGCTTATTTGCTATCAAGTTACATTGCAGCCCTTATTTCTTACACACAAGCATCATATTTGATATTTTTCTTAGAACCAGAATAACATTTTAGAATTTTCCTGAGATTTTCATAATTTTTGGTCACTGTTCACTATTTTTCTTTATTAAATTCAGTTTTTAGGCATTTTTAAATAGCTTTAATTGCAACTAATTAAGAAAAAGTTCAAAAAAATAATTTTTCAATTTTCCCAGTTTGAGAAAAATATAAAAAGCATAAAAAAGATTTTTCCTTATTTTCCCCCTTTTATTTGGTATTTTTCACAATTTAAATTAAATTAAAATAGTTTTAAATTAGTAAAAAATAGGAAATTAATCAGAAAAAAAATAGTTTTGAAAAGTCTCTTATAGTATTTTAGATTTTATAAAAATAGTTTCATATTTTTCCCCTTAATTCTCATAATTTTTAGTATTTTAATTTAGTTTAAATAATTAAAAATTAGTTTTTAATTTTAATAAAATCCAAAAAAATAGTTTTAATTCTAAAATAGTTTTCAAATATCAATTTTAGAGTAAAAGTAATTTTAGGAATTTTTAGGATATAATTTAGATGTAGTTGCATTTTAATTACGCTTTATAAATTACGCTTAGTAATCTTGCACTTAGGATTTCCCGTATAATAGATTCTCTTAATTACTTTCCCTATTCCCGTAGTTTAATAAAATCAAAATCAAACAAATCAAAACATCGAGCATTAAATTCCAAACCAAAAACGACGTTGGCAATTCACTCCTCGTTGGGAAACGATCGGTTGTCTAATCCGTTTCAACGATCACACACTGGATTTGATTTATTATTCTTTTTCCTAAAGGAATTTGAATCTATCTTCGTGATTATTTTTTATATCGATATTGAGGTTTTATCCACACACACCCTTAAGCCTTCATTATCAGAAAATCGGTTCGAACCGTTTTAAGTTTCTTACGGTTAGTCATTCACAAGTGGCTAGCTTGTGTGAGTGCTTGACGTGTTTAGGCATTGAGAATCAATTTTGCCGCGGGAGGTTGTGTCACAACAATATCGTTTGAGGTTTGACGATTAGTGACTCGAGATCCTTCATTCGTGAAGTTACTATTTTTCTATAAAATAAAAAGTAAAAAATATTTTCCCTTTTCTTTGTATATATATATATAAGATTAAAAATACAAAAAGATTTTCTCTTGTGTTTTTGCTAATAAATAGAAGACACCAATTATATAACATTCTCAACGGAGGTGTTATCATTAATAAGTTCCCGAACTAAAGATCAAAAACTTGCCTTTGTGTCGCTTGTGGATTTATTTATTTCTATCGGATAAACAAACTGTGTGGTGGGTATAAGGACGGCCCGACATTAAATTGCGGCTGTAAAGAAGCGGGTTTTAATAAGCTTCGCTGACCCTAAAAGCTTCTCCGGCCGCTGCGCTTGTCTTATAGAGGTGATCTATTCACTTGGGATTATTGGTTAAGTTCACTGTTTTCGGAATACCGCCCGCTTTAATTGCCCTGTTTTTGAAAGTGCATGACTCGTTCTAATAACCTGACGACAATGCGATGCCGCTACAATTCCGCGAAGGCAAAATAGACGTGTTCTTTAGTCGAACCCGAGATTCGAACTAATCAAACCCCGCCCATCATCGAAATGGCAGAGGACAACCGATCTATGCTAGAGCAACTCCAAGCACCCACCGAGGGTTATGGAGAAGCCATCGTCGTCCGGCAATCGCTGTTTTATAACTTTGAGCTTAAACACGGATTGATAAATTTGGTTTCGTCAAGCCAATTTACGGATTTTAGAGAGACGATCCTCACTCTCATATCCGACGATTCAACAAGCTCACGTCTACGATCAAGTACCATAACGTTCGAAGAGGCTATCGCTACTACTCTTCCCATTTTCACTCGAGGGCCGCCTGGATTTGGCTCGAAAAACTACCCCCTCGATCGATAACCACATGGGAGAATTTAGTATCAAAATTCGTGAACGAATTCTTCCCACCGTCTAAAACAACAAGCCTTAAAAATGAAATAACAAAATTCACACAAAGATTTGATGAATCATTTAGTGAGGCATGGGACCGATTCAAAGATTTGCTTAGGCAATGTCCCCATCATGGTTTTTCTGAGTTGCACCAACTTGATACGTTTTATAACGGTTTGAATGAGACTGATCAAGACTCTCTCAATGCCGCCTCGGGTGGTAATTTGTTGACCCGATCAACGAGAGATGCCTTGTCCATTATTGAGAACAAATCTAAAGTTCGTACATCACGTAGCAAATCGGGTTGCCGCCGAGTGAATGATACACCATCGTCCTCGCCTCACGGAAATACGTCTAGCACCGATGCTAAGATTGATAAGCTTACGGATATGATCCGTGCTTGGTTAAGATTAATTATTCTCCACCCGCTCAAGTCAAAGCGGTGGAAACGACTTGTACTACTTGTGGTGGCCCGCATGCCTACTACAATTGGCCACCGATGGACATCCTTTCGATGCTAATGCCGTAATCGAGGTAACCAATACCATCCTCAAGTTGAAACGAGTCCTCGTGTTAGTAATCAAATGGGACCTCCGGGATTTTCTCAATCGAACAATCAGACTCGTTTTAATCAAAATCAAGTTCGTGGACCAAATGTTCAAAACCAATTCAAAGCTCCACCAAATCAATACCCAAACCAAGGAGTTAACTACAATCAAGTATATCACAACCCAAGCTATCAAGCTTCACCTTTGCCTTCAAATGAATTCACAACTTACGTTCAACACACCAATTCTACCATCAACACTATGCAAAATCAGATTACAAGTTTGAGGAACGAGTTTCAATCTTCGTTAACTAGACAAAGCAATGAGTTTAGGAATGAGATTCGACTTCAGAACAACAAATTGGAGACTTCACAGAATAAACTCGAAAATATGTTGAATGTCTGCTTTGTGTAAGGTCAGTCAACCCTCATCTTCGGGTTCTCTTTCGAGTGATACCATTCCCAACCCGAAGGGTGAGTTGAAAGCTATAACCACACGGAGTGGTAAGGCTTATGATGGACCCTCGTCTCCTACCCCGTTGAGTGAGGGAGGAACAAGATACCGAGGTTATTGAAGAAAATGTGCAACCCGCACTGCACCACCTCCGTCGTCAGATTCGACCTCGAACCCGATGTTCCGAAAACTACTCTTAAACCTTCACTTCCTTATCCTTCAAGACTTCATAATCAAAAGCTTCGTGATAAAACCAAAAACCAAATGGAGAAATTTGCTGAAATCGTTCAATCCTTGAATTTTAACATCAGTTTCACCGATGCTTTACTCCTCATGCCGAATTTGTCGCTATGATCAAGAATTTATGAGTAACAAAGAAAAATTGGCGAAATAGCAAAACACCGTTGAATGAGAATTGCTCGGCGGTGCTCCTCAAGAAACTTCCCAAAAGTTAGGAGACCCCGCAAATTTCTTATCCCTTGTGAGTTTCCGAGAATAGTGAAATGCTCCGCTTTGGCCGATCTTGGTGCGAGTATTAACTTAATGCCTCTTTCGATTTATAACAAACTTTCTTCCGAACTCACTCCTACTAAGATGACTCTTGAACTCACGGACCGTTCAACCTCTATTCCGAGAGGAATCGCCGAGGACGTCTATGTGAAAGTAGGACCACTTCATTTTCCCGCCAACTTCGTTGTCGTTGACTTTGATGTCGACCCGAGTACCTCTTATTCTGGAGGCCTTCCTAAGAACGGGTCATGCGATGATTGATGTTTATGAAGGAGAAATCACTTTACGATCTAACAAGGAAACCGTCTCGTTTAATATTAATCATCCTTCGAGATACTCCTCCAACTATGATGATGCTTCTATTAATCGAATCGACGTTCTCGATATTGTTACGGAGGAGTATGCTCAAAAGCTTCTTGATTTTATGGGTGGCAATCCCACCATTCCTCCTTCAAAATGTTGAACCATCTTCTAAGCCTATTATTGCTTCATTCTTCCTCTCACCGCTCGAGGGAGGTGATTTCATTTTGGAAGAGATCGATGAGTTTCTTGTCGATGATGAATCGATTCCACCGAATTGATGATGGTGTTTATGATTCGAGGGAGATATCCGCTTATCTTGAGCAATTGTTAAATGAAGATCCATTACCGCTCCTCCGAAAGAAATTACGATTGAAGAAATCAAGAAGTACAAACGCTCGATGAAAATCCTCCGGTGCCCGAGCTCAAGGATTTACCTCCTCATCTTGAATACGCTTTTCTTGAAAACCAACAAATTTCCCTCATCATTGCTAAAAACTTGAAAGATGAGGAGAAAACCGCACTTTGGATGTCCTGAAAACACAAAATGCAATCGCTTGGCAAATTTCGACATCAAAGGAATCAATCCTCGTTTCGTATCCACAAAATTTCTAATGGAGGATGATTGCAAACCCGTGATTCAACAACAACGTAGGGTTAACCCAAAAATTCATGATGTTATCAAAAAGGAAGTTCTTAAACTCCTCGACGTCGGAATCATTTATCCAATCTCCGATAGCTCATGGGTTAGCCCTATCCATTGTGTCCCTAAGAAGGGAGGTGGGAATGACCGTTGCTAACGATGAAAACGAGTTGATTTCCACACGCCTCATCACCGGATGGAGGGTGTGTATTGATTATCGAAAATTGAACGATGCTACTCGTAAGGACCATTTCCTGCTACCTTTTATGGATCCGATGCTCGAACGCTTAGCGGGAATGAGTTCTATTGCTTTGATGGTTTCTCCTTATTTTCAAATCCCGATCGATCCAAAGGATCGGGAGAAAACCACTTTCACATGCCCTTATGGAACTTTTGCTTACCGACGCATGCCTTTGGGCTATGCAATGCCCCAGACGTTCCAAAGGTGCATGATGGCCATTTTCATGACATGATCGAAAAGTCTATGGAAGTTTTTATGGACGATTTATCGGTTTATGGAGATTCTTTCACTTCTTGCCTCTCTCATCTAGACCACATGCTCAAAAGGTGTGAAGACACCAATTTGGTCTTGAATTGGGAGAAGTGCCATTTCATGGTTCGAGAGGGCATTGTCCTCGACCATAAGATTTCAAAATCTGGGATTGAGGTCGACCGAGCTAAAGTCGACGTTATAGCTAAACTCCTCATCCCACTACCGTCAAAGGTATTCGGAGTTTTTTGGGTCATGCCGGTTTCTATCGCCGCTTCATCCAAGATTTCTCTAAGATAGCCCGCCCTCTGACCCATCTCCTTGAAAAAGGATGCTCCGTTATCTTCACCCAACGAATGTGTTGAAGCGTTTAATATTCTCAAAAAGAAATTAACTGAGGCTCCGATCTTAGTTGCCCCGACTGATTTGCCCTTTGAACTCATGTGTGATGCTGAGGATTACGCAATTGGGTCAGTCTTGGGGCAACGTAAGTCGAAACATTTTCAACCCATACACTATGCGAGTAAGACATTGTCCGAGGCCCAACACAATTATACTACTACAAAAGGAATTATTGGTCGTTGTTTATGCTTTTGAGAAATTTCGACCCTACCTTGTCTTGTCGAAGACCATAGTGTATACCGACCATTCTGCCCTTAAGTATCTTTTGGCAAAGCAAGATGCTAAACCACGGTTACTGTGGGTTCCTCCTTCAAGAGTTTGATGTTACTATTCTTGACAAAAAGGAGCAGAGAACCCCGTCACGATCACCTTTCTAGACTTGAGAATCCCATCAAGTGTGTGCTAGAGAAAAAGGAGATTACGGAAACATTTCCTCTTGAGACACTTGGGATGGTTTCTAAGAAAGACCTGAACACCCCATGGTTTGCCGATTTTGCAAATTACCATGGGAATTTCATCATGAAAGCGTGGGATGTCGCCCCAACAAAAGAAGAACAAGTTTTTCAAAGATGTTAAGCATTATTTCTGGATCTATCCTCTACTTGTTTAAGATTTGTGCGACTCCGCAATCTGGCAAAGGTGTTCATGGCCAATGGCATGATTTACTTCCAAATGGGCTGGAAGCCGGGCGCCTCACCAATGACGCCCGAGTGGTTGTTAAGTTCTTGAAGAATTTGTTTTCCGATTTGAGCACCCGTGCATCATCGCTGATCGCGTACCCATTTCTCAGTAATGAACAATTTGCTAAAGTTATGGCTAAATATGGAGTTACCCATCGCCTTTCTACCGCGTGATCACCCAAGAAAACGCCGGACAAGTTGAGGCCTCAATCGGTTTGAAAAGGATTTTAGAAAGAACCGTTGGAGAAAATCGAGCTTCATGGGCCGATAAGTTAGATGATGCATTATGGGCTTTCCGCACTGCATACAAGACACCCATCGGGTGCACCCCATTTAAGTTGGTGTATGGAAAAGCTTGTCACTTGCCCATCGAGCTCGAGCATAAGGCATTCGGGCCTTGAAACATGCAAATTTCGATCTTAAGACCATGGGTGATCACCGAAAAGTTCAATTGAATGAATTAAACGAACTTAGGGATCAAGCCTACGAGAATTCTTTGATTTTCAAAGAGAAGACTAAGAGGATTCATGATGCTAAAATCAAAACCGCGTTTTCAACGTTGGTGATCAAGTTCTCTCTTTAACCTCGTTTGAAGATATTCTCGGCAAACTCAAAACCCGTTGGTCCGGACCATTCACCATCACTCAAGTTTTCCCGTATGGAACGGTGGAGCTTTCTCAGCCCGATGGCCCAAATTTCAAGGTGAATGGTCATCGTGTGAAACATTATTTTGGAGGGGACATTCCATCTATGGTTGTCCCGGATCTCCAAACTTTCTTCCCCATGGACAAATGAATTCGGGGTCGAGTCAAGCTAGCGACTCGGTAATCAAAAACAAGAGCGCTTCGTGAGGCACCCCATGCTTATCTCTATCTCTTTCTATTTTCTAATAAGTGACGGAAGAGGTCTCGCCTCTTCGATTTCTCGTGTTTGGTTGTTTGTAATGTTGTGTAGGAATTTCCCGATATGAAGACTCTCTGCTTCGAAGTTTGTCATTTTCTACTCGAGTTTCATGATCGATGTGATGGAAACGATATCCTAATCTTAACGACTAACGTTTATCTTTGAGCATACTTAATAAACGGCTTTTAGATTTTCTGATATACTTGCTTTAAACATTAAGGAAAATGTTTCGTTCTAGTCTGGGGTAGGGTAATCTTCGATTTGATTTGACCGACTTGCTTATTTTGTCAACTCTCGCAACCCCTGTTTTCCTTAGAAAATGAAAAATTGTGCAAAAATGTGAAAATTTAAAATTTTTGTAAGCTTTTGTTAAGTCTTTTTGTTTGAAAAGTTTTGCTAATCTCTTAGACAAGAAGCTATAAAAAGCGAATTCTAGCTCACAAGGCTAAGATTTTGCAAGTTTCCCCGAGCGACTTTAAATATGCATGACTTTATTTCATTAGACGAAGCATCGCTAAGTAAATATATGTTTTGACACCTTGATTGACTTTCCTACTGGTGAGAGTAGGAATAGAATTCGACTTGACCGCAAGTGTTGAGCCCTAGCTTGTTCCCTTAACCATAGGTAATCTTAAAAATTATTATCGGCTAAGCATCTGCGGATCTCATTATTTGGGATTTTAAATTTGCGGAGATCGAGAAATGATAGAGTTACTTATGAGTTTAGATGCTAAGCGTGGAGTAGTTGGTTCTCTTTAGAGCCCATCGAAGGTACTTATGGCTTTTTGTTCCCACAAAATTGTTTAACCCCATATCTGTCTAATGATTAATTAGAGATGTCGAGTTTTTGGCGATAGTTAGTTCTTTATCTTCTTTAAAGAATCTTTGTTTTAAAAATTGGGTACACATCAAGGATCCGTAATAAATAAGTAATAAGTGATAAATGAAAAGTAATAAGTAAAGTTATGAGTCAGTGCGGTTCGAGATCGGACCCGGATCTTTAGCCGGGATTGAGTGAGGTCTTAGCCTAGCCAGCCCGGATCCTCATTTCATGAAGCCTATAGTCTTGGAATTACCCCGTGAAGCTCCGTAGTTCATAGCTCATACAAGTAAAAGTTTAAGTGTAAAAAAAAATAAAAAATAAATAAATAAAAAAAAATGTTGAAAAATGAAAATGAAAAATCAAAAGTATAAGTTAATAAAAATTCCTTGATGTGGACCTCATTTTTACGACAATGGTTCTTGAGAGAAGGAGGATAACTAAATATCGACTTAACTTTGTATCTTTATCGAATAAAACCTATCAAACGAGAATTTGAAGAAATTCATTTCTCACAAAAAATAAAAAATCTAGAGGAAAATAGGAAAATGGGAACAAAAGGTAATTACACAAGTAACTTCCATGGGTAGTGTTAGCATCTAGAATCATACTTAACAATGATTTCGATTTTACGCTTAGTTTGGGAGCTTGTGAAAAATCGGGGACGATGTATTCTATCCATATGGTCACTTCACTGTTGTGTTTTCTACTCGTGATCCTAACGGTCGCTTGAAAAATGTTGGAGTTATTGATCGACATGAAAGTTCAACAAACCGCCATTCATAATCGGAATGTGCTTAACCGTAATATCTATACATGAGAATTGAAAGGTAAACGGGCGCTTTAGAATTAAGGCTTTCTTAATCTCTTTTGAGGAACCTTGACTACTTCTTCTCTTATTATTGGTTTGTCTGAACTGTTTTAAGTTTCTTACGGTTAGCTATTCACAAGTGGCTAGCTTGTGTGAGATAAATTGACGGTTTGGACATATCAATGGTTTAGTAGAAAGAGATTGAAATCCTTGGTTTTGAAGTTGAGTTGATTGTATATGCGTGACACGACAATGGTCTCTCGCTGGGTATTTTGGTATGTGCTAAAACACATACCTTTTCTATATCTAAACTGACCCAAAATAACCAAGAAAGAGCCGTTTATTGCTAATATTTGTGGTTTTCTTGAGTTTGTGCTTCAGGCAGTATGGATGTAAAAACACGCAAAAAGGAACCAAATCGACGTAAACCGGTAACGAGAGATTAAGAGAGCTTAAGCCAGCCGAAGATCAATTATGCATTTATGCAGATTTCTAATCTCTGAGGATGATTTGTGAAGATTTGATCAAAGTTTGAAGAAATGTCGAATAGTCCCCTAACTTTCGTTGGACGTGAAAAAACCCTGAAGATCTAAATTGCAAATTCAATCCTTGGTCTATTGAAGAATGACAAGTTCAGCCCTTGGAAGACAATTTCAGATTTACATCTATGGTCCTCAAAATCCTAAAATACAACTTTGGTCCTTTGAATATATCTTGGATCACAATGTTAGTCCTAGTCCAATATCTAATCCAATCCTTTATATTATCCAATCCACAATCCGGCCCAAATTCATCCCACCCGGTCCAATAAACAACCCAACCACACCGGTATACTCCCAACCCGAATACCACTTAAACCCGCTACCAACCCGAAGTCAACCCCTTATGCCCGGTCAAACCTATTTGAAATACTATTAAATAAAACCAAACGCTTCCCCAAACAAAGTTTTAACCTTCCTCTGTCTTCCCACACCCAAAAACACCACCATGTTAACACCAATCCCAAACACAAATCCTGCATCAGCATCTTATCCATCTTCTAGAACCTCCTCGATGTCGAGCAAAGTGCCACGTGGACAAATGGAGCAATTCTATTGGACGCGACACCTCAATGGGTGAAATGGAGCTCTTTGATTGGTTAAGGTGACAATGGATTGATTGTGTGGCTCAAAATGGCTTCTAGGCTCTTCTTATCAAGAATCCAAGACCTGCTCAAGGCTATAAATAGACCTCTTGGCTCACAAAGGAATTCGTGCAATTACTAGTTTTCCTTTTAGCTTATTGTCATTTTATTTTAGTAGTTTCTTAAATGTTTTCTTAAGCTTTTGTTGTACTCTCAATTTCTTGTAATCCTTCTTCAGTTTTAATAAAAGTTCCAAGTTTTTGGTTTTTATCTTGCATTTCCTATTTAAAGTAATCAATAAGCTCTATATGGAATAATGGAATAAGCCATTTCCTACTATTATAGCTTTGGTGAGTTTATCTTGCACCCTCACTGTCCCTTTCATTCACTTACATCACAAATATAATCGGTCAAAGAAAGTCACTGTGGTGATTTTGGTCTGTAAATGAATAAGGGTTGATTGAGATGATGGATCCAAGGTTGTGTGATGTTATATGGGTTAGGTTAGTGGTCCTTTTGTCGGGTTTGCACGCCATTGTTTCGGACTTGTAAGTCTCATTTAGCTTATTAAAACAAGAGTGCCATTCTCATTATATCCATATAATAATGAATATTGCTCATTATACATAGCCATTTTGATGCATTGAATTGTTTTGTGTTAGAATAATCTTATCTTTGTTATTTGGTTAAAATAAATTGCATATCAGGTGAAGGAAGGTGTTTGGATTGCTTGATTTATCTAAGGTTATAGTGTTAGTCAATGGTTGATTCTATTGCATTAGTCTTTAGTAGTATAGTTATACTTATTTTAGGAGTTCATGTGCATAAAAATGGTTTAAAAGTCAAAAATCATAAGTCCAATGCTTTGCTCCAAAATGTTAAAATCGCTTAACTAAAATCATTACATATAGGTTTAGAACTTGATAAACTTGCTTGCTTAAAGTGTATTTCATCAAGATGTATCACATGCATTCTCTGTCAAAATTTGCATCTAAATCCCAAGAAAGTCAAACCTTACAACTGCTTTTCAAAAGTCAAAAGGTGTCAAAAGGTTTTATGCGTAACTTGCAGCAGCTTGTACAAGACTCATTTTAAACAGTTAGAGTCTATATTTAAGCACAATTTCAGTTTGCTAGGTGGTCTATAGTCCCACATATCTGTTTTTGACTCAGGATTTTCTGAGAAGCTTGTGCATAAGCTCAAACATAAGACCTGCTTTTATCTGCTTTTGGCATAAAAATCAGTTAGCTTATATCTTAGTAAACTGCTTGAGATTAGAGTAGCTATCTTTAGTTGATTTTAGCTTATTTCAGTTTAATCTAGTTTAAGTAGAAGTTTGGTGGCTTAATTTGTTGTGTAGCTTATTTAAAAGTGCTTATTTGCTATCAAGTTACAATCATGTTCCTTATTTCTTACACACAAGCATCATATTTGATATTTTTCTTAGAACCAGAATAACATTTTAGAATTTTCCTGAGATTTTCATAATTTGTGGTCTGTCTATTTTTCTTTATTAAATTAGCTTTTAGATATTTTAAATAGCTTTAATTGCAATTAATTAAGAAAAAGTTACAAAAAATAATTTTTCAATTTTCCCAGTTTAAGAAAAATATAAAAAGCATAAAAAAAGATTTTTCCTTATTTTTCCCCTTTATTTTGTATTTTTCACAATTTAAATTAAATTAAAATAGTTTTAAATTAGTAGAAAATAGGAAATTAATCAGAAAAAAAAATAGTTTTGAAAAGTCTCTTATAGTATTTTAGATTTTATAAAAATAGTTTCATATTTTTCCCTTTAAATTTCATAATTTTTAGTATTTTAATTTAGTTTAAATAGTTAAAAATTAGTTTTAATTTTAATAAAATCCAGAAAAATCCAAAAAAATAGTTTTAATTCTAAAATAGTTTTCAAATATCATTTTTAGAGTAAAAGTAATTTTAGGAATTTTTATGATATAATTTAGACGTAGTTGCATTTTAATTACGTTTTATAAATTACGTTTTAGTAATCTTGCACTTAGGATTTCCCGTATAATAGATTCCCTTAATTACTCTATTCCCCTCAGTAGTTTAATAAAATATAAATCATACAAATCAAAACATCGAGCATTAAATTCCAAACCAAAAACGACGCTATAATTCACGTTTCGTTGGGAAACGATTCGGTTGTCTAACCGCTTCAACGATCACACACGGGATTTGATTTATTATTCTTTTTCCTAAATGAATTTGAATCTATCTTCGTGATTATTTTTGATATCGATATTGAGGTTTTATCCACACACACACCCTTAAGCCTTCATTATCGAAAATCGTCCAACTGCTTTAAGTTTCTTACGGTTAGTCATTTACAAGTGGCTAGCTTGTGTGAGTAAGCTTGACGTGTTTAGGCATTGAGAATCAGGCCCCGTTCAGTTTTCTCGAAGATAATGAAGTGTGCACACGGAGCGTGTGGCCACGTATGAAGCCTCTTAAAATGATGAAAAGATCGTGAAAACCTTGATCCGTTAGGAAGAGGAGAGAGATGGCCTCTATCCGAGAAGCCAAGCACAAGCACAAGATAGAAGGCTACTACAACAAAAGGGTCAGGCCTTCCACTTTCAACCCTGGGGAATATTTGCTATGCATCAACAGTGCAAGCAAAGCAGAGTACCAAGGGAAGCTAGGACCTACTTGGGAAGGACCCTACGTTATAGCCGAAGGCTCACGTGCAATGGAGCCACAAGCTGGCTACTCTTCTAACAGAACCCATCGACGCAACATGGAATGGGTACAACTCCCAAAGTTCTATGTTTAAAGAAGTATTTTTACTTTTCATTCTTGTATTAAAAGCTTCTCATGGGAAAGCAAGCATTATTTGTAGTTGTCTTTATTCATTTCAATAATGATGTAATCCTCTCTACCAATTCAATGATGAATAATATATTTCCCGCAAATCTCTTGTGTAGAAAACTAGAATGGGGGGTTGAATAGTTTACCGATTAAAAACTTTGTTTTGAAACTTATTGAAAGATCAATTGATATTGATCTTAAGTGTGTTAATGAAATATGCAAGCAATGAGTAATAAGTAAATAAAGAAAGAAATGATCAAACCACAACAAGTTGTTTATAGTGGTTCGCCACAAGGACCTTTTTTCTCGGCCCTACTCCAATTCTCAGCCCCTAACACTCGAGAGTTTAACTTCACTAGTCAACAAGCTCCTTTCACCGGCGGAGAAAACCTTTACACGTCGCTTACACTATTTCCGACACTAAGCTAGATGTCGAGTTCTTTCCAAGGGTACAACTACTCCCACACACAATGTATTTTGAGGACTAAAATACTAACCACTCACACTCACAAGATTATGATGGTTTGATACAACAATGAAGTATGGATCAACACTAGATCATACAACACTAAACAAACAAGACTTCCAACTTCTCGTTGAAGCTTGAATATGACTTGATCTTCTTTGCTACAAAAGAGATCACTAATATGATAAGAAACTGAGTTAGAAAGGTTAGAGAGAAGATATGTATGAGAGTATGTTAGAAAGGGATGAAAAACTACTTGGCTTGGCATTGCTATTTATAGCCAAAATGGACAGAGGCCCACGGACTCCGGACCTTTAAAAGGTTCCGCCCTGTACCAAAATGGTACCTAAATCAAGATATCAAATCTTGCTTAAAGTCAACTCTATCTAAGAGAGATTTTGCAAGATATGAAGAGTACAAATCTTCACAAAATATCTAATGGAATCTTTTAATGATTTCCATGATGTAATACATGATGTCAAATGTTGTATTACTATTTATAGAATTATGCAAATGCTTAAGTAGTGTTTGGTTTTAAGAACCTAACACATTCTACAAACTACTTATCATACATAATGATTAGAGTCATATCAAGATGTTACTAATTAAAAGTGTAAATGCTTGAATGATGAATATATTGTTTGAGAAAGCTTGTTTTAAATAATAAACCCCAATTTACGTTAACAAAACTTAGGCAAAGATAAATATAAATGATTTAATATATTTGTATTAACATTCTCCCCCTTTTTGTTGAGGACAAAATATAAATTTTATTTTTATAAAAGAAACAAAGTTTGTACAAGAGTTATAAAAATATTAGTTTTAGAACTTGAAAAGGAAATGATAATGGTGTATGAAATTTGACTTTTTCGAAAGTCAAGTATTATCAATGAGGGTTCCTTGCTTTGACTTTTTAGAAAGTCAAATGTATGTGTTTGACTTTTCTAAAAGTCAAATATGAAAAATTTTAAAGTTCTATATTTTCTCCCCCTTTTTGTCTCAACAAAAAGAAGAGGCTATGCGGAATGTAATGAGCCGGAGCTATTATCTCCCCCTTGTTCAAAGCTCCCTAAATTTGCTTTAATGGGAAGATACATGGATTGTGAAAATAAAGCTAAAAAAATGTTAGTAATAATGATCATTCACAAGCATTTCCAAGCACTATGTAATGACACCAACAATATGATAAACAACATTCATTAGTTAAAATTTTTCATGAATAAAGATCATGAAAAGAGAACACACCCATGTGTTTCTAGAAAAAAAAAAATTATCCTAAGAAAGCAAATAAAAGAAAAACTATTCTAAAACCATCCTAAAGTGATGGTGGATGGGAAAGAGCGTTGAGACGCTCAAGAATGTGGTTGAGGATGAACCTCATTTCTTCGTGGAAGTCATGGACCATAACCCGGGTCCGTTCCACGGTTTGACCCGTTTGCTCACAAGTTGAGCAACCATGCCTTGGAGGGTAGAAAGTTTGGGGAGGTTGTGGTGGTGGAATGGTGAATGTGTTGGTGGTGTTGGGAATGTTTGGAGTGGTCATGATGGATGCAATCAAAGCATTTTGCATTTGCATTGTCTCACTTAAGTGAGAATCCACCATGCCTTTGAATTGGTGGAGGTTGTGGAGTTCGGCTTGAATCTCTTCTCTAGTGGGATTGTCATCCCACATGCTTTCCGGAATGTCCTCAATATGAGGAGACATTGATGATGGAAGTGGATGATCCCCTCGTAAAGGACCATGAATGTCCTTGTGAATGGGGTGGAAAGGAGAGGTCTTGGCCCTAATGGGGCTGGGTCAATGGATGACCGAGGGTGACTCATGAGCGATTACCAATTGTGCCAAAAGATAGCAATGGTGGTGGATGACTTGGCCTAGGAGGCAAGTCTTCCAAGTCCTCTAGAAAAGGATTTGGTGATGTTGGTGGAGTTGAAAATAACTCCATGGGAGTGAGAGTGGGAGACCTTGGTGAAGGTGGTGAGGGTGTTTTGGATGTTTGGATGGGTGCCGGTGGAGGTGAAGTAGGTGGTTTTGTTGGTGGTGGAGTGGTGATCACAATGTGTGATGAAGTGGGTAGCTAAGGTGGTGTATCATCTCTAATGGGAGATGAGATTGAAAGTGGTGAAGATTCGGATGATGAGCTAAGATGAACAAAACAACAAGGCCTTACGCTCATTCTAGCGGTTTTCTTGCAAGGTTTTGGTGATGATTTAGTCATTTTAACTTGGGTTTTGATTTGCTAGATAGTAATGAGAATGAGGAAGGTGTGAGGATGATCATGGTAAAGCCTTTCAATTTATAGAGGTTAAAAAATGTTGAGAAATGTGTTTGATTTGATGTTGAACCATTGAAGAGATGAGGTTCCTAATGATTTGGAAGTGGGTTGAATGCTAGTCATATCACCCAAGTCAATCCATACAAAAGAGATGGAGTGAAGAAAAAAAGATATGCAATAAATGTGTTCTAGTGAGTGGAATTTCCTAATTACGGATACCCACGGATTTGAAGGTACCAAAATTTGGTTCCTTCCTTTATGCCAAAGGGCTCCTTGGGTGGATTTTTCAAATTTTTGAATTTTGGTGGGAAATGGATTTCTTATACACCTTAGTAAATAATACTAGTTCTAATACCAGTATAAACTAGTTAAGATTGATTTATAAGTGATGGAAGATAATTTGGAATCACGAAAGAGTCAAAATTCAGAAAATTACCTAGAGGATCCACGGCACCAAAATCATACACGGACGGTACCCTAAAGAGGGTGCCGCCGGTCCATTGCATGTGTATGACGGTACCAAATTACATAAAGGACGGTACCAAAATTATGGTGCCGTCCCGATCCGCGGGAGGCCAAATATGGACAGAGTTCGTTTAGGTGTCGTGAAAATTCGAAACCTCAAATTTTCTCAAAAATCGTTATACTAAACATTTATAGTTAGGAAAAGTAAATAACACATATGTAAACATAGTGGAGCATAGATTTTGAGCAAGGCTTATTGATTTTCACAATATAGTGAAAATGGGTAAAATTTGATAGCATACTTGTGCTATCCCCTTGCATGAGATTGTTAGCATACACCATTGTTTCAAGTTATATTATCATCCTACATAATAAAAGCAACTAAATAGTATCAAACATTAACGATAATGCATTGTTCCAAACACTCCTTAAAGTATCCCTTATTTGTCCAACTCTTGTAAATCTTGTTCATCATCCTACCAAGCACTTGAACATTCCCTTAGTTTGCTTGAATTCCACTGATTCATTCTCTATCTCGGGAAGAGATGCATAATACTCATGAGGCGGAAGATGAGAGCTTGGAAGACCATCCTCGGAGCTATTTGATGATGATGATGATGGAGTTGGAGGTTTTAGCTCTCTTGCCTTTGTCTTAGCAACTCTTGCATCACTAAAGGTACAAAGATGTGAGGGATGAGCTATAGTGAAGATGCATCCCTTTGGAGTTGGTGGAATTGGAGCGAAGTTTCTAGAGAGACGGGTGAGAAGCATCCCGTATGGAAGAGCAACGGATCCTTGAGTTGGAATATCAATCATTCTCTTAGCTATGTAGTAGGCTAAGTTGAATGGTTGTCGGGTGGACAAGTTGTAAAGCATGTGGCAAAGACAAGCGCGTGATCCCTATTCCCTATGGTGCTAATGACGTTGCTCTAAGTAACCTCCCATTTCTTAAATTCGTGCTTAAGTTCATTTAGCTCCATTCCATATGGATCTCATTCTACCTCTTTTCCCTTTCGGGTTACTCGGGTTGTATCGGTTTTTGGGTTAAAAAGGTGTTCACGGATGACATCCTTATCGCCAAACGGGTTGTGAGAGAAGGTCGTTGATTGCATCAAGGGCGTTAGTGACCACTTATCCGCAGTAACACAAGTTCCTCGTTAATTCCTAGTACTTTAGCAAATTCGCTTAAGGTGATGGTGTAGTCATTTTGGTTGATTCTAAAGCTAAGACAAAATTCATCATCATCTTCATCACTAAAACCGATTACACTAGCATAGAATTCTAACACAAACCTAGGACAAATTGGTTCATCAATGTTAAGAAGACAATCGAATTGAATGGCGGCTAGTTCTTCACGAAGATTAGTATGCTTAAGGAAGGATGGGTGAATGGTTCTACCCTCATGGAAATACCTTGATTCTAGACCCCTAAATATTTCTACTTGTTCCTTGGTAAGTCCTTTGGTTTTGTGGTGTTTGGGAATGTAGTTAAGGGTGTCTTTGTGATCATAGAATCTTGCGGCTACCATGGTTATTCCTAAGGACAAGAATTAATATGTTAAAAAATTAAGATAAATTTCAACGCTTTTGATTCTAGTGTGTGCCTATATGAAAACAATTTGGAGTTGCGGTTATCTCGACTCATTTTATGCACAAAATGGTTTTAGGGGGGTGTTTGGCAAATACCATGAGATAACCCAAATGCTCCTAATTCAATGTGGCTACATTTGAATATACCAGGGAGTGCATATTAGTTATGCAATACCTTTAGTATTCAAGAGCATGCAAGTGATGAAAATTTAACGCTTCTATTTGTATTAGCAATGAAAAAATGTTTTCCTACAAGTGAGAAGCTTTTCAAAACTTTTGACATGGGGTGTTTGGTTGTTTGAATAAGGCCTTATATTTATTATCTATCAATTAGTGGGAAACATGATTTGTTTATGCAATATGATAATGTAGCACCTAATTTGAATGACTAGTTATGCAATTTGCCAATTGAATTCATATTTGGTATAAAAACATACATAAAACCCCATGTAATAATTTGTGATAGTTTTGTGCATAAATAAGAATCCTAGACTGTAATTAAGAGATGAAATGTAGTTAGGATACTTACAATGATGTTATCTTCAAAGGATTAGTGAGTGGGAAAGTGACAATAATGAGCTTGGTTTAAGTTTTACACGTTTTGGTAAAGTGGGTTGTGAGGAAGAAGATGTTATGTATATAGCAGTTTTTACAGTAGGCACCAGGACCGACCGGCACCAAATAATTGGTTCCGTCCGTGTTGTCGCTTTGGTGCCGTACTAAGAGCGAGATATAAGGCATATTGTTTTGGTTTGACCATTCTAATGTTTTAGGCTATGTTTATCCTACATGTTTGGTTCCATTAACCCTAAACCAAGTCTAAGAAGATTAAAAGGTTCTCGTTTAAGAGGTTTAGTTAAGATGTCGGCAATGTTGTCTTCGGAGGATACTTTCTCGATTGAAATGTTTCCTTTTGAACATTGTCGCGAAGAAAGTGATGACGGATTTCAATATGTTTTGTACGAGCATGTTGAACGGGATTCTTGCCGAGATCGATGGCTCCTTTGTTGTCGCAAAGTATCACAATGTCGTTGAGATGAATTCCGTAGTCTACGAGCGCTTGCTTCATCCAAAGAGCTTGTTGACATGCTTTTCCGGCTAGACGTATTCAAACTTCAGAGTAGAGATGGCTAAAGCCGTTTGCTTCTTTGCAAACCATGAGGTGAGACAATCTCCAACAAAAGTGCAAATACCACTTGTACTTTTTCTATCGACATAATCACGGGCATGATCCGAGTCGGCATACACTATGGTTTCTATACCCGTTCCTTTGGGATACCATAATCCTAAACACGTTGTTCCCTTAATATATCTAAAAATCCTTTTTAATGCTTCTAAGTGTGATGCCTTTGGGTTTCTTGAAAGCGAGCACATAGACAAACACTAAACATAATGTCGGGTCTACTAGCCGTAAGATAGAGTAGGCTACCAATCATTCCTCTATATTTAGTGTTATCTACTGATTCACCTTCTTCGTCCTTGGTGAGTTTAGTGTCCGAGGACATGGGTGTTTTAGTTGGTTTGGAATCTTCAAGACCAAATTTCTTAAGCATGTCTTTTATATATTTAGATTGGTTAAAGAAAATACCATCTTCTAGTTGTTTAATTTGAAGTCCTAAAAAGAAGTTTAACTCACCCATCATACTCATTTCAAACTCGTCATGCATGATTTTAGAGAAATCATTACATAGTTCTTGACAAGTTGATCCAATATCAACGTATATTTGAACAATAATAATTTGTGATTCCTTTTTCTTGGTAAAAGAGTATTATCTACTAATCCCATAGTATATTTGTTATCAATAAGTAAAGTCTTAAGACGGTCGTACCAAGCTTTAGGTGCTTGTTTAAGGCCATATAATGCTTTCTTGAGTTTGAAGACATGATGTGGTTTCTCAAAGTCGGTAAAACCGAGAGGTTGAGCAACATACACTTCTTCGTTAATAAACCCATTAAGGAAAGCACTTTTAACATCCATTTTAAATAATTTAAAGTCATAAGCACATGCATAAGCAAGTAATATTCTAATAGATTCAAGTCTAGCTACCCGCAAGTTTCATCATTATCATATCCTTCCTGTTGATTATAGCCTTGTGCAACAAGCCTAGCTTTGTTTCTAGATACTATACCATTTTCGTCCATTTTGTTTCGAAAGACCCATTTTGTTCCAATTATAGTTTGATCTTTGGGTTTTGGAACTAGTTTCCAAACATCATTTCTAACCAATTGGTTTAATTCTTCTTGCATGGCAATTACCCATGATTCATCTTTTATTGCTTCATTTATGGTTTTTGGTTCAATGGTGGATACAAAACAAAAAATGATTACTTTGATTTTTGGAGCTTGTGACCTTAAGGTTCTTTGATTGGTTGTCCTATGACCTTTCTAATGGATGACTTTTAGATTCTTTGATGTTGACAATTTCCTTATTT
>OU343216.1:159573800-159600911 GCA_910596185.1 Chrysanthemum makinoi
TTTTCTTCACATGGAACTTTTCTTGCAAAGTTTTATGCGGCTCCAATGTAGAACCGTCATACCAACCTCGACCTTCATCGCAGTAGGAGTTTGATTGACAAGTGTGGAGAACCATTCAAACTTCTTGGTTTTATCACATCTAGCCATGAGACCCACTCCAGCTCAGCCGCCTTCTTTGGAAGGCCTTGATGATGATACCGGTTTCTCGTGACTTGTTTGGGTGAGTGGGTTGTTGTCGGCTCAAGGACCTTCTTCATCGCCACCACCCGTATACTCAAAGTAATCACCGCTTTATGAGTCGTGGGTGGTAACTTCGAATCGCCCCGAGGTTTATCAAGAGAAGACCGAGGTGGATGAGACTTTTGTTGAGAAGAAGTTCGTGGTGGAGGAGGTGGCATAGAGGTAGATTTACCCGACCGCTTCGACGCTTATGCTGGTAATCCTTATCCTTATCATCGCCATCTCTTGGTCGCTTGGGTTGATCGTCAATTCTTTGCATGATGATCCGAAGTTGAAAATCAAGTAGATTTTCGAAAAATTTAGCTTCATCCGAAGTAAACGCTCCAGATCGCTTTGACATTTGTATCACAAGTTTAGCGATTAACTCATTCTGAGAGATCGCCTTCTTGGCCATTGTATTTTTAACCAATGCTACGATGTTGGGTGAGTTGTTCGAAAATATTTCTTAGTCACACCGGGACAAGGTCGTTAAGAAAACTTGTGAGTATGATCTCTTGTCGCCTTTTCCAGCCTTTAGGACTTTAGGAACGATATCCTCGAAGGTACTTGTTAGTGTAACCTTCATCATTTCGCTCAGCCTCTTTACGATGACTCTTCATGAACTTCGAACAAATTCCCTTTCTTTCTCCATCTTGTCTCGCCATACATATGATGTATGTGATCAAGAAAGAAATTTAGCTTTTGTAGAGCACGCTTTTCCTCGACTTGTTTGACGCCTTTGTGAATTCGCTTATGAGCTTGAGAAATCCAAGATCGAGGTGGTTTCTTCACAGATTTGGATGATGATTTTGTTGATCTTTTGATGGTGGTGGTGATGAGTGAGATGAAGAATCGATGAGGAGGGACATGAGGAGATTCGGGGTCCTTGAGGGCGTAGTATCCTCCTTGGAACGAGTTGGACTGCTTGAGAAGAAAGTCATCATAATCTTCTTCTCATCATGTCCAGTTTAGCCTTTTCTTCCGCTCTGCTCCTAGCTTCTTCATCGTTTCTCTCGCCTTTATTCTTTTCTGGTTCCTCAATGTTAAGATCAAGAGACTCCTTCACAAGCGCTTGTTGTTGCACAAGAGTGGTGGCACCGCATCCCTTATCGGGTTGATTAACCGCATCGAGACCGGTGAAGAGTGGACAAAGACCACTGATCCTCCCCACCCATTTGATCTTTTGCAAATTCTTCAGCCTTTTTGAATTTGTCTAACTAATTTAAACTTCTTCCTGTAGGATTGATCCAGTTGCTCTTCTTCTTCTTCTTCAGAGCTTTCATCATGAGACTCAAGTACAGGAGTCTTTCCTTTCCATGTTCACTATTGGACTTGTAGGTTTAGCTCGAGAGGGGATACGGTGCATTCGAGAAGGTAATCTCTTCATCCGTGTCGCACCATCGTGAGCTTTCGCCCACAAGCTTTCTTTTGCGTTCGGGTTTGGGAATTGGGATGGGAGCGGCTTCCTTAGATGGAACAATCCTCTTTGAAGGAGGGTTCCTCTTGGGGAACTTCCTTTGACTCACAAGACTTGCCGCACTTCCTCGCACTTCCTCTTTTGGTTCTCCTTACAGTGTTCCGAAGATTTTCGAGATGACCAACTTTGCCTTGTCCGACCGCTTGGATACCTTTTGTATGCTGAGCTTTCGACATCTTCGCTAGAAGGAAATCGGCAAGACAGACCTTGTTTCTTTGTAGACGTTTCCTTGATTCCATGGATAGAATGGGTTCCGTCAACATGTCGCGGATTGTCGGGTCATTGAGCCTCTTGGGAATGTCGATGAAGTCCGTGCTCTCGGATCAACAATTTAGTATATCCGATGTAGGGAATCTTTGAGCCAAGTTTGTTGAGAAATGACATCATGTCATCCCAAATCGGAGCTTCGATAGCGATGTGTTTCTTGTTGACCAATGCCCGGAATATTTGCAGCCCATGAGCTTATGCTCATAGTACCGCCACCACCTCAAATGACTTGGTGATGATCATGTAGAGTTCTCCGTGGTTGAGGAATACTCTTAAGCTCTACGTGAGAATGCTTGGTGATTACTCCCGTAGCCTCGTCATAACCGATATTGATTAAGAATTGGAGAGTGAGCTCTTCAGGAGGTGTGGCATATAGTTTGGTTGGATCGACATCGAATTAGGAGAATGCCCTTAAGTCTCAGTGTAATGGTGACTTGTTTGTGATTCGTGAGTCACCGCCGCGCCAGCTTGTCCTTTGACCCTTCCATAGTGTTCCGGAACTGTTGGATGTAGATCTCGTGAACAGCTTGCAGAGTGTGAAAGCATGTTCGATAGGATGAGTCCTCGAATATCAATAGCAAGTAAACATGAAGATTCAGAGCAAGTGAGGTTGTCAAAGTCAACACGGAGATTATTCTTTCCTATCTTCATTGGATAGCCATGAGGATAGATATCAAGAATGGAGAGAACTTGTGCATCCATATTCATTTGTTCACCATGTCGTGATCTCGAAATAACATTAGCCAAAAGAACCAACATATCGAAAGACATAATGTTAGTCAACGGAAGGTCTTATTGTCTAGTTATTGAATGTACAGAGTCAATGATTGTTACGAGTCCTAAGTCACTTGTATATTCAATAGTCCAATGACGCCGTGAAATGTTTCGTGAGTTAGTTAACTTTAAGTTTTAAAGTTTATTTTATCACTTATTGTTCACAACATATCAAACATTTCAGTATTAGTGACATTTTTAGGATTCGTGATGATATGATTAGTTTATTTACAAGTTTGTACACATAACAATTCATAATGAAGGTATGATCACGCTTATGCGTAGGATTGGCAAAGTTATGCGCGTAGACAGAATGATATGCGCGTAGGCGAACTTACGCGTAGGTCTTAACTTACGCGTAAGAAGTGTTACGAGGAAAAAAAGAGACCTTGCGCGAAAGCTTATGCGAGGCATATATTAACCTTACGCTGAAGGCTACCGTAAGAGTTGACCTTATGCGTAGAGGTCATCGCTTACGCATATCCTTCACGTGATACGCCGTAGTCCCATATGTAGAACCTTATGCGTAAGCTACGCGTAAGACAAATCTTACGATAACAAGCTACGCCGTAAGGTGTCCTTGCGCGTAGGCCAACCTTGATTCTGAAGATTTAGTGTTGCAAGCCTGAAATAAAGCATCATATCATCAATGTTAAACACATAACATTCATTTTATGACAGATCAAAACACATTTGGACAGTTAAAAACAAGCATGAGAACTGCATAATGCCAGACTAAACCCTAAATTTACGCGTATGAGATCTAGCCATGGAATATGCACCAAACATTTTCTGGTAGTTTAAGAGTGTTGTGAAGTCTATATACCAAGTTATAACATCTAATTCATGGTGAATCAAAATACCCAAACTTATGAACTTAAACCCTAATTCCAAATTGTTGATCAATTAGAGTTTCGGGTGGTTATAAAGGTGGAAATCATCAATTCATCATCATAAGAACATAACCCAACAATCTGTTTGACCAAAACACTTCACATTGAAAACACCCATCCACATAAACCCTAATTTTCAAAAATCATCAATTTGCTTCGTGGATTTTGATGGATAAACTGATATCATTGATGTATTTAAAACGTTTTGACACAATCCATTTAACCACAAACACTCACACAATGATTGTGTGTTCACGCTTATGTAGAACACATAATCACTGTAACATGAATTTTAACCGTTGGATTTGAATGAAATTCAAAACCTTATCTTAAAAACATGTTTAGATCACAAAAACACTTACACAATGATGATCAAATCAATAGATATCTTGAACGATTTTAGGCGTAGGATGTGTTTGGTTTAGTGTAATAAATGTGAAGAATAAAAGTAGGTGGGAGGGTGTTTTATTAAAATAGTTTAACTTTGACAGCTTTGGTCCCTCCACCTATTCCTTTTTCAAACAAAGCCATTTAACTTCCATTTTGGTTACCAAACAAAGATTTTAAGAAAGAAACTTGACGACACCCCCCCTCGACTTGAGAAAATAATGAAAGGTTATTAATTAAGGTCCGAGGAGTGTCTTTGAACCGTAAAATGTACCACCATTTGTAAAAGAATCAACCGAGATATGATAACATGCAAGTACACGATGTTTTGAAGCGCTTAAAGATTATTTTTCCCCTCAACACTTGATCGAAAAAATACTGAATTTTGAAAGATTAAAGTGTTGACGGAAGAAATGTACTTGCAATGTTGAAAGAAATATAGATTAGAAGAATATTTTTGTTGTTTTATCGGGTTTTATAATTTTGTATTTTGTTTTTGAAAAATTATTTACAAAATAGAATTTGGTGTTTGACGGTGTTTTAAGACTGCTTTAAGAGGTCATCCAATTCCTCTTGAGTCAAACACCTCATACCAATTCGGTGGACCAACTCATTAAACCTAGCGGGAGGCAAGGCTTTGGTGAGAAGATCTGCCAATTGGTATTCGACTCCACAAAATATAATTCAACAAGCACTGCTCCACGTGATCCTTGATGAAATGATATCGAGATCGATGTGCTTTGATTTCGAAAGTAACTGAAGGCACGAGATTGCAATGGCACTCGATCGCGAATGATACGGGATTCTCACAAATACGTAACCATAGTCTTTGAGTTGTGTTCTCATCCAAATGACTTGAGCACAACATGCGACATGGCTACATATTCGCTTCGTTGATGACAATGATGTACAATCCTGCTTCTTCGATTGCCATGACACCAGTTTATCACCAAGAAATTGTAAAGCTCCGGAAGTGCTTTTCCGGAGTCTAAGCATCCCGTGGTGTCGCCCTAAAAAGCGATTAGTTCAAAACCGTAATCCTTCGGATACCAGATCACCAAGTTAATGGTTCCCTTGATGTATCGGAGGATTCTTTTAGCCTCAGAGAGGTGGGTTTCAGCTGGTCGCGACCGATAACGGAGCATAGATAAACGGCAAAGACAATATCAGTCCGCTAGTCGTTAGATACATGAGAGATCCAATAATATTACGGTATTTTGTAGGGTCCACCAATTTCCCATGTAAATCAGCGCCTAGCTTCTTGGTATGAGCCATTGGTGTGGCATAGGTGTCACATGTTTTCATTCCAAATTTGTTTAACAATTCAAGGGCATATTTGGATCCTCAAGAAAATACCATATGGGGTGATTGATGAACTTGCAGTCCTAGAAAGAACGTAAGTTCACCCATCATGGACATTTCAAAATTTTTCTTCATTAGTTTTGCAAAAGCGATTGAAAACTTTTTATGTGTAGACCCAAAATGATGTCATCCACGTAAATTTGAACAATTAAGATATGTGCCCCGTGATATTGTATAAAAAGAGTTGGGTCAACCGAACCTTTGGTGAAATTATTAGCAATGAAGAAAGATGATAGCTTATCGTACCATGCCCGAGGAGCTTGTTTGAGACCATACGAGCTTTGTTCGCTTTGTAGACATGATTCGAAACTCGGGATCAACGAATCCATCCGGTTGGTGACATAAACCGCTTTAAGTCCATTGAGAAACGCAGCTTTGACATCCATCCGATAGACCGTCTATATTCATATGAGCCGAACGCTAGAAATATCCGAATGTACTCAAGACGAGCAACCGGAGCAAAAGATTCTTCAAAGTCAATACCCTCTTCCCGACGATAACCCTTAGCCACCGTGACGGACTTATTTTCGATAACATTTCCTTCAAAGATCCAATTTGTTTTTCCAAATCCATTTTAGACCAATGACGGTTGGTCTTTCAACCAGTTCCCATACTTCAAGACGCTTGAATTGGTTGAGTTCTTCTTGCATGGATTCAATCCAGTTGTCTTTTGTCATTGGCGTCTTTGATGTTTTTAGGTTCGACAAGGCATGCTGAGTGCATAAATGCAATGTTCACCGTCTGTGTGAAGACGTTGTATCGTAACGATTGGTTGATTCGGGTTGCCAATAATGTTTTCCAGAGGATGGTCTTTCGTCCATCTATGTGTGGAGGGTTGATGTTGGTATACATTGTGCATTCGAGGATTCAAATGGTTTGTTGAAGATTCCGCGACATCCGTGCGCAGCCTCATTAGCAAACGGGTTGAAGAACGCATTTGGATCAAAATCGCAGTGGGGTACTTCATTCGTAATATCATCACCGGTTCATCATTGTTGGAAGCGGTGTGTTCAACTCTGTGTTGGAGTCAACTGTGTAGGTGCATCTTCAACGTAGTTGTTGTGTAGTGTGTATCGTGTATAGGAATATTATCGTTGTGCAAATGAAACAAATGGATACACCCGAGCACGCTCATCAATATCGCCACCTAACGGAGCAAATAACCTTTCCATTTGTTGACGAGTAAGTCGAGGGCTTTCTTCATTGATGATGGGGTTGAGGGAAGTTTAAGCGGTTGTGACCGGTTCTAAGTCAATATACTCGAAGCCATTTCCGTAAGTTCATCGAAATGAGCATGAATCGCTTCCATCACCGCTTTGTACGACGATTCCGGATTCGAAACCTTTGGAATTATCACAAGATCCCATAAAGACTCCAATGTCAGCTTTGGCTTTGAGCTTTCCAAAGTCATCACGATCATTATTCTGATAGCAAAGAGATCCAAATACATGAAAGTGTTTTAGATTCGGTTTTCTGTTATGGACAAGCTCGAAGGTGTTTTGTTGTGGCGCTTGTGATCATAGAACGTTTTGAGTATAGCATGCAAAGATATACCGCCCATAAGTAACTGAAGTTTAGCATTGATTAACATTGTTCTGCGGCTTCCACTAACGCTCGGTTTCGCCTTTCAACAACTCCGCTTTGTTCCGTGTATGCAATAGATGTTTGATGCTGAATTTCCACTTTCTCATAGAATTCACGAAGGGTTTTGTTAACAAATTCAGTTCCTTTGTCTGCTCGATGATTCTCGACCGGTGTTATGAGTGAACTTGTATTTTGTGAGAAAGGTGATGATCATTTGTGGAGCTTGGTCTTTGCTACGAAGAAAGTAGACCCAAGTCCATCGAGTGTAGTCATCAACAATTACTAAGATGTAGCGTTTGCCATTGATCGCTTGCACGCCAAGATCGGGCCACACAAATCCATGTGAAGAAGATGAAGCACATGCTGAGAGTCGTGTTCCACCTTTGAAGGAAAATGAGCACGAGTGCTTTTCCCTTGTTCACAAGCTGAGCAAAGGTGATCTTTGAATACCGAATCGGAGTCCTTCAACTAGTTTGTGTCGAGAAAGGTTGGTGATGGTTTGAAAGTTTAGATGTGAGAGACGACGGTGCCATAGCCAGATTTTGTTGATGTTGCCTTAGAAAGTAAGCAAATGGGAGAGGAAGCAACCATGTCTTGCATAGAGATAGTGTAGAGACTAGAATTACGCGAGCCGGACATAAGGTCATTTCCTTGTAGATCACTTAATGAAACAAGTTTTCCCTAAAGCAACCTCCAAATCTCCATCACAAAATTGACCTATCGAAACAGAGTGACCGAGGCCTTCCTCATAGTAAACCCTGCTAATTTCGATGTTCCCATTGACATAATCTCCGTAGCCCATGATAGTTGCGAAGTGATCATTCCCAACCGACAGCCAATGAACTTTGCAATAAAGTTTGATAACGCTTTAAGATTGCCTGTCATGTGCGGGAACATCCGCTATCAACAATCCAGAATGATCTCAGACACCGTGACAATACGCATCTAATAATGATGGAATAGAAGTAGATGTGGAACCCGAAATGTTAGAGGGTTCCATTATAGTAGATATACACACATCAATAGCTTTAGGTATCCACTTAAATCCTAGTGTGTTATATATCCATTTCGGCCATCTATAACTACTCTTTGCTTTAGTCTTAGTGAATTCACTAGGTGGTACTACATTCCTAGGAGGTGAAACCGAGCTAGGACAGCAATGCTTTTAGAATCTAAAGATGGCGGTCTACCAAGCACGAACTTAGAAAGATTAGTGGGCCTAGAGGTATTCTGGTTCTTAGGATTCCTTAAACGAGATATGATAGCTTTAGCAACACATTTATCATGGCAATCTGAATTCATACTTTTACCACAAATAACACAAGGTGCATCAGACTGAATATCAAAAGTACTTAACGGTTTAGCATTCTACATCACTATTTCTATTACATTTGCTAGACGCAATATCTATAGTGGAGGCAACGTGAGTCTTATTCATAGTCCTAGGGTGTTCTTCTACTTTAGCATTCTTGATTGATCTTTTCTTAGGTCGCAACTTCCTATTCTTCGATTGAGTGCTCTTAGGCGGTGAAGTGCGGACGTTTGGAAAAGGCTCAACTATTCCTGCTTCAAGAGAAGGAAGCACGCTAGCTACTTGTGATTTGGCAAGAGAGATTCTAGGTGCATGAGTACTAAGTGTTACGGGGCTAATCTCTTAATGATTGTTGGCGGAAGTTGTTCATACTTTCCTAACATTCTTCTTAACTTGATGATAGTGTGAATCGATCTTGATTTTCGTAATCGAACATTTCAAAGAAAATGCATAACTTCCTTAGTGTGTGCAAGATAATTATCAAGTTCATTTGATGCTTCATCACGAGTCTTTTTGAGTAAATCAAATATGACACCATATTCCTTTTAACTTTTACAAGTTCTTGTTCATATTTTGAGATTTGACACTTAAAAGACACGCTTTGATCATCCAGCTTGCTCAATTTTAGAATCGTAAGGTTTTGCACGCGAATCGTTGATTTTGTGTTGAAAGGCAAGTTGTTGATCGTGAATATCTTTTTGACACCAATTAAGACGACGTATTGCATTTGAAAGTTCGTTTGACAATCGCTTGTTTTCAACTTTTAAGGACTCGACCAAGCACATTATCGTTCTCAACATTTACCACGTATAACAAGATCACAGAGATATTATCAAATGCATATGACAACGAATTCAATAACACAACATTTTGAACATCCGCACTGATAACATCTTCCAAGAGTCGATCAACATCTTTTCTTAACATTTTCTTTTACGCTTAGTGTTTGAAATAGATGTTTCGTTTCTAAAACGTTCATGACCCCAAGTTCCTTATGAAAATCCTTTTCCCGTGCAATTGCACAACTTTTCAAGTTTTAACATTAGGTAAAAGATTTTTCAAAAATGTCTTTGTTCTCGCGCAAGAGGCGATTGAAAATGTTCAACTTTGATTTCAGATCGATATTCTATCTCATGTTGTAAAATTTTGAGGTCAACCATGAAAATGTCAAAATATCGAAGAATTTTTCGATTTTCATGTTGTGAGTTTACTTCACTAATGGAAGGTAAAGGACCATAAGTTTGTGCAAAGTCCTGCTTTGGGATTAACAATAGAAGACTCGTGTGTTTGATGATAACTCTTGGTGTGTTAGAAGCATCCGTTGGTGTGACGAAAGTGACCGGTTTTGAATAATTAAAAGGTTTGTTGTAAACAACTTTTTCTAATTTTGATCGACTCGCCTTCTCGTGATCTAATTCCTCTTGACGATGATATTCAACAACATTCATAATGTAATTATCAATTTTATATTCACGTGACGGAAACTTCGTGATTTGGTTTGAATGATTTTATTGAAAGCTTAGGTTTGTAATCAGCAAGATTCGGTCCATATCCATTTGGATTTGGTTTTAAAGTAAACTTTTCAATGGTTGTGACCGACTCGCCATGTTTGTAAACAACAGTTTTAAACTCTTTAAGTTTGTTTTGCAAGCCGATGATTTCTTCAAGATGATCATCTATTCGCTTCGTTGAATGCTTTTTGTATGCAGAGAACTGTTTTTGACAAGTTAACAACTCACCCTTAGCTTTTTGATTTTCCAAGGTGAGAGCGTTAATTTGCTTTTTATGTTCATGTTTCGCTTGTTCTATTTCGCATAACAAAGCATTCTTCAAGCGGCTAGATCAATGATCCTGCCGCTCTAAATATTTTTCGCTTTGATAAGATTTGGCAAAGGTCGCCAAAACCGTTTCACGCTTTTCTTGAGTTTTGGAAAAAGTTGAGTTGCTTTTGTAAACATTCAAAATCCTTTGTTAACAAGAGCATTTTTGCTTTTCAAGTCCCATTTAATGCAACACATTCTTCCAATTTGGGATTGTTGGTCTTGAAGTAAGCAAGATCTGATGAGGCAAAAGTTCAGTGTGTTCAACGTGAGTCACAACATGATCATTATTTAGATCCTCAAGTATAACCACGAAGTCAATTTGATTATCAAGGGAAACCGGTTGGTCATCTTGATCGTCAAATATAACTACGGGTCTAGTTGAAAATCGCTCTGAATGAGATGGATGACTCATTTTGAACATTCTCGAGCCTCCGGATGCGATGTTGGCGAGATATGAGATCGAGATAAATATGGTTTGTTCGGCACCGAGACAAGCCATCGCTGTCATACACTGGGCCTGTGTCACTCATGTGTAACTCATGCATATTAGCCATCAACATAACAAATGCATTGGCCCAAGTCCTCCATATCATCATCCGAGTCGCAAGATTTGCCATAAAGCTCGTTTTGTCTGCGTGAGAGTTCCACCAGATTCATCCTTAAGAGCCAAAAGAAGAGCCTCTTTGAAATAAGCACCGCCCTTAGTCCTTGGCTTTGGGCATGCATTAGCCAGGTGTCCCTTCTCATTGCGCTTGTAGCATCAAGACCATTCAACCCATGCCGAGCATTTCCCTGTTCCACTTGAGCTCTTGTTATTCCTACCCACAAGATTAAACCCTTGACCACCGCCCATCCGACGCACCATAATCACGACTCAACTTCAAACGCCCATTGTTCACACAAAGTTGAGTCCTGTGTTAGATGAGGAACGAATACGATTGTTGGATTTGTTGGTATAACGGCATTAGCAATCATAGCAAATCCTTGTTGCAATGCTTCAACGGATCGGATTCCGCTTCACTCGACATATGCTTGAGCAATGTTGTTGTATGGAACCAATTGATTTTGTTGAGGTTGTTGTTGTGAAGGTGTGTTTGAAGCATTTGGTTGAGTTGCCGTTGAGGAGAATAACTATTTTGAGCATATAAGGCAAGTTGTTGTTGATTTTCCGGATGTGTTGGTGGAGCAATTTGAGCACGGAGAATCCTTTCCCTATCAACTTCCTTTTCATGAGGTTTCAAGTAATCGTACAACAATCCGTAGGTAGAATGATGCATGTTCTTCGCTGGACGGAGAAAAATGACATACTTCTCCCATTCAGGACCAAGACTACTCAGAACTTAGTATTCACTGCGATTCTTGGCATGATGATGTTGTGTTTATCCAAATCATTGATGATGTCCGAAAATCTATGATGATAGGACTCTAGTGTCTCTCCATGTTCAATCATGAAGTGTTCATAAGCCAAGTAAATTTTGGATTCCAAATCCTCCCGATTGAGTACAGATCCTTCCATAAGAAGACGAATATGATCCCACATTTTTGTGCGCTGAGCATCAACACTACGAAGAATTGGGTTTGGTAATCCTAAAAGGATGTATTCCATTGCAAGTTCATCAGCTTCATAGTGTAGAAGTTCTGTGGGATTTAAATCAACAAAGAGCAATGTTGGTTTGTACATCTCTTGGTGGAATGGCATTTGGATCTCCGGGTACAATGATAGTAGGCATCTCAAATGGACCTTCTAAGATAACCTTCTTTAAGAACTTTCCATGTGGCTTCTTAGATCACAAAACCTAAAGAACCTTATCACCCATTGATCGTAGTTTCCTCGAGTGAGCATTGGAGGTCTATCAAGTGATCCAGCCTCATGAATTGATTGTTGGTTGCTTAAAGCTTCACACATCTTTGCAAACCAAGTGGGTTCCTTCATAGTGTTCCTTGATGGATGTTGATTGAATTCATTTGTATACGGTTGAACTTGAAGACTTGGTGGTGGTTGAACCATTTGAGGTTGTGGATTTGCAACAAGTTGTGGAGTATGTTGTTGATTAAATTGTTGTTGATAAATTGCTTGTTGTTGATTCCATTGTTGATGTTGTGGACTTAGTTGTTGTTGTTGTTGAGGATAAGTGTAAGGGAAATAGTTAGAGTATGGTGGTTGTGACATGTTGAAAACTTGTGTGGTAAAAATGGATCTTTGTAGTCGAATGAACCTTTGTTGATGAAGTGTCCTTAGGCGTAGAAAAGACAAGAACCAAGTAGCACTTATGCGTAAAAACACCAAAAGTTACGCGTAACAATGAGGAGTTACGCGTAGGTTTTAGCTTACGTAGCAGGTAGGATAAAAGCACTAAAGTTATGACAAAAGTTAGGGCGTGAGGATTACCTTATGCGTCGACCTAAGTTTACGCGTAAAGTGAATCTTATGCGTAGGATTTCTACGCGTAGGCTTATGCTTATGCGTAATTTTAGGGTTTTTGCCCAAATGATCTTTTACACTTCACAAAGGCAAAAGATATCCAAAGTCGACGATTTTCGGACTTATCCAAGTAAGAAACATGAATAAAACCAGAAAATGAAGATCAAACCAAGGAAAATCTTACGCGTAATTTTAGGGTTTTGATAACGCGATTACTTGTAACTTTGATTTTGCCCAAATGTGTTTCTAAACCCATTTTGTTATGGAATATAGCTTCAATAGTACCAAAAGAACACAAAAGTGTGAATTTTGATGTACCAAAAGCGCTAAACGGGTTACGCAGAGAACGACAACCTACCTAACAAAAACAAGCTTAAAACGAAATCCACGCATAAAGTTTGAAACTTTTTGCCAAAAACAAGTATTTTAACACCTCAAAACATTGAAAGTACAAGAATCTTGGATTAAAAAGTGTAAAAACGAGTTTTTAAGATAACCAAAGATTTGCGCTATTTTACGCGTAAGACCCAAAACCAAAAAAAAAAAAAAAACTTCAAAAACAAACGAGTACACCCAACTATTTGGCATTGATACCATGTTAGGTCACTAGTTTTACAAACACAAGTTATATAGAAAGGAGATGAGGCGATTGAACAAGATCTAACACACACACAAACAATAATAAGACCGGTTATGCGTAGGCATATGTGAAAGAAAGAAAACTTGAACAACCAACCTTCAAATGAAGGTTATTACATGGTTTATAGGCAAGGGGAGCTAGGCAACACTCTCTCCTTCCCTATTCCTTATTGGGCTTGGGCCAAGCTTATGGGCCTTCTACATAAGCTTGACCTTAAACAAACATAAAGGCCATAATAAAGCTACCTATTACATATGAAATATAAATACTTGAAATACTGTTTAGGAGTGATTCCAACAAATAAATCAAATGAAACGAATGAAAAAGAGTAGTAATAGATCTTACCGTACCATGGTTGAATGACGAGATGAAGAAAATCTTGATGTAGTACCTTTTGAGAGAAAAAGCTACCGCTTTGGTAGGCTGTGAAAAGAATTTAAGTAAAACCTGCTTTTCATCCCAGATAAGGTTTTATACCGAGGTGTTACGTATGACTATTTAGTAGTAGTTACCTAACTAATATTTTCGTGATAAATAATTATTAAAGGGTTAATAGTCAGAATCAAATATAGATTACGTACCAGAACTAAATAATTAATAATATTATTATTAATTTTTAATTAAAGATTTAATTTTAGAATTAAGATATTTCTAGGTGGTTACGCCGTAACTTTTTGCCGTAAGTTACGCCGTAACTAATAGCATCAAAAATGTGTAAATTAGTATACGAGAGATTGATATGTACCTTATGGAAATGCTCAAATCTCTTAATGAGGTAAATATGATATACCTTAGATCTTCCATTAACCGCCCCCTAAGACCCAGCCAAAAGTTTATGTGCTATTTCATCATGCTTTTAATATTTATAAAACTTAGACAAACTTAGGATAAACACATACTATTGGGAGGAGAACCCATCGCATGTAGTAAAGCCTTTAGGTAAATCCTAGCATCGCCCCAAGAGAGTCAGTGGACTCAAAGAACTAAGATGATTAGAAATGATATTGACAATATATTGGTATGACAAGGTTGTTATAATTCATCGATATGCTATTATTCCACTCACACAGACACCAGAAATTTAGGGAAAAGAGGGAGATAAACAAAGCTTAACGAAGAATACTGTAACCACCTAGAATTTTCACCCTCTATTAAACTAATATAATATTCTAACGTAAAGAATACTTATCCATTTTCTACGCCCAATTTTTTTAAGAAACGTATATCCTTTTTATTTGATCACAAATAACTAGCCAATGTGATGAAACTCACATCTTTAATAAACATAAACATCTTTATATGTAAAACTATAAAAGTTTTCAACTTTTATTTACCACTTACGCTATTATGTTAACGCATAATTATTAAACTTTCAAGATAAACGTTAACCATTTATTTGAGTTTACATGAAACCCTAATTTATTATAACTAATGTATTTATAAATAGTAAAGTATAACATTTTATACCTAGAGTACAAGTCTTTTAAGCATGGGTACAAGTCCTTAATGCATAGCTTAATGTTATATAAATGACATTATAAACCTCAATGTACCTACCTTAAAGCACATGATACAAACCTATAGTGCACAAGCCCTTAAAATTGACTTTCCTAAATTTTCAAACCTAATGTACAACTCTCTAATGCTTGTGGTACAAGTATCCTATGCATAAAGGTTACTTATTAATATACATAAACTATATTAATCTAAGATTAAATTTAAATACATAAACTAACTTCACCTAAGCCCTAAAACCAAGTTACTACTTCACCTAGACTCCATGTACATCACACTAAGCCCTAGGTACTACCCTCTAGAGCTAATCTTGTTACCATGGTTAGAATTGAACTAGATAATTAGCACTTAGTTCCCTACATGTTACATGTAATTTCCCTAACCACAATTTGTTACTTGCACATTAGATTAACACATCACCTCTTTTACCTTGATATTTTTACCATGGTCAAAAAATGTTGGACAAAACTCTTGGCTAATTTTTGTACATCATACACCACTTTCCCCATAACCACATGAACCTTTACAACCTCCAATGGAACATATCACTTGTTTCCCTATATACCTTCCACCCATGTGGTTTTAGAAAATAGAACAAGTAACACACATGGAGTGTCTCTTTTTAGAACAATTCAAACCAAATGGACATCTTGTATAATACCCACCTTGTCCCTAATTCATTCGCTTCATAAATACACACCATCTTACTCCCATTAACTCCATCCCTCACTTGTTATCCTACACCCACACTCAAATATACTCACACTCACTAAAAATTAAGTTGTGAGGAAGAAAAGAGTCTTGTTCCATTTGAAAGCCAATCTAGCTCTAGTCGAATCCCAAGTTTGTAAGTCTATTAAACTCATCCTATTTCGTTTGAACTTTTAATATCAATTGCATACTGTTAAAAAGGATTTTATATGAAAACGAGTAATTTTGAATCATCTAAACGAAAGTACACGAGTCAAAAGTTATGGTCTAAAGAAGTTGCCAAAAATCTATTCAAACTTTCGGTGGACGTAATCCACGGCACCTGAACGAGGCATTTTCTCGGGTCCGTTTCATGAAAAGTTAAATCACTAAAGTTTTCCTAAACGACGCTTTTCACAAACCCCGAGCACGGGTCTAGAAAACGCATAACGGCCGTAATTTAATAAAATCCCAACACTGCTATGTAAAGTTACAAAAATAGCCCAACACCCCTACTTATACCTCTATATATTTACATCATGTCAAAGGTATTAAGGCCAACCAAAGTACCAAGTAAACACCACCTAGGACACTCTAGAACTTCCCCATAACCCTCGGTTAAAAAAGCCTAGTCGTTATGCTTAAAACAACCCTTCATTATGGCTAAAAAGTCCTAAACACCAAGTATTTTATAACAGTTCAGGGGAAACTCAGATTTTGATAAATTTGATTACTTAACTATCTTAGAAACATTAAAAATGAGTTAAAAAATATTTCACAAGGATGCATGCAAAAGATATAGAGTTTTATGGTTTAAAAACGAGAATTGCAATTTGGCAAGATTAGCCTAAGTAGCCCTTTCCGTATTAATATCTTAAATATTAAAGGGTTGCAGCAATGAGGTTTACAATCGCTTTAAAGGGATCGCTGCAAGGATTTTAATGCCCCAACAATGTCTTTAAAATCACTTATAGTCTCTTTTATAATCAACCAAAAAGTAGGTGACTCGTGAACTTTTCATAAAACAACTTTGCATGCATTTTACAAAATTTGAGTCGTAGGAGTTATAGAATGTTAGATAATAACTTAAAAAGAGTTAATTAACATATTACCATGTCCCTAGGCTTACATCAGAAAAGTTAATGAGTCAAAAATGAAATTTCTTAAATCCGGTCGCGGGCCAAGTATTACAACCACGGACTTGTATCTTTCTAACCAAAGATGACTAGAATATGAGACCTATACCATTTAGAAGATCTTACAGAAAAGTGTTGAAAGGGTCAAATGAGTTGTAAAAACATTAGCTTGCCTCGTGTAAAATCTGCCCTCGTTTGGCCCCTCAAGTATCTTCAAAACCAACAAAAGGCACCTAACCCCCTTACTTTGGAAAATCATTACGACCAAACCGTAAGAGATTGAGACCTCTAGTTGAACCATTAGAATAAATACCACCTATCAAAATCTGAATACCAAAAAAACCTTTAGTTCCTCACACCAAAGACTTTTTTATCCATTTAGGCCAAAAACTAGTAAATTTTTCTATAAATTTTGAGCATAAAACTTGTAATTTTTTGAAAGATAAAGTTTCTTGAAATAAAATGTAATTTGTGTTAATTTTACAAGGGTTGATTTTGTCAATAACCCAGTTGAGTGGTACAGTGTCATTTTAAAAGTTCAAGCGGTAAAACCGTGAAATATCTAAAGTTGTAAATTATAAATATTTTTGGAAACATAAAATACTTAACAACTTAGGTTTCATAAAAATTTAATATCCATCATCCTATCCATAAAATAAGAAAGATAAGTATTATTGATTTTTGAAGAGACTTCATGTTACTTAACTAACGATAAAGCATCATTATCACATAAACTTGAATTCTAATACTAAAGACACATGACATACCAAACCCGTGTCGAGAGACGGAGCGCTTATTCACATTACTTAATTTGTTTTCCATCCGCATTTGTAACATCGAGGTGAGTCAGAAATTCCCTTTTCTTTTCCTTATTTTGAACGTTGGGGAGAGATACATGCCAAATATTGCTTCATATTTTACATTTATTTTAAACTTCACGACTACCGTGGACTTTCATAGCCCCATTTTAATTGTTTTTAGCATTATTTTGGGGAGATACATGCTCAATTACCTATTTTACTTTTTCTCAAGTACCTAAAAACTTTTACATATTAATGTGAGTTCATAGTTCCAATTTTTACTTGTTTTTCAAACTCGTGATGCTACACCTACACCCTGACTATTGCTTAAGTTACTTACTATTGCCACTAAAAGTCCTCTATCATGAACCATTAATCACTTTATGAAAGGAACGTTAATATAGTGAATAGATCTATTGGTAAATTGACGATGCAGGAATTTATTATGTGAAATCAAATGACTTTATTTGCAATACTGAGAATGGCAAACTCCTACCAGAGGGCATTGTTGCTAACATCATTATTATGATGTTTGTAACTTACGCCATTATTATGACGCTGCTTCAGTGTTAAGGTTTATGCTCATAGACTTAAGGCATTATATATACCGTGGTTGCAATGATACAAATGCCGCAACCAATGAATTTACGGGCAACAACTCCAGCCAACCTCAAACTTCTCAGGTTCAACCGATTACTAAACAAACGAACTATGGGTGCATAACAACGTAGCCCACTACTACCTATATTTGTATTTATTACAATAATCAAACTATTAACCAACTATTTTATGTATAAACTCTATGAACTCACCAACCTTGTGTTGACACTTTAGCATGTTTATCTCTGTGTTTATACTTCATTTATGATGGCACCTGATACTTAAGAAGGCTATATTATCATTATAAAACTTATTTATTAAACAAGAAAACCCTCTAGACCTCATTTTGTAATACTATGATATTTATATAAATCGAATGATAAATCTTTTAAAACGACACAATTTGAGTTCGCTTATTATTATAATCAGATTTCATGAAGTAACACCTACCAATTCACAAGGTATCATCACGTAAATGGGGTGTTACAAATACAAATATCAATTGATTCTCAATATGAAAGGTTCAATATAGTGGTTAATTATCACCGCCCTTTTGGTAAATTGCCATGGCCTATGGTTCTTAGATTCCTCAACAAGATGAACAGTCACCCGATCATTCTAAGAACCTAATAGTCATTACAATCAAATCTACTAGATTAGACGGTGAAACAAATGTTAGGGCGAACTCCGAGTGAGGGTTACGTCAGAGGCTTTGGTAAATCATGTGCATTTTCATTACTATAAGAACCTGACCGTAGGGTTACATCCGAAGTTCTTCATCATTTAGATATTTATTCGTTGTTACTGGCCAGAATCCGATTGTTCATCACTGTTACCAGAAAGTTAAGAGACACAACTTATCCATAGCTTGAAAACGCCCAATTACGTTCTATTCCTTAAATAAAAATAGGTCCCTCAATGAAATAATAAGGAATAAGAATGTTTTCACTAGTATTTTACTCAAAATGTGATGATAAAGGGGGAAATTAACACTTAGAAAATCAGGACTATTTGATGTTATCATTAATGTTAGGTCATCTGTAACCCATGCACAAGACTTAATTAGAATTAAATACTTGAAATGGCATTAAACGCTCATAAATGGCACATTTCGATAAACGTGCACTCGAAACATTAAATACTTATTTATTGTAAAACCTTTCCATTTTATGTTGTTAATTCCCATTTAAATAGTGAATAACAAGACAAGTCTTGTTATCATGGTTTTGTATAAAACTATTATTATTTATGTTTCATAGCTTATTAACATTTATATATATATATATACGTATATATATATATATATACACATAGATTCTAGATCAAATAAGATCAAACTTAAAGTTGTTAAAATGAGATCCAACTAAAATTTTACAAGTGACACTCTCCTTAATATAAAAATAAAATATTTATTAACTACAACTAAAATTGTTAAACTTCCATTGTTTTGTTTATAAATTGACTAAACATAGGTGATACACTTTTGATTCGACATGTATGTGTATCAAGTATTGGTATGTGTATTAGTTCATTTAGTGGTTTATATGCATTAGGTGTATCATTTTATATATAAGATATCATTTTTTTGAGATTTTGATGTATCCTATAAAATTTATAATTGTGTATCTGTAATTAAAACGCATGTATCGGCTTGGTTATTAGTTACAAAATATTAATTTATATTAATTATTTAATTTTTGTGTATATTGCCAAAATAGTTATTTATAAATGTTTCTAGTGGTTTTTAGACTTGATCTTATTTTTACAACTTTAAGATTGATCTTACATAACCTCCTATATATATATATATATATATATATATATATATATATATATATATATATATATAGTATGACTAGTTTTAGAAAGAATTAAAATAAAGGTTTCATGAGCAAGGATCAAAATCAAGCATTCGGGAGATTTAACTACTCAGTATTAGATGCATTTCTATTCATATAGATGCAACATCTTGAGTTTTGAAAGTTAATTGATGTGATATATGCCAAGAAATTGATTTTCACGATTTCCTAAGACGCAGTATGAACAAAAAATAAAGCAGAATCACGAAATCCTCTAATATACGTAGGATACATCCTGAAGCCTAGAAAACACACTAAGTGCTACATAATGCATCTAAGATAGTGATATATCTAATTTGTGTCACAAGATTCAATTTATGGTTATAGTTCTTCTTATTTTAAGTAATCTTCTTATTTTATCCTAACTCTATATATATATATATATATATATATATATAATGGAGTTTAAATGTGATCAATGTTAAAATTGTAAAAATAAGATCAACTCAATAACCAATAGGAGGAGGGCAAGTGATAATTAATTAAAAAAGTAAAAAAAAACTGTTAATATAATTAAAAGGGTAATTTTGATATTTTAACACCCTTATCCCATTTAACCTAATAAACACCAACCCGTTATTATTTCTTGCCCACCGTCATTCCCTGACAATTAAAAGTAGTTTAAAACCTACCCATTAGCCTCCCAAGTCTACCATCCTGTTATACTTCCATCAAAATAATAAATACTCTGTTTTCCTCTACAAGATGCAACGCCGCCCCCTCATTCTCGAATAAAAAACACTGTCCTTCCTGATCTTCTGAGATCACACATCCCTTGTGATCTATGTCATTTTCTAGTGATTTATTTATTAGTGATATAGGCATATTCGGATCTTGCCGTTTTCTAGTGATTTTGGTTATTATTTATTAGTGATTTAGGCATATTCGGATCTTGCCATTTTTTGACCAGGCCATTTTCTAGTGATATATCACATTTTTTGGTTTTAGATCTTGCCATTTTCTAGTGATTTAGGCAGATTCGGATCATGTTGGTATTGGTTTATTGTTTTAAATATCAAATCCCATTTGTAAGATCATGGTGTTTATGATTTCGATGGCCGAACGGAAAAATGATCGGTACAAGTTTGTGGTGTTTGTGGTTCGCCGGTACACCGGATACATCGCCGGTACAGCGGATACATCGCCGGTACAGCGGATACATCGATGTACTTGCTTTATCACCATATCGGATTGCTTTTGGTTGTGGTTAGTCTCGAACAAACCAAAAAAAAGAAAAAAAAAAAAAAAGCAACCAAGATCTGTTAAGTGTATTTGGTATAACAGCTGATACCCGGAAGCACGATACATCATGTGTAATAGCATTTTCTAGGTAAAATATCAGATTTTTGTATAATATCCGGTGTAATAGCAGATCTGTTGATGTATTTTGTAATTTTTTTTTGTAAGGTAGTTGGTGTAACAGCATATTTTTTGGAATAACAGATTTTTTTGGTATATCAGATTTTTTTTGTAATATCAGATTTTTTTTTGTAAGATTATTGGTGTATTTGATGTTTGTAAGATTGTTGTGTATTTGATATAGCAGATGATATCCGGTGTACCGGATATGTGACCATTGTGGATTTATACGGTGTACTCTACTGGTAGCCATTTGGATTTGACCGTTGTGGGTATATCCGGTGTACCGGAATCTGATGGTATATAGATGCGTTTAATGTACCAGATTTTTTCAAAAAAGTAAACAAATAAATAAAATAAATGAAAGTTTGAAAAAACAATGACCAAATTTGGATTTGAATTCTCCAAAATACCCTTGAAACCCTATTTAATTATTATAATGTCTCTCGTTTAATGCTAATCTCATCCAACACAATTACAACACAATTACAACACAATTACAATGATCCAACGATTCATATTTTGCCTACTTTTAACTTGTTGGATCTCACATTAACTCTTCCTTATATATATATATATTTATATATATATATATATATATATATATATATATATATATATATATATCTCGAGTGTGGTTATTGTGAAAAGTGAGGAAGGATAAAAAGTATAGGAAGGAATATAGACCTTTAGATTGTATCATTTAATATTAGATGTATGTATAAGATCATTTTGGGTAGAAAAGATAAATATGTAACTCATAAAAGGACTAGGTGTGTCATTGCATGTATCAATAAGGGTAACAAGGTCCTTTTAACACCATCCATTAAAACTCAAGTTAGCTGTTTCGTAGCTACCATTTAATTGTGGAACCAAATTTGAATGATAAAAAGAAACGTATATTTCAACAAGGAACCAAATTTGAATGATACAAAAACGTAGGTACCAATTAACAAGGTCATTTCTAAAATGTATTGCGTATAAAAAAAACGTATATTTTGTTATTATTAGATCTACGTCAAATTAGATGTGCATGTTTTAAAAATGTACGTATATTTTACAATTGACACATTTGATAGATATGCTTACAATATATTGGCACACCTTTTTAACAGAATGACACATTTGTATATATATTGACACACTTGATAAACATCCTTAAACATATTGACACATTGTTTTAATGGATTGACACATCTTTATTAATATTGACACACTTGATACACATCTTGCACATATTTACACATCGTTTTAATAAAGTGACACATCTATATACATATTAACACACTTGATATACAACCATAGATATATTGGCACATCTTTTTAGTAGAGTGACACGTCCTTATACATTTTGACACACACATCTTATATTTGTAGTGACCCTAAATTTCTTGATACATATATAATGATACACTAAAATTTTAGTAACATTTTTAGTGACACACTATTTTTATCATACAACTTTTCTTTACACATATGTAGTGACACATTAAACTTTTTTAATACATTTGTTACGACACACTAACTTTTATAAAAAGTTAAACACAAATTAAGTTTTTTTTAACACACTTAATTTCATAATTCAATTTTAGTGACACGCAAAACTTATACTACATAAATCTTCCATTGCAAGCGTGGTAATTAGAAAGAAATAGAAGGACATGGCAACATGTATGTGCTATTACTATTAGAAATAAAAGTGACGTGATTAGGCATATTGAAACTTAAGTGAGTGGTTAAAAAGTCTTAAGTGAGGAATTAAAAGAGAAATGGTTAAACACCTAGAATACCCCTATTAATCATATGACAAATTTTATACTTGTCACCCTTTTTATCCTTTTTACCCAATAGAACTTTTTATTTGATCCACACTTCTCTCTCTCTCTCTCTATATATATATATATATATATATATATATATATATATATATATATATATATATATATATATATATATATATATATATATATATATATATATATATTACTAATTTCAATATTAGTTACAATTGCTATTCATTTAGAGTCCACAAGCACGAGTCATGACTTCTGCTTTTAACCAATCTAAAGTCCAATATATTCTAAAGTCCATGTTACTGGCGCTACAGGGGTCAACTATTGACTAAAAAGTCAATGTAACACTGACGCTAAAAGTTGACAATTTATAATATAAGTCCAAGTAAAAGTCACAATAGCGCAATTCAATCTCAAATCAAACCATAAAAATCTCGCCATCCAATCAAACTACCAAAATTACCCGTAACCAATGTTATAACCCTATTGGTCATGACACAGTCCCGGTTAAGACCACGTGAACCAAACAAGCTCTAGGAGATTTTCGGCTCCACGCGTCTCATCCAAACACCAACAACAACTACCAACAAGATACCACAACAACCCGACCCGGACCCTTGGTCCTTAGGGGTAACGTACGCCACATCAACACCAAGAACGAGTCTCTAGTGGCTCGTTCCGCCTAAGTCCTCCATCCAAACACCTCCCAAATGGCTTCTACAACAACCCAACACAATCAATCAACCTCCAAACAACATCGAATAATCAAACCCATCAACTAATCTAACTCAAGAACATGAAACAATTCTAAAAATGCAAAAACACAATAAAACGATACAACACACAATACCAAACCACTAGTTACATGTTTTATTAGTTGTAAATTAGTCTTAGACCCATGTTTCACCCAAAATCCATTTAGATCGAGCCTTGTACGATCCATATGGGGCTCGTATGTGTCTTATCAAGGATCAAACGAGCTTAACCCACGTTCCTTTTACCTTTTCCAAACCCGTTCTACAAGATTACTTGAAAACCCTAGAATCACGAATAGTTTTTGCATGATTTCGAGGTGTTATTGAAGGCTTCTATAGGCGTTCTATATATGGATGGAAAGAGGAAAGAGAGATCTATTAAATGGTGGTGGAGGTGAGATGCCACTCGCTGGAGGGTGGCTGAAATTTGGCCAGAAGTGGAGCGGCGACGGTGGTGGTTAAATTAGGGTTAGGGTTTTGTTTATAAGAGAGAGAGCGTAGAGAGAGAAAGTTGGTTAGTGTGTGTGTTTTAGAGAAAGAAATGAAAGTAGTAAATGAGGGTGGATGGGGCTTAAATACTTGGACTCAAGGACCAAAATAAAAATGAAGGGGAGGGGAGAGGACGCCGGCCATGGGGTATTTGGGGGGCCAAAGTCGTGATTTTCATAAACTATCCCGTTTACCCATTCCCGAGTGCATATATTGTCCTACGAGTGTCACACGACGTTCCTTCGACTTTCTATCATATTTATTTATGTTTTTCCACATGTTTTTACTATTTATTTGTCAAGTTTCAAGTTACGGTTTAAAAGTTATGTTATTTCTTGTTTTAGGATTTTATTATGCCGAATCGCATAGTGCCTAACAAAAAGAGTTAAACCTCACACGATAACTCATACGATAATAAAATAAATCATAAAAACCAATAAAAGATATAAAATCAAGTCATGGTCGATTAAAATAGTTCTAAAGGCAAAACTCGGTTTAGTTTAACGTAATGCGATTACCTAAAATAGACTCCCTAATTGCCTGTTGTCACAACGATCTCACTCTAAGTGGCTTAGGGCGATCTTTTCTGCTCAAGGCATCAGTAACAAGATTCACCTTTCCGAGATGGTAGCGGATCTCACAGTCATAATCACTGAGAAATTCTAGCCAGCGGCGTTGATGCATGTTCAGTTCCTTTTTATCTAAGATGTGTTGAATGCTTTTGTGATCAATGTACACTATAAACTTGGTTCTGTACAAGTAGTGTCTCCATAACTTGAGTGCAAATACCACAGCTCCGAGTTCTAGATCATGAGTGGTATAATTTTTCTCAAGAGTTTTGAGTTGACGGGATGCATAAGTAATCACTTTGTTCCTTTGCACGAGAACAACGCCTAAACCCAAGTGTGAAGCATCACAATATACCACAAAATCTTTTACTCCTTCGGGTAGTGCTAAGATAGGTGCTTCGCAAAGCTTCTTCTTAAGGAGTTGAAAAGCTGATTCTTGATCGTCTCCCCATTCAAATTTATTCGTTTTCTAGGTTAACTCCGTTAATGGTTTAGCTATCTTCGAGAATCCTTCGATGAATCTCCGGTAATAACCGGAAAGACCTAAAAATTGACGTATCTTGGTGGGGTTAGCTGTTACGGACCAGTTCTTTACAGATTCGATCTTTGCGGGATCCACATGAATACCTTTAGTGTCGATCACGTGACTAAGAAATTGGACAGTCTCGATCCAAAAGTCGCATTTGAAAACTTAGCGCACAGCTTCTTCATCCTTGAGTAATTTCAATACGCTTTCGGATGTTCTCGCATGTTCTTCTTTATCACGAGAGTAGATGAGAACATCGTCAATGAACACAATGACGAATTTATCCAAGTAGGGCTTATGACAATCTATTCATGAGGTCCATAACATACAAAGAAGATTGGTTAAACCGAATGGCATTACTTGGAATTAATAATGACCATAGCGAGTTTAAAATGCAGTCTTGGGAATATCTTCCTCTTTCACCCTTAATTGATGGTATCCAGATCTTAAGTCAATTTTCGAGTATACACTCGATCCTTGTAACTGATCAAACATATCATCGATTCTTGGCAAGGGATAGCGGTTCTTGATAGTGAGCTTGTTCAATTCTCTATAATCGATACACATCCAAAATGATCCATCATTCTTTTTGACGAACAAAACCGGTGATCCTAGGGTAAGGAACTCAGTCTAATGAATCCTTTGTCAGATAGCTCTTTGTAGTTGTTTAGACATGAGAACTTGCATCCGAGAGGGTGCTAAATGGTATGGTGCTCGCTACTTAAGTAGCCCGTGTACAAGATCAATTTGAAATTCGACTTTTGGCGAAAGGTGGAAGTCCGCAGAAATCTTTCGAACACTTCGGGAATTCTCTAACTACAGGTGAACATCCTCCAATGCTTTTCTTCCGACTTCTTTTTCGTTACCTGAGCTAAGAAGGCATAACATCCTTTCTCCAGGTACTTTATCGACTTCGCACAGGATATGATGCTTAAGTACTTTCTACTTTGATCTCCTTGAATAACTAAGGTTTCACCACAGGTTGGAATGTGAACAGTTTTCTCTTCGCATACAATCCTAGCACGGTGTTTAGACAACTAATCCATGCCAATTACGACATTAAAACTACCAACCTTGATCGGCAAAAGGTCTATGAGGAACGAGTGGTCTTGCAAAAATATAGGGCAATCATGGATTACGGTGTTGGTTCCTATTATCTTTCCATCGGCTAGTTCTATCTGATATGTTATATCTAAGGCAATTGGGGTGATTTCAAGTAAAGGTGCAAAGGTAGTAGATACAAAACTCTTATCAGCTCCAGAATCAAATAAGATTTTGGCAGAATGGTTGTTAAGAGAATACGTACCCGTCACAACATCAGGGTTCAACAGCATGTCTCCATCTCCTAGCACATACGCCCTTGCATGCGCATAGTTGGGTTGAGCGGCATTCCTTTTCGGGCATTGATTCTTGAAATGGCCTTTCTCTCCACATCTATAACAGCTCATGTTTTCCAAAGGCATATTGTTTCCATTTCGTGGTTTTGGAAATTCCTACACTGATGACCCACTTTGTTGCACTGGTCACACTTCACAGTGTAAGGTCCAAAATGGTGCAATAAACATCTATTACACTGGGGATGGGGTCTGTCATACCCTTTTCCAAAGAAGGAGCAAAAGATAAGCCCTTGCGGCTTCTTGTCTCCAGCTTGCTGATTGTGATGTTGGTCTCGATTTGGTGGTACCGGGTTGTTGTTGTTGTTGTTGTGTGGTGGCGCGTTGTTGGACTGGTGGTGGTTGGGATTCAAGTTCCTTCGGTCATCAAACTTCCGTTTGTTGTCACTTGAGCCTTGTGCATTTGCAAGCTTCAGTATCGGTTCCATAAGGCGGTGAGATACAGTGACAACATCCTCAATAGTCT
>OU343216.1:159601011-159690501 GCA_910596185.1 Chrysanthemum makinoi
GTAGGTTTTAAGCGGGATGTTGGGATTAAGTGATGAGAGTGGGGGCTTTTAGTGGACCGACCCAACCTTAGTTTTCTTGGTCATCTGGAATTTATGTTTTGTTTATTTCCTTTCAGAATTGGTGAAATTATGTATTCCTTAGAAGTTTTGTATTATAACTTATATTTTATATATCAAAGTCTTTTGCTTGCGTTTATTATATTCTGATTGACATCATGATGTGACATTTTGACCCTTGTCGGGTTAGGTGTTACAATAATATAAGCTAAATTACACATTTTAACAGTAGGAGACTGTTGGGTAAGATTAATGACCAAACAGTATCTGATTTACTTAGAATAGCCTATTATCAAAATATCTTAACCAAAAATGACTCAGGATCCCTGACAAAAGAAGATATAAACCTAAGAGTCAAAGACAGGGTCAATATAATAAGGATTAAGAAAATAACTAAATTGTTATTTTCCTTATTGTAAAATCAGTGTGTAAGAAGAGGCCGTTATGCTCACCTACTACTAATAACTCATCTATTTGTATATTTAAATATGGGGAGATTGTTGGGTGTGAAAAATAAATCCAATTGTCTCTGACAAGTATTTAAACATAAAATAGTCTAATACACCTTCTGAAGGTTAGTAAGAATAAAGTCTCTGATCACGATCAGAGAGAACGTCACTTCATAACTATCAATGTGAACCTGATAGTTATCACAGTGAGATACTCCCTGATAGTTATCATAGAACATGTTGTAACACCCCCAAAATGTCGCAGCGGAAGATTGTGTCATTAGGGTGCTACTTTTTAATACAAAGTACAAGTTATAGAAAACGACTTCTAAATGAGACGTTTTGAAAAGTTATCATTCGATAATTGAAATCAAAGTTACAAACATGAGATCCCAAAGTATAATATATAAATGTTTACAAAATGTTTCGAATGGTAAATGACAAAAGCATAAGTCTTCAAAATATTCCGTGCGACTCTATGCTTCAAACTCTATCTCTCGCCTTATGACCTGAGATAAACATGCTAAAAAGTGTCAACACAATGGTTGGTGAGTTTATAGAGTTTGTTTAAAATGTAAAGCTTTTAAAGAATGTTCACAGAGCAAAGGCATTGTAAATCCATTCAGTTCCAAGTTCCACCTATACAAAACTTACAACCTATGTGTTTACAACCAACTACTAAAATATAGTATGTCAATCATCTATATGTGTATCAAATTAGTTAAAAGTATAAACGTCACCACAAGGGTCTTCCGACATACAATCAGGATGCACAACACACCACTAGGGTTTTCCAACAACTCACGGTTGGGATGTATCCAAATTAGTGGCCTTCCAACAACTCACGATTGGGATGTATCCAAATTAATGGCCTTCCAACAACTCACGGTTGGGATGTATCCAAATTAATGGCCTTCTAACAAGTCGACAAACTGTTAGGATATAACACCCCCAAAATCTCATCATGACAGTGGAAGAATAATTTGGGTGTTACTTCAAGGATCACAGTCAATAATCATAGAAAACGACTCAAAAAGAGAAGTTTTGATAAAAGTTGTTATCATTCAAGAAAAACTCATAGTTTGTTACAAAACAATTCCAAATAGTTTATGATGGTACACAAAATATTGATCATGAGTTTGTGGAAAATGATAACTTTATGTTTACACCACAATAAAAAGGTCTTGCAAGCCCACTCCGTGCCATAAATATGTTCTTCAATTATTACTTGAGATGACATGCTTAAAAGGTCAACAACAATGTTGAGTGAATCCATAGGTTTATAGTTAATCAGTTGAAAACAAGAAAGATGATAATTGTAAACCAACAACTTATCATAGAAAATCACATATTATTATGTGCTAAGCTCATGACACCAATACTCAACTGCATACACCTAATTACTGGTATACGTAACAGTTTGCCCCCAAGGATGTAATAGCCAATTACCTAATGTAATTCAAATACGGCGCGCCCCGTTATTTCCGATAACCGAGACAAGGTCATTACTCCCCATAGTACTATTCACGATATATGCGTTCATTCGCAAGTGACTAATGGTTCATGATGCAGGGTTCTTTCGGCTAATAACTTAGGCAATACCAATAATCAAGTAGCAAACGGTTGTAAAACCTTGTGTTCTAGTTTATAGCATGTATCTCCCTCATGGTTGTAAAGATAAGTAAAAAGTAGGCTATGAACTCACCTTGGTGATAGTGATAAAGCACAACGATATCAAGTGGTATAGCAACGGCCCAACCCTAACCTGAACCGAGATGACAAGTAAAAGTCTCAGATATGATAAACGCTGATTCTCACCAAAATGATAGAGCTTGAATATATAATTCAATAGAGATACTAGCTGTGCTTGTTTTCACTTGTGTGGAGAGTTCTTAAAGTTCAAATTCAAAAGATGTGCTATATCGACTTAGTTAGTTATTCCTTAGAAGTTTCCACTTATATATAATTGAAATGTTCCCCGTTTCCGATTTATAAAAATAACGATGTTGCCAAGAGTTTATTTTATTCACTTTTAGTATGCGTCGTTATTGTATAACGTATGCATATATTTATTTACATATATATATATATATAGAGTTTGGATCAAATAAAAAGTTCTATTGGGTAAAAAGGATAAAAAGGGTTACAAGTATAAAATTTGTCATTTGATTAATAAGGGTATTCTAGGTATTTAACCATTTCTCTTTTAATTCCTCACTTAAGACTCTTTAACCACTCACTTAAGTTTCAATATGCCTAATCACGTCACTTTTATTTCTAACAGTAATAGCGCATACATGTTGCCATGTCCTTCTCTTTCTTTCTAATTACCACGCTTGCAATGGAAGATTTATGTAGTATAAGTTTTGCGTGTCACTAAAATTGAATTATGAAATTAAGTGTGTAAAAAAAAACTTAATTTATGTTTAATTTTTTATAAAAATTAGTGTGTCGTTACAAATGTATTAAAAAAGTTTAATGTGTCACTACATATGTGTAAAGAAAAGTTGTATGATAAAAATAGTGTGCCACTAAAAATGTTACTAAAATTTTAGTGTATCATTATATATGTATCAAGAAATTTAGGGTCACTACAAATATAATGAGTGTCAAAATGTATAAGGATGCGTCACTCTACTAAAAAGATGTGCCAATATATCTATGGTTGTATATCAAGTGTATTAATATGTATATAGATGTGTCACTTTATTAAAACGATGTGTAAATATGTCTAAGGATGTGTATCAAGTGTGTCAATATTAATAAGGATGTGTCAATCCATTAAAACAATGTGTCAATATGTTTAAGGATGTTTATCAAATTGTCAATATATATACAAATGTGTCATTCTGTTAAAAAGGTGTGCCAATATTTTGTAAGCATATCTATCAAATGTCAATTGTAATAAAAGATGTGGATAAAGGATATATAAAGTGTGTCAATATACAACATATCTTAAGATATTGAAACATATATAGCACAGGTTTTTGTTATTACTATTTGTAATCATAGTTTTATACGTACATTTTTAAAGCATGCACATCTAATTTGACGTAGATTTAATAATAATAAAATATACGTTTTTTTTATACGCAATACATTTTTGAAATGACCTTTTTAAAATATACGTTTCTTTTTATCATTCAAATTTGGTTCCTCAATTAAATGGTAGCTACGAAACCACTAACTTGAGTATTAATGGATGGTGTTAAAAGGACCTTGTTACCCTTATTGATACATGCAATGACACATCTACTCCTTTTATGAGTTACATATTTATCTTTTCTACCCAAAATGATCTCATACATACATCTAATATTAAATGATACAATCTAAATGTCTATATTCCTTCCTATACTTTTTATCCTAACTCACTTTTCACAATAACCACACTCTATATATATATATATATATATATATATATAGGGGCGCGTTATACGTAGCTTATATTAGATACAGTACTTTACAGTACTCATTTAGACCAATAGAAATTTAGTATTAATAAACATTTTTATTTAATTGAAAAGGGCATAATAGTAAAACACTTTTTCACTTTTTTTTGAATTTTTTAATTAAAAAACGTTTTTTAAATCCCCCAATTTTTTTATTTTATTTTTTATTTTTATTTTTTTATTTTTTTTCCAGTTTGATGTCTTTTTAGCATGCATGTTTTTCGGAAAATTGTGGTGCATATGTGTTCTTTTTTTCATAGTATACATTTACATATTCTTTTTGCAAAATTGTTTAGAAATCAAATTTGTTTTTGCTTAAAATGATAATTGCATATATATTTCTAGTGTATATTCTCTAAACTCTCAAATTTATAAACAAAAAATAAACATATATATGTAACCTCTAAATTTATAACAAAACAAAAACATAAATCGTATATACAAAATTTGATATTAAATGAAATACAATCTAAATACAAAATGTATCTTGTTAAATATACATGTGCATGCCATTCAAGAATGTGTGCACTCTTCCAAGAACATACGCGCACTCTTCGAAGAATATATTCACTTTCTCATCAAATTCATTAGAACATATATGTAACCTTCCGAGACACATGTGCATTCTTTATATTGGTCATGGTCTCCATTTTTATCAAACATGTTCAATACCTGAAACTACAAAACAATTGTTATTTATTTTATTAGAAACAGCTAAAAAACACATATTCATAATTAAAACATATATGGATACATCTTTCGTTGATTTTATTTCAGCTTCAAAACACAAATGCACACCATTTCATTGATTTTATATCGACTATAAAACACACATGCACATTTTCTCTAATTTTATGTTAACATATATGCACACTTACTAAATACCTTACATAAAGAGTGAAGCCAAAAAATTTAACATTAATTAAACTGAAACTCCTGTAACAATATTATTTATCCTATAACCGCATAACAAATAATGCTTTGAAGGTGTTTTAATCCTATCTACCTTTTACCATTTTGACAACTGATTATATACTATATCTATTCAACTAGGTCTAATATCCCTTGAAAGCTTTGAAGGTAAACTCAATTTCAATTCAACCACACGTAAATAATAGTACCAACCATCATATGCTCCAAACATAACATATCTTAGTAAAAACACATATATGACTAAACAAAATGAAACCAATAGTGAAGACAATGAGGAGGCGTGATATCGATCCAAATCTTAACCTCTATACATCATATATAAATAAATATCTATATATTAAGCATCAAATTGTTAGTACCTACAAAGATATAAATGATGACAAATGTTTTTTTTAAATAAAAGCTAAAATCATGATATAAAAACCAAAAAAAAAAAACGTGAACCCAAGTGATTATGAAAGAAAAACATAACCTGCTCCTCCTTTTTGATATTTCGTAAATTCAACACATCATGTTTTTCACTTTAAACGAAACCACATAAACATATATGTTCTAAACCATTTTCGTGTCAAACATATATGTTCACAACCATAAGCATATATGTTCTAAACCATAATTCCATGAATCAAAACTTTAATCTAAACCCAAAATATTCCATGAAACAAACTCACTATAAAATTTAACATGAATATCGAGTTCAACCGGTCACCAATTCAAAAGATAATTATAACTATTTGTTTTCTTAATAAAATTAACAAACCTTTTTTAATTTATGATCCAGATTCACCACGAAAGAAGGTGCCACCAAGTCGGAAAGATAAACAACGATCCAACGCCATCTCTTGACCCTCCACCAACAACTATGAACAGATTCGACGGCCACAATCCGGCGACCATCTAAAAATCCGGCGACCACGATCTGACTTATTTAATTAACAAAAAATATCAAATCTTCTTATTTTGCACCATGGATCAGGAATAATAATTAACAATAATATTTTCAATGATTTTGTATTAACAAAAGTTTATAACAAAAAATATGTGTGATGAATTATAAAAAAAATCAAAACGAAATTTTACCATCATCAAAATCGAACTCCATTCAACAATGAATTGTGATTGAGATCTATTAAACATACATACGAGATTGGTAGTGTATCGTGATTGAGATTCAAACTTTGGTTTCAATTAGACCTTTCTTCAGATCCATAAAACAAAAGGGAAATAAAAATATAAATGATGATGATTTTCTTTGATTTGATTTTTGGTAGGCAATAAACAAATCAGAGAAGTGATGTTTGATGAAAGTGGTTGGTCAAAGTGAGGGAGAAATTTATGGTGGATGTTTTTTTACGGAATGAGATAGATCTAACATACATACTTTAAATAAAATTAATGTAATGCCTATAATACCCTTTTCTTTTTGTTTAATTGAAGGAAAGATCCTCATCTTTCAATTAATTGCACTAAAGGCACAAGTAATCTCATCCATAGATTAAGTGATCCAATGGTTCTGATTGATCTAAATTGCATCAGTAAAGATCAGTATCTATATCAGTATCATAGAATACAACACTATATATATATATATATATATATATATATATATATATATATATATATATATATATATATATATATATATATATAGGGGATGTTATTGTCTAACCAAATAAATTATGCAGAATCATGAGAACCAGATCAACCAATCGATTTTTTGAATATTAAATTTTATTATATAATTCAAAAGGGTATAATCGTAAAAATACTTTTTTTTTTTTTTTTTTTCAAAAATCGTTTTTTTGGTTCCCTAAATACTAGGATCTTTTTTTTTTTTTTTTTTGCATTTTATCTGTTTAATAAAACATTCTGTGCACATGTGTTTTGCATTATGTGATATTTTATTTTTCTTTTATGCATAAGTATTTTGTATTTGCACATGTATTTTTAAGAAATATTACATTAATATAAATACAAACAATAAAACTTTAACAATAGATTTATGCAATTTCAAAATTTACAAATTGTATTCCTCGGTGATACAATATTCAACTTTATCACAAACATCATTATATTTACACTTGTATTCAATTTTATTACTAATATATGAAGCGTGCATATGTGCATAATCCAATGTCTTTAATAGTTGGTTCATCTTTTAGGCGTGCACATGTACTCCTTGCCTAGTTCAAGAAATCATGAAATCTGAAGATGTATTTTTAATCCTTGTGCACATATGTTTTTATCGTCTCGCTCATCTTACTTGTTATAAACACATGTGCACTCTTTATATCAATCATGGTCCACATTTTTTATCAAACATGTTTGGTACCTGAAACTAAAAAAAAATGTTATTATTATCATAAACAAGTAGCAAACACATATGCATAATTTACAACATCAAGTCTAGTTTGAGACATGCATGATCTTCCAACCAGTGGCTGAAGTTGTGTGCAAGTGCATGATCTTACAAACAAGAAAAGCGGCTGAGTAGTGCACATGTGTTCTTCCTCATCATTAAGCGTATCTATAAAAACTTGCACATTTATTTTTATCGAAGGTTTAGCCACGATTCAAACACCATTGAAAGCTTAAATAATCATGATAAATGAATTCTTTTAACCCTGAAACATCAATACTTTTAATAATTGAGTCCAGTGATTAAAAAATGATTTAAATACATGTGCACATCTTCTTTAAAAAGCATGTTTGCACTTATACATAAGTCACTAAATAAATAAAACTCATTTTCACTACCAAACAAAATCCCACACCCCATGAGATAAAAAAATCTACTACATATAGCTTGTCTTTAACATCATCAAACACATGATTTTGTATCATGCATATCTGTTTAGTCATGAACCTCACACTTAGGTTTCCCATAACACACAGTAAACAATACAATAGCCTTTCTTAAAAAAATTAAACAATACAATAAGACTACATATAACCATACATCAAACAATATAATAAGACTACATATAACCATTCGAGAACATTGCCGTTATAATAAATTAAAACCATGTCAATTTAAATTGTGGCGTCACAACACAACTAACATCAACTGAATCAATATACTCATTTAACAAATAACATTTGGAGTTTGTTCATTGAAGATCAAATATTGGTATTTAAATTGCATAATGTTAATCAGATCCTTAAAGTTTCAAATGAATTTGATTTGTAAACCTAAAACCATTGGTCAACAAGTGACGAGAAGAAAAGAATCATTTGACCAACACAAAATAAAAAATTATTTGTGATATACTAGTTAGACAAACCTGATTACATGTTTCTATCATTCGCCAATATGCAGAAGATTAGAGAACTTTGGGATGATGATGGCGGCTTATGAGCAGTTTTGGAGAGAAATATATGGACCTATTTTTTAGTTAACCTAATTACGATTAGCAAATCCCATTTAATAGGGACGGTTATTAAACTTAATAGGATGAAATACCACTAATACCCCTCCTCCTCTTATGAAAGAGTTGCTTGCTTTTCCACTTAATTACGAAACATCCACTCCATTTATAGCCATAGATCAAATATTTAATGGCTGAGATTGGTTCTCGCAGTTCTCGCATTTTATTTGGTTCTGAAAATAACCTTACACTATATATATATATATATATATATATATATATATATATATATATATATATATATATATATATATATATATATAATTGAGATCATATGAGAACTTTCTTAAAGTTTTAAAAGTAAGAACCCATACACTACATGACATGTGGAAATTATAAATTTACAATTAACTAAATTAATAACTTAATAAAAAGGGTAAAATAGAAAATTTACATATCCTTTAATCTTGTAACCTACTACTAATATTTAATATTACTATACCACTTATTAACACTCATCCTATATTGTTCCTTATCTATGGCCGATGATTTCGTTGTTGGTTTTCTTTATTTGGTCATTTTCAACGTTGGACACTGTCGCTGCTGTCCGATATTAGATCGCATTTTGTCGATGACAACCACCCTTCGCCCACCTTCAAAACTCCAACACCTTCCGCTTCTATACATGCAGTGTATCACGGTTCAAAACTCCAACAAACCCTCCGAATCTGGTTTAAAATAGTTGCAAGAAACCCACTTCATAAATGCCTCCCTGGAATCGTTACTGTGGCCACGCCGGAATATGATTTAAAAGTGATACATGGTAGGATTTGATTTGTTGAAGATGTATCCGTGATACACCCGTTTGTAACAACAACAATAATGAAAGATCCATATTTTTAGGTTTTATATTGCACTTGGATTTATGTATCTGGGAGTTTGTGAAAACAACAATGAAATATCAATTTTTTACTTTATATGACGTCAACAATTATGTCCATATAAATGTTATTGAAAGTTTTCCTCTTTTTAATTTATATTATCCTTGTTAAAGTGTTGTTACTTGTGCGTATGTAAATTTTAGTGATGTAGTTCTGGTGATGTATAAGTATCAATAAGATGGGCTTCGTAGATAAGTTAGCTGAAGTTTGTGAAAAGTTTGGCTCATGTATTGATGTATATATGATTTATGTATCAATGTATCATTTTTAATATGATATTGTTTGTATGTATGGCCTATGTATTAATGTACCAGATATTGTATGTATGATTCATGTACCAATGTATCATTTTTAATTTTATATTAGTGGTTGTATGTATGATTTGTATATTAATGTATCAGATATTGTATGTATAACTCATGTATCAATGTATCATTTTTAATATCATATAATACAAGTTGCAATGTCATCATAATATGATACAAAGGCACCAAAAACTTCATATATTTAGCAAATACCATATCCTCTCTTCAAAGAAAGTGCAATTATGGATGACACCAAATTTTTAGCATGAATGACGTTAATAAAAAAATGAGTATCAAAAGGTTTAAAAAAAAATTGTAAACAAATCTAACGTAAACGAAGCTCCCACATTTGCAGCATTTAATATATCTAAATGCCATTCATAAAGGCCCTAAAATTATTTACTTTCATGATACATAATGCCCCTAATCTTGATGTATATTTCACAAATGCCACTCATTTATTATGATCTCATCAATTGTCAATTAATTGATCCAACGGTTCAAATTAGTCCCTATTTTTACAATTTTAAAAAATCTCTCACATTAACCCTCCTATATATATATATATATATATATATATATATATATATATATATATATATATATATATATATATATATATATATATATATATATATCTTTACTATATAAAATAGAAAAATGGTCAACATTGGAAATGGAAAAGTGAAAAAGTGGAAAATTTATCTTTGGTAACTTAGAAATTTTTACTACATACGTTTGGTAACTTACAAATTGACTTACAGAAATGTGAATAAATTCTGGGCAGGAATGTTGATGATTTTGAGGTTGGTTTTATATACATACCGATTGAATTATCTTAGTAAGTATGTGTTCGATTTTGAATTATCTCAATACGTACCAATTGTTAGAGTTGAATTATCGCATGTTACAAACGCAATATTACATTTTGATCTTTCACATTCTATTTGAATGTTAAACTAAACACTTGCCACAATATCGCATATCAAGCATGTCACCGCTAGAACCGCTGGCCACCAGTAGGGTGATTTCGCTTATTTTTATATATATATATATATATATATATATATATATATATATATATATATATATATAGTATAAAACCCGTCCGATGGAAGGGTATGACTTGTGGTTTTTATTTTTAGGATTTAGTAGAACAAATATATATTAAAAATGAATTAAAAGTTAAATGAAACAGTTAAGATCTATAAATGATGTTACCATAATCCATAAAACGGCTAAAAGCAGATTTTAAGTATTTTGATCTTTGGTTTTTATTTTTAGGGTTTAGTTGAACAATTATATACTAAAAAGTAATTAAAAATTAAGGGTGCGTTTGGTATCCCACTAAGGGAATGAGACTATGACTATGAAAGTGATTAAATGTGTTTGTTTAAGATGAGGGGGCCCACCACTATGGTAATGAATGATAGATATAATATATACTCCATATACATTAAGTGAGCTAGGTATGGATCTTTCATAGGTGAAGGACCCACCACTACTATCAAACTCATACCCATTGTCATTCATGGCAGCATACCAAACGCACCCTAAATGAAATGGTTAAGAACTATAATTGATGTTACGATAATCCATAAAACGGCTAAAAGCAGGTAAGTACTTTGATTTGTGGTTTTTATTTTTAGGATTTAGTTGAACAAATATATACTAAAAAGTTATTAAAAGTTAAATTAAATAGTTAAAAACTATAATTGATGTTACTATAATTCATAAAACGGCTAAAAGGAGGCTCCCTGCTGGAACTTTTAAGTTAAAGACTTCGAATATCACTGATTCAAATATTGATGGGTAAGCAAACTTCACAAGCAGTGATTTATAAAGATTCCATACCTGTGCGAGGGTTATAAGAATTCAACTTCACAAATCCATGATCTATCAGGTACTTAAAACCATCGATCATCAACGATGTTTCTGCAATATTAGTGCCCAGGACAACCTTCCCCGCTACTTCAAGAGTTTGTTGAAATATTTTAGCCTGAAGCTCAGTTGGAATATTGGCTTAAATGGGGCATATAATCAACTCTGGTATTTTACTCCCAAATCCCCTCGTTCGATGTTTAAGGATGTTGTGAAATCGGCGTATGAGAGGCTTTTGGAAGATAGAAAAGCTTACCAATATATCCGAAAAATGGGCGTTTTCTTAAAGCTATTGAGGATAATCAGATACTTGTCATTGTAGCTGAGACTGGTTCTGGGAACATCACCGAAATTGGGAAGAAAGATGAAAATTTTAATCAAAAATCCTAATGAGCCCCCTTTTCTAAGAATACTTCATGAAGTTCTATCACATAAGAAGAGAGTAGTTTCCGCTTCCCATCGACATATATCTAATAACTAAAAAATCCCAGTATCGTAAACGACAACATCCAAACAATGTAGCCATATAATTTGGCTATAATGTCAAAAGCCTGCTCATTAATAACAACTTGTTAATGAATGAATCTGAAAGAGGTAAATGAGGAAACCACGAAGAGAGGAAAGCTTGTTGTGGTCGTGTGATACTCCCCTGTTGGGATTGACTTTATCTTGACCTGGCTTGACCAAACCAATAGTGCCATTGGTCTTTTTTCAGATAAAAAGGTACAACATCGAATGCACGTTCTTTATCATTACTTTCAAGTCCGTAAAATAGTGTTCAATTTCATAATCATAATACGTTGAATAAATCTCAAGCTATATAATGATTACACCTCCCAATGTCAGGGGACTGATTTAGATACTTTTGTGATGATCCTAATTCCTGAGAAAAGAAAACATCAAATGAGGAATCCATCACTTGCTGATGGAAGGCATGAGAGAAACAAAGTCATATTATTGCAAGAAAAAAACCTGTTGGCTTCCTATTTAGCGTAAAAGTTCTATAAATCGCTCAAAAAGCTTCTCATTTTCATCCTGCAACCTCTGAAAATGTGTTTAATCACAGATCAGTAAGAACTTTCACGATATTCAGTAATGTGGTTTTGTGTTCTCAAAACCACAAAAGTAGTATACCTGAATAAGGGCATCACACTTCTGGAGTTCTTCAAGTTTCTTGGTTATAGGAGCAGAGTTTGTGCTTTCTTCTGTTGAGTATGTATTGTTTTTGGATCTGGTTGTGTACTTGCAAAGAACCCTTGTTACTCCTAAAACAGTGTTAGTTTTCTTTCAAAATTTATTCCATCATTCCTAATTGATTTGCACTATATGAGGTACTTTTTTATGCACTAAGATTTAATAAACCTAGCTTTGTCAATCTTCCCAGTGGTCTGCAACCCATGTAATAATTCATAAATACTGTCAAGACTCGGAATACCAATTCTTTTCCATACTACGTTTTAAAAAACTTTGTAGAAAAAAAAATACCTGAGAATCTTTTGAGACTACTTACGCGATATTGAATAATCACAATCAAATAGTAACTGAATACATAACGAAAGCACATTTGTGGTTGGGGCTGAGTGGGTTTTGGATCCATTGACCACTGTCAAGGCTCAGATCAACAGTTGGGGAGTGGCAAGTGTACTCATCCAACACCAGTTGCTTCCAAATATCCATTTTACCCTTTCTGGAGAAGCTGACACTAAAGCTCCTTTCAATAGTGCAACGTTCGATTTGGTATTGGATTGTGACTTGTGAGTCGTGAGATGTTGATACCTGGAAACCATAATGACTTGGATGAGCAAAACATTATCATAGTGGTATGAGGTTGATTTCTTTATAACTATTTTGAGTATGCAATAGGTAAGACAAACATTTGTTTCATTTAGCAGAAACTTGTTATGGATCCGGGCTGAATGATCAAACATGAACGTGTAAAGAGATGGATATATCATAACTTTAGTAGAATCTAAAAGAACCTATATTACCACAATTACATTATATTCTTATGTTATATTGGGAAGAAAATTAGGATTCTAAAAATTTGGGTCTTTTTTGGCCAATATCACAAAGGACCATGACGGGGCTTTTTTTGACTCTACTGATTGGGCACTTGGAAAGGTAATAAATCCAAAATTTTCTCTCTATCTTTTTTGCTTGTTTAAAGAGATTAAGATCATGTGTATATCGATTATGGATGCTAACATGATCATCCTTTATGAAATAGCAAGGATCACAGAAGGCCAAAGGACCATTAGAGGCACTCCGTCCCAAATTGCAGGTATCTTTGTCTAAACGGTCATAAACTGATAAATTATCAAAAAGCTTAAACCCATTGATCAAAAGATTGTCAAGATCTACCAGTAATACTAAATGGTCATTCTTTGTTGTACTTAAGAGTTAAGAAAATGATGTTTGAAATCTTTTGACGAAATTTGAGGACTCCTTTTAGGAAATTTCGCACACAATAGAGGTTCACACTTAGTCATTTATCACGACTCAGTTTGAATATAATTTACTAACATAATAAATAATCTACAAGCGTGTTTAAATTATTTGATGCAAGTAGAGGTTCACACTTAGTCATTTGTCACGACTCACGAGTTTTGAAAGCACTTGTCCAAATTGTATACACCAAACTTGACGACTTGTCTGGTCAACTACTATCAGACTTCTTTTATAAACAATCAATAAGAATTACTGCCACACACCTACGCCAACTGCCTAAAAGAACCACTCTAATTTCCAAAAACAGTTAGAAATATTCATGTGTTCTCGGTATTTTCATATTTGCATCAATTGTTTTCTTGCAGCATATTGTATTAGGAATAAGACTATTTATATGAGCTATTGCTCGTGATTAAATAATCTTTGTCATCATTCGTTCATTCTTGTTTGTTCTTTTTCAGCCAACACAACAGCAACCGCGATCAAGGCACTCAGCTTATGCCCCTACAGGTGAAGAAGAAGGTATTTCTCAACCTTTTTTTATCGAACAAACCAACTTTTTCGTATAAAAGTGTTGAAATTTTGTTGTAAACAATACTTGCTATTTATTTCACCCTCTGTTTCAACTTACAAACAACCTTTAATCTTTTGGTATGTGTTTCTTTTTCCACAATCGGTGGTGGCAATGTAGACATGGATAATGACGAAAAAGATCAAACGAAAGATCAAGACCGATCCGTTTGAGTGACTTGTGATTTTCAGTTTGGTCCTATGATGTATAACATTACTGCATATGTACTTTTGGAACCTTAGTTATGGTCGATGATGCCATAAGTTATATTGTTGTATTGTGGAGAGTTTACCGCCAGGAAATAATAGATTTGTTATGTTTCTTGTTTACTTGTGCTATAGAAAGTGTTGGTCCAAGTCAGACGTACAACCCCTATAAAATATTGATATCAAGATTAATTATTTTTGGAGTACAAGTCTTAGGATTTTTTACGATTTATTAACTGGTTCGGGTAGAAAAGAGGGTTATTTTGCACAACCTTTTTGACCCAAAACACGTTATTTTCAGATCTATTTAGTAATTATGAGTTGAATACAATTATACAATATGCAGTATTTATCACAATTGAACTTTCTATGTAAAACGATTTGTATGTATAACAAACAAACATTAGACTTCTAAGTTTCAACCCAAATGATCATATTATTCCTTTCAAGTTATTTTTATAATGTACCCATATGATCTGAACATAACTCGAACTGTTGGGTATAAGTCAAACTGATTCTACCTTATACCAATTAAAGTGAAGCAAGATCATTCTTTGAAAGGGCATATATTTTTCTTCCATCAATTTTTAGCAACAGAAGAAACTTCGGCAGCCCAACAGCAGAGTTTGTTTGGTGAACTTGCTCAACAGGGTAATACTATCTGAAGATATCAGTAGATTACCTAAAGAGTTGATTGATGCTTCAAACTTGGGAAATGGTTCACAATTATGCCTCTAAATAATCAATAGAAAAGGTTCATGCATCAATCAATACATCAAAGATTAGCTTAGATGCAGAAGATAAAACTGAGGGCTTATTGAGTATAGGTCAATTCAACAATAGAGATATTTTTAGGTATGGAGATTCAAGGACTATAAGTCTATAACATAACATAAAATTTCTAGCATAAACAAATACAGGAAAACGGAAAAAACTAAAAATCCTTATCAAAATAAATAACTTGCGCGAATACGTACGACAACTGTTATCTGTTGATGATGAAAGTGCGTGAACAGCCAGCGAACTCTGGAAGACAAGAAGATATACATACTAGTAGCTTCAATAAATCACCAACCTGAGGTGTTATGAATATTTGGTTCAGTGAGTCAACATCAAATTTATCTTCACACATATTCCATAATCACATAGCAAGGTTATCATCATAGGAATGGAGAGTTTGCCAGTGCGAGCTGTCTCCAAAGCTTTATTTACCTTTGTTCTCAGCTGGAAAATTGATACAAATTAAATGCACGTGCCACGTCATAAAATTGTGCAATCATAAATAGTCAATGTAAGGATTAGTATATCAATTGTAGTAGCAGCAAGGCTATTTTTCAATGTTGCAAAAATCGTGAATCGGTAGCCGGGCGGTCGACCACCCTGCAGCGAGTAATCGGTCAAGTCGGGGATTAATCGGTGATTAATCGGATTGACATTTCCTGCAGTTTTTTGGTATTTCTGTAGACCAAACTAAAAATCTTAACCGATTCCAAGCCTGCTATGTTTCCAAACCTCAATAAAAGGCTCCAATTATGATTATGATGCCCATTGTGCGTTATAAGTGAAATATACGATCCCCAAATTAAGTATAATGCCTAAATTATTATTATTTTTAAAATGACCGATTTACCCGATTCGGCCGATTTTTTACCGAATCGGCCGATTAATCGGCCGATTCGGCCGATTTTTTGACTGCTTAGGGTCGATTTTTATCCTAGGCCGATTTTTCAACCGATTTTCAAAAATCGCCAAGGTACTCGGCCGATTACCGATTAATCGGCGATTAATCGGCCGAGTTGGCCGATTTTTGCAACACTGCTATTTTTGTTACCTCGAGTATTTTTCCCCAAAAATCAATCTCCTGCTCACGAAAGGCAAGCCATCTTTCATTTAGTGAGGGCCATTTTGATTCAAAAGCAAAACATGACCATGTCAGCATTGTTAATATTATATCCATAAAGCCAGATGAGGCAGTATTGGAGCAATGACTCTCACTACGGAGAGTAGATGCTTTGCAAGAACTGTTTGACAAATCCTCCTTGTAGAACTTGAAGCGCCACTGAAAAGAATAAAAGTTTCAAAGTTAGCTAATTTGAATATAAATCCATATGTTTACTTAAGACTAATGATCCAAATGATGTATCAGTTGCTTTGAAATGGATAATTCAATATTCAAAGTTAGCTAATTTGAATATAAATCCATATGTTTACTTAAGACTAATGATCCAAATGATGTATCAGTTGCTTTGAAATTGATAATTCAATATACAAATTGAAGTCAATTCAAATAAATGTAAAGCTCATGAGATTGATGGAATTTCCAGCATTTCTAATATCGCAATTGGTACTTCCTTACACATATGGATCATATCAGTTCGTAATGCATGCATAAACAGATATTACTAATGATTAGTTTACTTATATAAAATGGGTAAAGACTATAAACTCGTCAAATACCATTAACCACATACAAAATTATATGACTGAAACAATTACATTTGAATGTAGTCTTCATCATGCATTAGTTGCAAACATGTCGAATTGGCCAAGTATCAATTAAGAGCAACATATGTATTCTTATATTGCAATTGTTTAATAAAATAAATTTATAAGCAGTTGGACTTAAATCTAAATTAATCACCAAATATAACTTTAGTATAAAAAGTTAGGATGTAGCAGTTTTAACTCCTGTACATATGAATAGCATAAATGGAAAGGGTCTAAAATCTCAAACAGGTCAAAACATGCTAAACCGCATTAAACATCCTAAAAAAATTCTTTTATACAATTTAGACTAAGATGCATGAATATATTTGTGCACAAAATATTTGCACACTAATTTTCTAGAAAAGAGAAAGTTACAATTGATCCTTTTTACATATATTAATTACAAACCGTGTCAACTACTATTTTCACATGTCATCACCAAGTCTTTGTTTTCTAACTGATTAATCTTCATAGAAAAATAGATGGATGATCATAACCTTGTTACAATCTGACTTAGTATCATTATGCTTTCCTTTGGTATATTTTTTTTTGAATGGGCTTGCCTTTGGTATATTATTGAGCAAATCTTGAATATACCTTACCTCAAGATAATCCATCTTCCAAACAAAACACTAACAACCAATAAAAGCTCAAGAAGTATAAATTTTGCTAACCTAGTCCAATTTACAAAAAGTTTAATAACATACCTTATGGTCATGTTAAGCACCTCATAGAGGCGTCGATTTGGACTCAACCCGCTTCCATGTTTGTGAGAATGCACTCGAGACCGAATCTCACCTCTTTGTGGAATATTGTGTAGCAAGAGATGCATTTTCCAAGGTTCTTGGTTGTTGGAATATACGTAATGCAAACATCTCCACGCTTCCTCAAGCCAACAGCCTTGCCGACCACTCCAACATACCTGCAAGTCTCTCTAAGTTCTTCGATGTTGTAGTTCAAGCCCACTGCTTTGAAACGGCCAAACAAAGACCTCATATTTCATAACATCAAGCTGCTTTCTCATAACTGGATTTCAAATCGAAACAGGAAGCATTCAATTAATTGGTTTGTGTGGTCAAGTGACCTTGTATCATCATTCACCCATATTTGTAATTACCAGTTCCTAGCCACCTGCTATGTCTTTTTGTTATTTATGGAGATATAGTTCTGTTAAAAAAAGAAATAAAGAATATGATGATAAGAAAATACAAGTCATGGAAAGTGTGAGTAAATATAATAAAATGAATTAGTTGAGCCTTATTATATTAAGCTGCAGATTTATTGTCTGAATTTCGGAATCAACAATATAACATAATACATTACCTTGATATTGATAAAATATACAGAATACATAATAGTAGTCTTCAAATAGCCATCATCATCCAATCCCCTACACCTGAACGTCATAGATAACAATATTAAGTTAATTAAATATATGTATATCTTCAAAACTGATTAATTATCTTCTTACTATCATGGATTTCATGGTGATTCAATAATCATAAAAATCTCCTTTGCATAAGCGCATTCCTTTGTTAAATTTTACGATTTTTTTAATAGTTGAAGTTCTAAATAGGATCCTATATGGAAAGAAGAAAAAAACGTTTGATTTGCCCATCTCTATGCATTATGCAAAGACCAGGAGTCGCATAGCTACATTGCATTTGTAAGTAAGATGAAAGAGCCATTTTGATTTTAAATTTAGAAGGTAATGGGGTCATACGTAGTGATTTCTGTTGCAAGGAAGTGAACAAATTTAAAAAAAAAATTATAGGAAGTAATTCTCAATTGTGCATGATTGTTTTAGCCTCATTGCTGATAGTTTTTGTGATTATCTGCAAACAAACACTAAGGACATTATACATATTTACTATGAAAAGTAATAATTTTATTAGATTTCACAAGGTTATCATGCCTTACAAAGATCAAACACGACTTGTACACATCAACCAATCTTTCTATATGTTCTTTGTTTAACTTAAAATAGTCTATAATCATCGTATTACTGCCATATGATTCGTCATATTAATATGTTGAAAGCGAACTTGCACTGGCTATAACATACTTTTTGCTTTTACCGGCATATGCAACAAACAGGCTAAGACCCATAATAGCTAAACTAAACGAATAGAAAATGTGCAACATTTCATAAGCATCTGCTATAATCAATTACCCCGAGCAAATAGGCTAATGAAATAAACAAAAAACTGAAAATCACAAATATCTGAAGCAATACCTATATACAGACCCATAAACCATCAAATACTGTATTTTTAAAAGCACCTAGATGATCATCCTCAGACAATGATGCCAAAGATGCATGGGCATAAGCTTCAACCACTCTCGGTCCCACTGAAGACGCCAGAAGGCAACCTAAACAATCAAAAGGGAAGGTCAGAACATAAGATAAGATAGAGAGTCCATCAATGGAAGTCTTTCAGGTACACAGTTAATAATTGTCTTGAACATTATTATCTTTGTTTGCTTTGGAAATCCTTGCATTTTGTCTTAACCTGCCTTGCTCTTTTTGGGCCTCCATCCTTGTATCAGATATCTGTTAACACTGTAAAACCAATATATGATATCTGATAACACTATAAAACTAAAAAAACTACAAAACTTGTTACACTTATAAGTCGGAAAAACAACATGTTAAACTGAAAACTCGGTAAAAAAAATTAGGGATTCTTCACCTGTAAAACTAAGAAGTCGATTATACTTTTTAGGGATAATTATGTTTAGGAATAAGATAATAGGGTGTATTTATACACACAAAAAATAGGTTAAAAATATATATGGTATATTTATCTTTTAAGTAATATATATCATAATTTATTTTAATTGTTATCTTCATAATATACATACCTAAAATAAAAATTCCAAAATTTTTTTATAATCTCCTTATTTGTATTGATTTGAAAGATATAAAACAAAAAACAATTTACTCTAGTGGTAAATTGTTTACAAAAAACATGAATGACCCAAGTTCAACTCCAACAAATGTCTTCTTTTTAATAAAAAAATTTTAAAATTAAAAATAACAAAAACAAAAACGAGTTTTAAATTTTATTAAAAAAAATTGCAAAAATATATATTAATTCAAAAACCACACGTCATTTTAAAATAAAAAATTGCCACACAAATACAATGATGACATGGAAATATGACATTTATTAATATGGACGCCAAGTCAGACATTTTATTAAAGATTTCCTTATATATATTATATATATATATATATATATATATATATATATATATATATATATATATATAGTATATATATATATATATATATATATATTAGATTTCAAAGTTCACCCGGGCGCATGCATGACTTATAATTATTCTTTTGATGGTATTTGTTAATGGAGTATCTATACTACATATAATGCACGAAGGCACCTTACTCTTAATTTTAAGACGTACAAGACAATAAGCATGGTTTATAACACTTTAATGCACCCAATTTGCAGAATTACAACAAAGTAAGCATATTGTACAACAAAATAAAGCGTGGTGCCATTTTAATACCAAAATTCTATCAAACAACATTAATGCTATTAAATACACCCCTTCACCAAAAATTACAACCATTTAAGCACAATGTACAATAGCTGCAACAAATTTTCAGATTTACAACAAAATAAGCATAGTGTACAACAAAATTAGCATGATGTAATTTTCAGACTTACAACATTAATGCTATTAAAGTGGTCAATGTTATTAATGACTACAATGACTACTACTTACAAGAAAAGAAACATAGTGTACAAGACTTTAATGCACATAATTTTCAGACGTACAAGACAAGAAGCATAGTGTACAACAAAACACCACATTAATACCATTTAATGTAGTCAATTATTTAACTGGTCAATAAGTACAATTAATACAATTATTATAACACCCCTTACATAAGAAATATAAATTATCAAGCATATTGTACAACCAAATTAAACAAAATTCCTGTATTAAATTTCACTACTACAAATAATAAATCACATTATACAAATATTCAAGCTCGAACGGGCAACGGGCCAAATGGGCTTGAGCCCGAACGGGCGCCGACCAAACGGGCTCGAGCCCGAGCAGACACGGGCCAACGAGTTTGAGCCCAAACGGGTACGGGCTATACGAAATTCTTGATATCCGTAAATTTATTGTTAAAAAGAACATAATAAACTAAAATAAATTATTCATCAAAAAAATTTATTTCAGGGTACCCGCCGCTGCAACGCTCGGGTACCCTGCTAGTCATTTTAAAGGACGATGGGCTTTACTAATATTTTGATGGTATTAGTTTACGTTGAAATTTTTTTAAGAGGTGAGGTTGACGTACATTTTATTTGTATATGGTGTTAATTTTTTTTAGACTTATGAATATCGTTAAAAAAATAAGTTAACGAAAAAATAAGATATAAACATACCAATTTTTATATTGAATGAATATCGTTGATGAAAATTTTAAGTAAAGGTAAATGAATTATAAACATACAAAATTATTTATTGAATACATTAACAGCGTAAAGAAATGAATGTTCATCGGATATGAGAATGATAAGTTAAGAAAGTATCTGCAAGAACAAAGTGGTAGATATCCCATCCTTATTTTCTTTTCACGAGTCGTGGGTACTATATACTACGGTCTCCATGTAGCATGGGGTGAAGACACTATTCATGAAACAAAGAGGAAAACTAATAATATTACTTAAAAAGATCAACGAACTGTTTCATAAAGATCCAAGCTCCGAAGAGTGATTGGTCATTTCCATGAAAACTTTTAAACTACTCTAACGTTTCTGCATTACTTGTAAACATAAAGACTAAATGAGTCAGCCACATCTTGCAGACCAACTCATTTACTTTTTTATATGAGTAGATCTAATGAGTGATAAGTATTACCTTTGAAGAATAGTAGTTATATCGCTGGAAATGATTTCATGGATAATCAATTTAAATGTCGTACATTTCCGGGTTTGCATTTCCATCAATAAACATTGAAATTTAAATGTTCAACCAACGGTTAATTCGAGGGTAAAAAATCATATGTGGTTTTAAGATCTTACTTCGCAAGAGATTGAGCCACTGAATGGTCTTTTTCAGACCCTTTCACCCTATGGTTCTTTCAGACCAACCCAAGTTCTTCAATTTCTTGTCCTTTATAAAGACCTAGAGATCAAAAAACATGACGCTTAATAAGGGAAAAAAGTGTCAAATTATAACCTCTCTTGTTTTCGCAAATACACCACAATAAGATTTATCTCATGTTCTTGCGTTTTAGTCAAATCGCAAACCTAAGTTTTTGACTTTGTTTTGTTGTAAAATATTGGCTTACCATGTACCCAAATTTATCGTCACCCACCTAAAAAAACAAATATTTGGTCCTTTTACTGCTAACTATCTGACTTATTTCATATTAGCGGTTTATGTGCATGTGCACAACTATTATCATTACAATAAAATAGTAATTATCATCAAAGCAACCTCAAACACCTATGAATGAGTTCTAACCAACCTCAAACACCCTCACTTAAAACTAATCCGGATATCCCGTTCAGTAAGGTCTCATCCAAAAAGATTAAACATCTATCTATACCAATAATGCAGTAACTCAATAGCTTGCAAGAGTGACATGCTACATGACATTTACCACTTGTCATTCCTTGTTGTAAAACCAAATTCAAAGACTAAACTTCTCCATGACGGGGCACATGAATTAAATGTCACTTGATCTAATATGTTTGATAAAGACAGCTCCTATATTGTTACTATTTAATATCTTAGATTATTATTGTAGAAATACATGTTTTGTAATCACCACTCATATCATAAGTATTTATATAGTTTTAAAAAAGAGAGGAAAAATAAATTTTGCTGATGTGCGGGTGTCAAACCCATCTGGGCCTGCCTATTTTGACCCGTAGTAAAGTTACCCTGTCACGACTTGGTCAGTTTGACCTGTTAGTAGCAAAAACTTTAAGATTCGTTTATTCACCTTTCTTGGTTGAACAAATATGCAATAGCTACAACATTATTTTACCAATGTAAGTCCATTTGCAAGATGGTGCTAAGCAAATACGTTTAACATCATTTCAGTTGCATGTTTCCTGATAATTAAATTAATAAAAAGGTTTATATAACTGAACAATTTAAGAAGATATAATAATCAAAGGAAAGTAGTTACCTATCCATTGTATACCAACTGACATAACCAAAATACTTGTTTTTATCTATCACAAAATGAAGGCAAACATCCGTGTACGGCTTCATTGTCTGATGTGGTCAAAACATTAATAAGTTGACTGCAGCCGTAATGCTTTGGCCCGCTGTCCGTGTTCCTAAAGGGAATATCTCGCTTGGCCCACACATATAGTTTATGTAACACCCCAACCCGACGAGGGTAGAAGTGTCACATTTTGATGTCATATCAGAACATACAATTAAAATTTCACAAGCGGAAGTCTTAAAGAATAACGTAGCAATTCATTTAAACAAACGACTTACAAAGAAAATCACGAAATCCAAAATGTCTAAAGTAAAATAAAATCTCAAACAAAATAGCCCAACAACATAAGTCCAAAAATAAGGTAACTAGGGTTAGTCCACCCAGATAATCCAACTCTCAGCCCATCCAAGCCCATCTTCAAACCTAAAACCTGCCGCAGGAAAAGAAATGCGGCTGACCTTAAAAAGCCCAGTGAACAGATATAACAAAATGAAAGCTAAATAAAATCAGAAATACGAAATGAAATAAGGAAACTGATAACAAGGTCGCAGCGAAATGAGAACAATGAGTCAAAGAGGATCCTGCAGAACACAATTATACATATATCCAAAAAGAACAGATAACAAGGAGGACGAAGCAAAGCAAAACATCGATGACATAAGTACAAGCACATACAAACCAGGAATACAAATACTGAAACATAAACAAGCATAGCAGGCGTCGTATCCACACAACATATATATGGCATGCGATCAATTCAGGAACTCAGAAGACATACAAGTCAAGTAGAAATCTAAAAGCAAGCGGAAGCAATTAATTAGTAAGTGAGCATGGCAATCACACAGGTCAAAAACCCTTAGTTGAAAACATAACCAGTATCATAACAGCGGAAGTACTAGCAGCAGTCAAAACATGGTAGTTACACGTAACAAGTAGGAATACAGTATAAACGATATAATTGAATGAATTAAAGACATAGCAGGGCAACTAAACAAATTAACAAACCAGACGTCACAAGTTGAACCATTTACCTAATCAAACCGTAGCATAAACAAAATTGCAAACATGGCAGGTGAACAACAAGCAGATAAGGACACTATCGGATAGTCATAGTCCACGAAATTAACTGAACGAAGTACATGATAAACAAACAAAACTATCGATTACACACAAGCATGGTCACCAGACAAATCAGAGGGTCACATAACAATGAGATCACATATCATCAGATGACAACAAGTAAATCAGATAACCACATGTTAATCACATCATAGCAGGATAATCAGTAGTCACATAAAACATGAATAGCATAATCAAATCCAATAAACATATAATAACCCGGTACGTGAATGGAACGATAGTCTGCAGTAACAGAATGAGAGGATGACAGATCAATGCAACGGAATATATATATATATAAATATATATATATATATATATATATATATATCTTGGTAGTAGGGTGAGTCATATAAGGGTGTTGAGTAATGAACAGTTAATACAGAATATGGTGCATTGGGAAATACAGATGGCACCATATATATCAAGAGTGTAAGGGTTGTCAGAAATCTATCACGAGCCCTGAAACATATCATATCATATCATAAGTAACCATTGTATTCGGAGGGGTGACCTCGGAATACCATATTTAATAGGAGGGGAGACCTCAGTAACCAATGGAGTAGCTTGCTCCCAGACTGTGAAGACGCGTATTGCACACGACATCATTCACCATATAAATCATATCATATCATATCATAAACATATCTAGGATGCATCCATACGCCCCCGCGGAAACATAGTGGCCAAACATATAACTTGAGCTCATAATCATATAACATAAAGGGGACGGTGTGTAACATCACTCGTACACACTAGATTCATGCCATTGGTGCATCAATGACATGGTCATGGTACCTCCATGACTAGGAACACATATTTGGATCGGGTATCAAACTAAAGGGTCAAAGCATAATCATATCATAAGGGTTCATATCAAAGGTTCATATCAAGGTTCAGAAATCAAAGGTTCATATCAGAGTTCAGACATCAAAGGTTCATATCAGAGTTCCATAACATAAGTTCATAATCAAAGGTTCAAATCAAAGGCTCATAATCAGAAAGGTTCATAATCATAAGGTTCATAATCAGAAGGTTCAAAAACAGATGGTTCATAATCGTAAGGTTCATAATCATAAGGTCATAATCATAACAAACGAATATCATAGCGAACAAAATCATACCAAAAGATCATATCGGAATAATATCAAAAGGATCATAGCATAAGGAATCATAGCAATATCATAAACTAAGCAAATTCAAGGATTGGAAAGTTATGAGAAATCCCTACTGAAAAGGGATAGAATATCTGTATCTTAGCAACGAAATGAAAACAAACGGGAAAGTAACACCGGGAAACAACGTCGTATCTTCTTCAACGAATCTACACGAATTGATATCATATATTACTTATATACTCATTTTATAAGCTTCTTATGCATTTGTAAGTGTTTTACTTATTGATATCCTCTTTTTATCTTTCATTTTCTTAAATTCACATCTGGACCAGAATTTAGCAATTTTTATAAAATACTTACTTAGCTCAAATAAAATCAAGTAAAATCCCAGGGGTTCCCATATGAGTTAAAAGACTCTCCAAAAATTAGGGGGTTTTATTTCCAGGTCAAATGGCCTATGGAAAATCACAAGTCCAGACCTGTCCAGAAAGTGATCAGAAAATACACCCTAAACGTTTACGCTTATAAGACCTGTTTAGACACCTTGAAAAAATTCCCAAAACTCTCAGAAATTCATTTATATCCTAAATGTCACTCCTGTAAAAGGAGAGCTCCCATTTCATTATGGTTTAAAAATGAAAAATCAAACAATCCAACTAAATTTCAGACCCGTTTTCTCAACTTTGACACTTGATCTTGTAAAATTCAAAAATACGACTTAGACAACTCCAAATTCGACCAAACCACTTGGAAAACTTAACTAATACATAAAAATAAGTTTACAACCAAAAATACCGAATTAAACACTTATGTAACTCAGTTTAACAAGCATACACATTCGACCTATAAATCTGCCCAGGTCAAAATTCGTTTTAAAGCCATCATATGACAAGTTTTAACCATTCTAACACACAAGAGACTTACATATTTTGATTTTAACGTGACTTAGGATTCATTTATATCCCTTACAATGAACACACCCAAAGTAAACCTACTCGACACAAAGTAAATTCCACAAGTCGACACGCATTTAGAGTTACGTATATTCGTTATTTTATGTGACAAGTTTCTCACCCGATTCAAAGTATGAGACTTTTACATGTATTCGTATATTTTAACAAGTATCTAGATTAGGTTTACATTCCTGTTTTATAAGTATGAATATGGTTACATGTCGAAAAAAAAGCAAGTAGAAGGTAGATGATACCTTAGTCGACCAAGAGTCAAGGAATACAAGAACACCATAATGTACAACCTTATAACCACACGACCCACCCCAAAAGAATAAACCCACGATTACCCATCTCTTGCTGTTGCTACACGATCAGATCATCATTCGCAAGAATCATGATCACCACTATGCGCTACTGTGATCAGAAGTACTCACGACTCCCCCTTCCTTTTTGCTGTAACTCTCTTGATGCTGCGCCCTAAGGTTCTGGAGAGAAAAAAAAAAGAAGGATATGTCGTTTCTTTTTGCTACTCCGATTTAGGGTTTAGGAAAAAAAAGAAAAACTAGGTAATCGGTTAAAAAAAAGAAAGAGGGAAAGGTGGGAGTATGATTTCCGAAATTTAGGGGATCACAAAACCAATCAATGCTTTAATTTTTACCTTGCCAAATTTACCTTGTACACTTTTATTATCTTGTTTTCTAAATAGGTGCAATAACATATTTAATGTGTCAACTTTTATTTGTAAGTTAAAATGATAGTTTTATTCTCAATTGCCACAAGAAATTTATTATCATAAGTACTTGACGCGTTCGATTATTTTACGGATTCTTGGCTTAGGGGCATTATGGTCATTTCACAAGTTAACGATTTTAGGGTTTTACAGTTTATGTATGGTACTAAAGGTGAGAGCATCTAATTGTTATTAGTATTTATAAATCTGTACATACACTTTAAGGAATAACTCTCCAAGTATATCAATTTTACGATATCACACAATCTGTACATACCTGATTGTGTGATTTAAACTTACATATCATTATTCATATACTTGTAACATTACTAACCTGTAAGGATGCGAGCATAACAACACTCATATCTTTACTTTTCAATATTTTCCTAATTGACTGAGCATGAGATATCCGTCCACAAACGATACTCCTATTATGATAGTTCTCATCAAACTCCATCGCACTTGCATTTAAACTCTTTAGGAACCTGTCCTCACACTGACTATAAGATTGGAAATGGGCAGTATTGGGCACAACCTGAACAAATGGCAATTAATTCAAAACTACATAAGAAAGATGCTCTAGCAACCAATTTTAGTAAAAAAAAAAAAAAAAAAAAAAAAAGAAAAAAAAACGTATATTTGCTTAAAATATACCAACTTTGGAGGTCATAATTAATTTCGTTGCCAAAGCCATGTATTTAGCTTTTCCTGTGTACTCGCGGTAGAAAATCCCAGCACCCAGACTGCGATGGATAGTTTTGCACCAATAGCTGGTCCATAGCGTGAGCACACAGCTTGTGGTATAATCTATAGCTAAAAACAGCATAAATTCTCAATATTTGAACGTTAGCGAATAGCGATATATTTAGTGTTGATTCGAGGGGAAAAAAGGAAGAGCAACAACTTACCTCACCACAAGAGTTATAGAAATCAATATGGCAGTCCAAGGTAGCAAAATCGAGTCAAAAAAAATTGGCTAGGAAGTATGCTTGAGGGAATAACACTACAATAATCCCTGCATAATAGAGGATTTACTTGAGGAATTTTTTTCACTCGAGCTTTATTTGAGATCAGAAACGCAAAAGTAGCTAGCTTTCCTCCAATATTAAATACAAAAGTGAATAAGATTGAGGTTCTCCTAACAGAAGCGGAACCATAGATCTTTTTCGTAGACTTTAGACGACCTTATTAGATAAGGGGGTGTTTGGGTAAGTCTATTTGAAATTCTACTAAAGCAAGTGTAAACAGTCCCACCCACCCCTTAATTTAGCTAAAGATAGTCATAAACACCTCTTAGTTCAACTGTAAAAGCAGTCCCAAACGCCCCTTAATTCAGAAGTAAAACAGTCACAAATATTCTAGACCGAGCGTAGACTTGATAACTCTCCGCCTAAGCTACTCAGGGTGGCATCAAAATGTTTTAAGCTATTAAAATAAAAAGGTAACTTTAGAACATCTTCTCAAATTCAAAGAATTAGACTATTGATATAACATGATACTTGCAAGTAATATTTACACAATAATTATTTATAAAAAACTGGATTTTTTGGACAAAAGTTGTTTCATGTCAACCCAACATGTTTTATCCGTGCCAAAATATACACGGATTGACCCATCACCCAACTGACCGCCTATGGATCTTTGTGGCATACTTTTTATTTTATTTGATTTAATTTTTTATATCACATAATTACTTCCAAAATTCAATGCCGCACTCTTTATTTTTTTAAAATATTACTTGAAGGGGTGTTTGGGTAAAAGCTGATTTCGGCAGCTTATTGCTAATTGCAGGTTCAAAACAAAAAAAAATAGTTTTGAGTACCCCAAACAGCCTTACTGGAGATGTTTAGCTAAAAGAACTTATTGAGGTCGTAAGCGTAAGTTCTAAATGCAAGCATTGTAACAAAATAACGTAACATAAATTAGAGAACAATATTACATTGGTTTAAAGAGTGTAAGGACGTGTCCCAGTTAGCCCATCCACTGTTCCAGCATTTTTTACAACTTGTCAGGAGTCCTGAAAAAACATCAGACAACAGGAAGCAATCAGACAACAGATTCCAAAGAACTTAACGATAAACAATATTGCAGGCCCATTCTCAAGAATCCAATAATTCCTCAATTTACATGTACCGAAAAAATGTCTATTTACGACTAAATCTACTGAGGTGGTGTCTGGTTGTGTTCTTTGTTCAAGCTTGCATTCCATGTGGTAGACTGTTCTACACAATGACATTCACTAAAACTTTCCACTATGCTCATGTATGTTCGCAAAAATTATAGGAATTTAGAGTAAGTGCTTCGAGTTCCATTAGATGTTTAATTGATTGCAAGTATTCTACTAATTTACATGCCACGTTGGTAACTTATCAGTTATAAGTGTGTAAATTCTATTACAAAAAGTATAATAAATAATATGTAATAGGATGGATAACATGGTTTAAATTGTTGCCAAATACTTAGCTGCGATAGTTTTCTAACTCGTATAACAATCATGGTCCGTGAAAAGCAAGGGCATACATGTCACTCTTGCAAATTAACTTTAGCAGTTTTTTTGTCGCATATTATCTTCCTTGCTTTATTGCTTCTGTACATGAATATATTACCTTTGCAGTTTTGCTACATGTTGAATATAGGGTTTAAGGTTTCTTAGTTGTTTCGTGTCCATATCTCGTGTAACATATTGGATTTCACATACACATCAAACCACAAACAAAGTAGGCGTACACAAGAGTTTTAGAGAGAGAATGTTAGAGGTTTGGGAACTTTAGTGAGAGAAAGAAAAATCTTATTATAAGCTCCAACTCTCTACCTTGGGAGGTAGAGAGTATTTATAGTACTTACATAAAACGCCACCTGACGGGCTGTGGATCAGGCATACAGTGGGTAAAGACCCGTCCGTCCTCCACGGTGTTACTTAACTAAATACTACTTAACATTAAATAACTATGACTACGAGCTTTCTAACGATTACATATACTTGAGGTGACCGACACTTTAACTACTGGATTTTCCAAATCCTAACAATCTCCCCCTAAGGGAGGTCACCTCAAACACACATTACATTACATAGAAAACAAACAGATATTACATTAAGATTGTTCTTGAATTCTTGTTCTGAAGCTCGTAGTCTTAGATTCTTCATTTTTGCATGTTTTGGATAATCTGAGTGGAGGTCTTTAACTGATCCACGTGATACTGAGATTTGAGCCAGCTTTGGGATCATCAGCAACATTAAATCTCTGACTCATCCATTGTGGTGTTGGTTTTATGTGATGTTGTGACTTTTGGACCGACATGCTCACATTCTAGATCATGAAATATTCTTATCAGAGTAGCGGAAGCTTTCGTTGATTCATGATATTGGCAGCAGAGTAGCAGAAGCATGGAGTGAAAATATCAGAGTCATTGATGCACTAATCATGATTTCTTTCGAGATGAATGTGTTAAGTGAGCATGCGGCTATGGATTGACCGCTTCATTCTGATCAGCTGCAAACGTAGGACGTACCTGCATACAACAGTTAGCAATAAATCACACGAAAGTGTCTTTGATCACTTTCGTTGAATTGAGGTACACGGCCCACTTCCCTCGCTGATCAGCTAAGTACTGCCTGTGATCGTGTATAATTTCGAAGAATTTCCTTGACAGGTTTCGCACTGCTCTAGCTGTTCTCAAACCGAACGTCTCAAAGAAGACAACACGGAGTGAGTAAACCAAAGAATAGAGATTCACTGATTGATGAAAAGAGATTTGAAAAACAATCGTGTATCGCTCAATAGAAATAGTTTTTGCAATACAACGAAAGTTTTAATGAAAATCAATTATCAATCATAAACACCTTTTGATTTGAAATATTCGTACACGGTTGAAGTGCTAAAGAAAAGAGTTTTTTAAGAACAACGACCGGTTTTTCAAAGGTATCCGTCAATCCATAACTGAACCCGTGATAGATTCAAAAGATTGAATCTCTCCATTGTTTCTCTCAGCTTGTCACATGGTTGAACTATAGGATAGATCTCACATGCCACCTACCAGGAGCTTGTTTGATGTTGGCTCCAGAAGGCTTTCCATCTTCATCGTGAATATGAATGCATATTACTTAGATGTTCTGGCAATACCACAAGGATAATGCGTAGGACTCATAAGATATAATCTCTCTTTCCACATTGCGTGAAACAGAGAGTCTTCATTGAAAGTGTCCTAATGAGATTTATTGATGATCTTGTGGCTCTAGACTCAATTGTGCATATTTGGTTCCTATGTCGGAGACTAGGGAGAGGGTCTCCTTCTTCAATATCAACAATCTCTAAGAGAAAGTCGATAGATTATGTCGGTTCCCCGTGAGAATGAAACAAGCCCTTTTAAGAGGAACTTGAGTAGCTTGGGAAGTTTATTGAAGTGCGTCACTGGGTCTATAACGTCTTGTCTACAATACCAGTGTTACCTTGGTAACAACCAGTAGCATATGTATTGAACCCTTTCGCCTCTAAGGTTGAATTATTGGAGGGCTATTTCTTTTCACCCTTTTTCACATTCATTTCTTTTCATTCTTCAACCCCTCCAGAACTAGCTCAGTCTCAGTCCGCACTCTTCCCATTTCTCATTTTTCTCCTTTTTTTTTTTTTTTTTCATCATACCTAAGGACTTCTACACTATCTAGTGGATTGTCCCTGGGTAGATCCCTCCAGTTCTGGCGGATCATGGGACCTCAACCTAACCTTATCATCCTTATATCACCATACATAAAGTAGAGTTGGTCGGTCTTTTTGGTATCGTTCATCTGCCATTGGAACCAATTGAAAACCATTTGAAAAATCAATCAAGATACTTGTGATATAGAATCAAAGCATTTTGTATCTTAATTGTTTTGATATTTTAGAAATGCTCCCCCTCAACATATGCATAAAAATTTAAAAATTTGTTTCGCACATGGAGGCAAGAGATCTTTGAAATCGTTAGATTAAGAATCAAAGGTCCAATCTTTTGATTAACATTTTCTAAAATGATCATCATCACTTCCTAATCAATTTGAGTAGATAAAACATTTTAAGGAAGGATGAGGTTTTCAAAGTTTGCTCCCCTCAATATGTGCCTCGAAATTTGAAAGAGTTTTGCACATATTAGAGGGAACCTACACTTAGAGACAATTCATTCACGTTTCAATAATTTGAGGTTTAAAATAGATGCTCCCCCTCAACATGTGCATGGAAAATTTGAAATCGTTTGTCACCTGCGGGGAGGCAAACATGCTAAACACTTATGAAACCATTTATCGAATTATCAGTTAAATCCAATTTAAATCACAAATTCTCCCCGATCACAATTATCAAATCATTTGAGATTTGTGATCTCCGTAGATTTAAATTGATTTTGAAAGCTTTTAAGGAGAATTGTGACTTGATTGTGAAAGCATTTTAATCTGATAAGGATTGAATTTTGAGACTTTAAACTCCATTGATTAAACATGCATAATTATCTTTTGAAAACATAATAATAACCAAGGTCTGGAACCAATTGTGTAACATTTTGTAAACCATTTAGAGTAGACCTTACTCATTTAAGTGCAAATTATTTGAAAAAAACACTTTTTGATTTAATTGAAAAATCATTCTCCCCCTCAATCAATGACGAAAGTCGTTGATTGATGAATTGAGATTTTGACACTTGATAAGTTCTTTTGATTTTCAAAAATAGAGTCCGAAGTGTTTTGAAAATAATTGAGTTTTCATAAGATTGCAAATATTTTTCAGAGGAATCTTTAGAAGGAAAAATATTTGAAGTTAAACATTTGTCTTGTTGATGACAAACGTTTGTTTTTAGACTCAGAGCATTAGGATTGAAACATGAGATAAAGCACGGCTCTGTTCTTTCTTTGAAAAGCGGGTTACTGCCTGAAATAACAGCAAACCATTTATTTCTCTTTCTCCCAAACTAATTTTTTTTTAAAGAACATTCGAACAGCATTTAAAGTCCCGTATCATTCTTTGAATGACAGCATTAAGACCGTATATATTTATCGAGTCGAGAAAAGCATGACAAAATGACAATATTTTTTGAGGATTTTTTGAATTTTTCACATTTTTATGGATTTTGAAAGTTTTATATTTTTCTATTTGATTTTTTGAAGGTTTTGTAATTTTGTATTTTGCTTTTTGGATAAATATATTCAAAGATATAGATGAAGGAAAGACCTTTACTCCTCGTCTTCCTCCTAAAGACGTTTGAGTGTTTCTGGTTGAAGGCTTTTCAAGCCAAGTCTAGGAAGAATAAACTCAAAACGTTCTCTAGGAAGAGCTTTGGTGAAGATGTCTGCTAACCGGTATTCTGACTTCACAAAATAGAGTTCCACCACACCGTTTCCACTTGCTCCCTGATGAAATGATGTCGGATGTCGATGTGCTTTGCTCTTGAGTGTTGAACGTTGTTGCATGAGAGAGCAATAGCACTTTTATTATCACAAGACAGAGGGATTTTGTTAAATTCAAAGCCATAGTCAGATAATTGTGATCTCATCCAAAGGATTTGAGCACAACAAGATGACATGGCTATGTATTCAACCTCTGTAGAGGAAATAGAAGTACTCATTTGCTTCTTTGAAGACCAACTCACAAGCTTATCACCCAAAACTGAAAGCACCTCCGACGTACTTCGACGTGGTATCTTGACATCCTGCATGATCAGATTCCTGATAGGCTGTTAGTGATTTACCGGTGTCCTTCGGGTACCATAGTCCCATATTGATGGTTCCTTGGAGATACCGAAAGACCCGTTTAACCGCTTTAAGGTGATTTTTAGTAGGCTTAGCCTGATATCTAGCACACATGCACACACAAGATGTTCCGGTCCGCTAGTCGTGAGGATACATCGTGGATCCAATCACTACGATATTGCGTTTGATCTACCATGATCCCCGAGTGGTCCTCATCCAGCTTGGTACGTTCAATCATGGGAGTGTCAACGGTGTCACATGATACAAATCTAAATTTCTTTAAAATCTCATTTGCATATTTAGATTGATTTATGAAAATGCCTCCGGGACTTTGTGAAATTTGTAATCCCAAGAAAAATGACATTTGTCCCATCATTGACATTTGAAATTTAGAACCCATTTCATTTGAAAAACGGTTACACTCATTGGGGTCAGTCAAGGAAAAGATGATATCATCAACATAAATTTGAACGTGAATTAAATGTTTGCCTGACTTCCTGGTGAACAATGTAGGATCAACTGCTCCTTTGCTGAATCCGGTTGATAAAAGAAACCTTGATAGTGTATCATACCATGCCCTTGGAGGTTGCTTTAAACCATAAAGAGCCTTCTTCAAACGATAAACGTGAGTAGGATGCTCTGGATTCACAAAGCCTTCAGTTGGTGACGTAGACGACTTCTTTAAGATCTCCGTTCAGAAATGCCGTCTTTACATCCATCCGATAGACTACCATGTTCTTACTAGCAAAGATTAGCCAAGAAGATTCTAATTGCCTCGATACGAGCAACAGGAGCAAAAGATTCTTCAAAGTCAATACCCTCCTCTTGACGGTATCCTTTAGCAACCAATCGAGCCTTGTTCTTTAACACATCACCATGCTCATCAAGTTTTACTTTGAAGATCCATTTTAGAGCAATGATCATAGCACAATCTGGAGCAGTACTAATTCCCATACATCAAGTCGATCAAACTCATGAATTTCTTCTTGCATGGCATTGAACCATTTGTCTTCATTCATGGCGGTTTTAACATCTTTGGTTCGATCTTAGAGAGTACGGAGTTGAAGAAGCACCATAAGGCATCGGTTGCAAGTTGTTTTCGTGTGGATACAGGACGAGAGAGATTTCCAATGATGTTGTCTAATGGATGATCGCGAGTCCATTTTCTGAGGTGTTCATGTGGCTGTTGTTGAGGGACTAAAGTAGCAAAGTCGATGTCTCCTGAGGAAGATGGTTCTGATGATGATTCAGGAGCAAAGATATTTTCAAATGGAGCATCTTCGGGAGTTGCAAAGGGATTAACTTCATCATTGATGCCAGAAACACATCCATGATGTACATTTGATGATTGATGATTTGTTGATGAGACAGAGTGATCAACAGCAGCCTCTGTTGATGGGACTGACATTTCATCAGCATTCGGTTCATAGTGTTCATCAAACATTGGATCAAACAATTTCTTTAAATCATCTTGTGATGGAGGTACATATGGAGTTCTTTGGAGATGAGTTTGATACAAGAGATGAACCAATGGGACTGTTTTGAAGTGCGGGTCCAGAACTGGATTTTCTAGGAGCCATTTGACCGGTCAGCTCATCAAACGTAACGTGAATTGTTTCCATGATGTTTCGGGTTCTCTTGTTGTAGATTCGGTATCCTTTTCTGTTTGGTGCATATCCTACAAACACTCCAATGTCTGCCTTTGCTCTTAGTTTACCTAAGTCTTGACCATCATTAGTTGGATAGCACAAAGCACCAAACACACGAAGGTAGGAGAGATCAGGTTTACGTTTATGAACAAGTTCATATGGAGTTTTTCCATGAGAGGGGTGTACAAGGGAACGATTTTGGTAAGCAGCGGGCAATGGCTTCAGCCAATAGAAACATTGGAACCTTCGAATAAATAAGCATTGTTCTTGCGGCTTCCACAAGAGTTCGATTTCGTCTTTCAACTACACCGTTCGGTTGAGGAGTTCGTGGAACACTTCTTTGATGACTGATTCCAATACTTTCATAAAACGAATTAAGTCTTTGTTGACAAACTCTATGCCATTGTCCGTTCGAACAATTCGGACCGTATTGTTGAGGCGAACTCGAAGTCGTTTGATTAGTTTGATAGTGACATCTGGAGTTTCATCCTTTGTCCTTAAAAACTTTACCCAAGTAAATCGAGAGTAGTCATCAACAACTACTAGAATGTATTTCTTCCCATTTATCGTTTGTACTCTCATTGGTCCATGATCCATATGAAGGGTATGAAGAACTTCCATTATTGAATTTGTGGGTTTTGGTTTGTGGGCATATTTCGTGCTTTTACCCAATTGGCAAGCTGAACAAAGATGATCTTTTTCATATTTTAGTCTGGGCAAGCCTCTGACAAGATCCTTTCTGGAAAGGTTGTTAATGGTGCCGAAGTTCAAGTGATTGAGACGACGATGCCATAACCATGACATAGTTTTAGAGGCCTTTGACAGCAAGCAGATTGGAGAAGACTTCATCATGTCTTCGATAGAAATGGTGTATAGGTTAGAACCTCGAGTACCTCTTAATAATTCCACACCATCAAGTTGTCTAACGAAGCAAGTATGTTTTCTAAAGGCCACCTCTAGATCGGAATCACATAATTGACCAACAGAGAACAAATTATGACCAAGACCTTCCACATAATATACTCTGGAGATTACACTTTTGCCAACTACATAATCACCATAACCCATAATTGCTCCAAAATGGTCGTTCCCAAATCTAACAGTCTCGATGAATTTGCTCACAAAGTTCATGAGCCGCGACCGGTCTGATCATATGCTTGGAACACCTGAGTCCAAGTACCACGAACGATTTGAACGATCTACGTTGAACACGAAAAATAATGGATAACTGGATAATTGGGATCCCCATGCAAGAATGGGTTCCACTTGGTTAGTAAAGTAATTGGAACACCCACATCGAAGTAGAAACATCCATATCGAGTAGAAGCAATGGAATCATTAGGAATAGATGCGTCTGGTGTTTGTATTTGACCTATTCAAAGTATGTTCACTTCTTAAGGGAATAGTTCTACCAAGTCGGCATCCATTTTCTAGTGGGCATAGTCTTAGCAGTTTGAGGGCAAAACCGATTATTCTTATGGCCAAAAGGTATCCAATAATAACCTATCTTTATAAATGTTCTTCTGGTGGGTTTCCACTGTTTTCTAACAATCTTTTGTCTTTGCCTTTTAGCCTTCTTTGCACGATTATTAGCATTAACAATTTTAACGGGCATTTGACATTATTAGACATTGCATTCACACCATAATCATGATTAGCAACGAATTCATAGACATCATTACATGGTTTGCAAATAGTATCGAATTGAATCAATTACAAGCGCCTATGGCTAATACTTGAGTCAACACGATTCGTTTTATTCAACACAGACTTAAAGTTCCTAGGTTGGTCTTCTACTCTCTTCCAATGCACATTTTTAGCTTGCGAGGTCCTATCTTGCTTGGTATTGCCTGGAGGCTTTGACTTGCTTGCTTTAATGTCACGATTACTCTGTAGGGAATTATGGGAACATTAGTTGGTTGATCTACTTTTTGCATTCCTAAACTAGACGTGCAAGGATCTGTATTACTAGAAGGCACATTGATGTTTACTTCCTTAAAACTGGTCCTAGAATGGTTTGAATGCTTGGCACTAGGCATAGAACACGGCATCACAGCTTTGCCTTTAGCACCTAAGGATTTTGGACATGTTGCAATTACACATTGAAGCAGCTCTTGAGATCGTTTGGCCTGGAGGCAAGCAAACCTAATTTCTCTATCAAGAGGTTTATTAATGAAATCCTCTTCAACAATCTCACGGAGACATTCTAGACTATCCTTAAGGTGAGCAAAATAGTCATGAAACGCAGGTTCATTATTCCTAAGATGAGGAGGAATATATTTAACCGTCCCAGTGTATTTGCAGTCTAAGGGTGACTTTGAAACAACATTCTTATTAAAACAAGTGGCGGTTTCCCATTTTCGACTTCTCGATTCTCAATTTCCTTTTGTAAAGACGTTATTTTATCATTGTTTTGGTCACGAGTGACTTTCATTGAATCATATAACTCTTTAAAGTGTCGTTTAACTTTTTCATTTTCTTCTAGAAAACTCTCGTTTTCCTTTTGTAAGGCATTAACTAAGTTTTGAAGATGAAAAGTTTGAGAGTACTGAGAATCTAAAGGAGGAGGCATTTGGGATCCAGTCACATTATTATTATCACCCTTTAATTGAGAGATTTGGGCTTACAACTTTTTGATCGTGTTACAATGAGCTCGAATCTGTTCATCACGTTTGCTAATTTTAAAAACTGCATCAAATTCAGGAACATCCAAGGATGTCTTGATATTTGAGGTTTTAACATTTTCTTTTAGATGTTGATATTTTAGTTGTAAATCAAAATGTTCAACTTCTAGTTTAGAAAGATGCTTTACCAAATTATCGTGATCATCTTGATCAATTTTCTCATTAAGTTTCGAATTAATCTTTTCAAGCTCAATGACACGATCATGAGAGACTTTCGGAGCAACAGATAATTCATGAAATTGAGAAGCATTAATGGAGCAATTCGTAGCGGTGTAAAACACATCTTGAGCAATACATTCAGAAATAAGATTCTCATTCAAGATATGCAAGTTCTTCCTCTCAATCTCATTATATTTTAATGCTCGCTCATAGTCACTAACCTCAACTATCATTGCATCAAATTCCTTTTCCATTCCTTTAATATCTGAATCTATCCCCTTTTTAAGACTCTCAAAATGATATTTTAGTAGTTTAAAGAAAGGTATGACCTCAGTTAGATAGCATTCTTTTGTTTGCTCAAAACCCCTTTCCCCTTTGGTTATCCCAGTGGGTGTGATCCTTTTCTTACAAGTTTTCTCAAAATCAACAAATAGTTGAAGAATAACATATTGGCTGATTAAGGTCTTGCTCTTAGTGGCAATAGTTCAAGGAACTAAATGCATTGGTGTATTTGGAGGATACACAGTCGCTGCAGGCATTTTCCTAAGGGGAGGTTTTGTTTCAACAAGATTTTCGACTTTTTGCTTATCTAAGTCCTTTTCCGAAAACTTGTTCGGTGTTAACAGTTTGAGGCTTAAATTTGTTTAAGGAGGTCCAGTTTTCCTTCTTGTAATCATGGGGTTTGATCGTGATGTTATTCTTTTTGCATTAGGGATCTTCTAGATTCTTATTCATTTTCTCCCTAGATGCATCATCTAATTTTCTATCTTCCTCAGTGCATTCAACGCAACTAGGTTTCTGTCTAGGTTTAAGAATCTCATTGCCATCATAGATTACATTTTGAGCCGCCTTAGCTTTCTTACTGTACTCAGGGTTGGGTTTATCTATAATGGGAACACTTTGCTTATCGCTTAAAACTCTATGTTTGGTGACCATGTGAGCATTCTGAATGGTATTCCCTTGTATGTACAACTTGTTTTCAAGCTTGTTCTTCAAAGTTTTTAGATTAGAAAAATCATTCAAAAGTTTTGATTCCTTAGCATGAAATTCCTGCTTAAGCACTTTAACATTTTCTTGTAGTTCTTGTTTTTGCTTAGCAGTTTTTGAAAGCTTTTCTTGTAAGGAGTTTAACTCTTGTTTTAACACTTCTTCTCTAAAATTACTTTTTCTAATAATTGTACACATTTGGTTTCCCAACTCCTGCTCACGAGTAGTTAGCTCAAACTTAGCTCGTTGTTCATAAATGGCAACTCGTTCTTTATAGGCATTAAGTTCAGAGATAACAGAATCATCAGGGGCACATGCAGTGTATTCATCAAAAACATAGTCATCATTAACCGCAGAAGATGCATCACTTGGTACAACCTCACTTTCACTTTGTTTCACATATTGATCATATGGGACAACATTGATATTTCCCATATTTTCAATATTTGACTCAATAGTCTCAGTTGATTGTACTGTGTCATGCATCTTTTGCACATCAGCGTCATCGTATAGTTTTAATACCTCAGAAATGAGTTTGTCTTTGGATGGACCATCTTGTGGTGATGAAGAGACTTTAGGAGAGACCATTGGAGAAATGCTAGCCATGAAGATGGTTTGTGCAGTAGGTTCATCATCAACGTCAGAGTCGTATGCATCACAATCAGCGACTTGAAAGGCATTCTGATGATTGTGGCCTATCTCCTGAGTTGGCTCATCCACATCGCATCATATGTCTTAGAATTCCCTTCAGCAAGAAACAACAACTCCTCTTCATCCAAGGTTGCACCATTATCCTGAGCTTGAACAAGCAACATCTTATCCCTGAAGTACTCGCATTCGAGGGCGTTTTGGCGATGTGCAGTTCCTTGCAATGTGTCCTCACCTCCACAGTTGTAACACTTGATCGGCTTTGCTTGTCCATGATTTCCATTCCTTCCCTCTGTTCGATTTGTTACATAGCCTCTACCAACTCCACCTCTTCCTTGTTCATACTGTCTTTCTTGAACTGGTTGTACTATAACCTTCCCATCTCGACAGGTGGCTTGATTGTATGAATTAGATCTTTGTATAGAGGTTATTGTTGGTGTGTGGGAGAGAGTTCATGTTTTGACTAATCAGGAGAGCCAGTTGATTAATGAAGTTACCCACGTGTGTATCGGCATCGCCTTGTTTAAACATAGGATCAGGAATAAGTTTGTGAGTTCCATCACCCATGGGTATAACTTGTGAAGCTTTAGTGGTTATCCCAATGTTTGAGTAGAAGGCAGTTGAATCATTTGATGAGCTTGTATCTCTGGATTTGTTTTGAATTGTTCAAGAATCCTCTTTTCAAACATGGCATGTCTCTCATTCGGAAGAAGGAAGGCATAGAGTTGCTCATAGTTTGTATTCTTCAATCCTTTGGTTAGCTTCACGGAGGTGACAAACTTGTGCCATTCGGGATTCATGTTGTTCACAAACTTTGAATTCAACTGAATGTTTGGCATAGTCATTCTGATGTTCCTCATGTCATTAACAAGCTTGTGGAATCTCACGTAATACTCATAGACACTCTCATCTGGTTTCATCTTGAAGTGCTCAAATTCATCATAGAGTTGTGATTCTCTGTCTTCCATAGTTAATTGAACCGAAAGAAGCATCTTGACATAATCCCACACGCCTTTGCTTGTGTTGTGGTTGATAAGCTTGTATATGTCTTTTGGAAGACCTTGCAATATGATGTTAGAGGCCCGATATCGCATCAAATCTCTTCTTTTCCTTATCATTGAGCTCATCATATGTCTTTGGTCTGTCTATTCCATAGATCATTGTTCCATCTTCAGTTGTATCAATTATGTCTCTAGTTGTCTCAACTCGATACGGTCCTTCATCAATCGATTTGAGAATGTTGACCCCATTTTCCTTTCCAAGGCAGTCTAATTCTTCGAGCCCAAGAGTCGTAGTGGCATTCGTCAAGCATGGGTGGACGAGTATCTGAACCAGGTACTTGAACATCCTCGGCAACAGTGGAGATGATTGTTGGTACGTTGGAAGACATGTTTTAAAGATTACACGGGATTTTATAACTCTATGATTAAACCGGGAAATAGATTCTTTCACGGGATTTTACTAAATCAAGAGAAAACCGTATTACAAACAAAAGTTAACCAAGTCGCTAAGATTTCTTGTATCAAGTCGCTATAACCAAGTTGCTAAGACAAGTCGCTAAATTACCAAATCGCTAAGAATTTTGACAGCAAGTCGCTATGCACCAAGTCACTAAGAAATCAAGTCGCTAAATAGCAACTCGCTAACGACCAAATCGCTACCACCAAATCGCTACACAACTTAAAGAGCAAGTCGCTATCAAAATTTACAGCAAGTCGCTACCTTACCAAATCGCTACCCGTAGTGGAGAATCCACCAACAAGACTTTTGTCGGCTTGTCTCTAAAGGTAAGTCGCTAGGACCAAATTGCCACCAAACAACACTACAACTCGTACGATTTTTTAAAGCAAATCGCTAGCAAAAAAGTTATACCGTGAGCCAAGTCGCTAACTTGAAAAACTTCCAAAACACACTTTTCAATCCAAAAACAACCCAACCACGATGATTCAAGCCTTCCAAATCACAACCTAAACACTTATGATAATCCTAAACACAAAAGTACAATCAAAATCCAAACTTTAACACAAGAAATCAACCAAATGATGCAAAAACCACTAAACTTTCTCAAACTCAAAAACCACCTAAAAACCACTAGAAATCCAAAGATATGTAAGAGATGATCTAACCTGGCTCTGATACCATTTGTAACATATTGGATTTCACATACACATCAAACCACAAACAAAGTAGGCGTACACAAGAGTTTTAGAGAGAGAAAGTTAGAGGTTTGTGAACTTTAGTGAGAGAAAGAAAAATCTTATTATAAGCTCCAACTCTCTACCTTGGGAGGTAGAGAGTATTTATAGTACTTACATAAAACGCCACCTGACGGGCTGTGGATCAGGCATACAGTGGGTAAAGACCCGTCCGTCCTCCACGGTGTTACTTAACTAAATACTACTTAACATTAAATAACTATGACTACGAGCTTTCTAACGATTACATATACTTGAGGTGACCGACACTTTAACTACTGGATTTTCCAAATCCTAACATCTCGCGACTTATCTAATTTGGGAAATGATAGATGGTATGTTGTATTCTTGCAAAGCTATAGATATATGCTTCTTTTTCCTGGAATTATATGTGTCAGAGTTCATATTGTTGGATTATTAGTATTCCTATCCAATGACAGTTACTATTTGAGAATCTTCGTAGTGATGTTTGTTGAAAGATACGCAAGTTTGTTGGTTCTAACATATTTTAATCTTATTAGGGACACCTAAAAGATTGCTTGGGATTTTATATTAAAATGTGAATTCAGTGGCCTTTTTAATTATCATAATAGCTTAAGTAATGAAGTTTGGAAATGTTTTAATTAGCTATGTCCATGGTTGTTTGGAATTGAAATATATCATCAGTGAAACTGGCTTAAGTTGGAGTGTTTTCCTGTTTGGAACAATTTTAATTCCATACTTCATAATTGTTTTGTATATACTTCATCCATAATAAATGACAACAAATAGAGAAATGCAATGATAATATAAGATGAAAGGCTTTACATTTGCTGATGGGGTAGATCAATGATTTATGTCTGCCATTATCATGGTTAAAGAATATTTTTGAGTCCTAATGCATCAGCCATATCCCGATTTGAACTTGATTCAATGAACAGGTAAAGTTCTGGAAAAAAAATAATATCATTTCCAGAAACAAAAGCAAACAAATCAGTAAAACACAAGATACGTGATAAGCACCTTTGAGTAATTATTTCCTTTAAAACGGTTAAGCTCTTCAAGTGATATGTCCGAGTTCTGCAAGATGCTGAATAACAACCTATAAAGAATTAAGGTCAATATTACAAAAAGATATATTGATGTGGATGTCAATCACAAGAAAGCAAGTGAGCATTGATGAGCACAAATCCTGTGAGATCGATGTTTGGTTTTACTAATTAAACCTGAATGGTAAGTTAGATGGGACACACTACTACGCTTTTATGGAGCAAAATCTATGTTGTAACAGGAGTACATATGGTATGAGAATTCTTTGAACCAAAATGTAGATACACAACTTTAAAGAATCCTATTGGCAAAATTGCAGAAGAACACTCTTCAAACCAAAATGTAGAAACACCATGAAAATTGTATACTTTCTGGGAATTTCAGGAGTACATATGGCAAGAGAAAGGATTGAACTTAAAAAGGGTAATATTTATATAAAGAACAATCTCACTAAGCTAAAACAGAATTAAGTCAGTATTGCGATTTGTTCAATGAACATAAAGATTTTGCTCGTTGGAGAAAATCTAGGGAATTGCATATGAGAATCAACAAAACTAACATCGTACAACTTTACTATTTAAAACAAAGCAAATGTTTGTGGCAAGATATATATTATACCTCTGATTTTGTTCTTTCTTAGACTGGCTCCTAGCTATTTCCACTGTAGTAATCCAAAAGTGTCAGAACTGCATAAATGTCCCCAAAGAATTCCCAACCATTTCCTACATTATAAAAACACCATACACATACCTCAATACCAGTAATTTCTATTGCAACTTAATTACATTGCTATTAACAAATTAATGGCACTTCATACTATCATCAAAGCATGCATAATATTTGTAGCTTCTATTAGAAAATTTATATAGTATTTCAGCGCAAAAGGGACATTATTAATTACTATAATGCCCAGGAAAATAAAATCACAGAAACACATACAACTTTTGAAACGTCTTGCTCCTTGATGACGTAAATGTTTGTGGAGTCCATCCTGAAAAATTGTTCTGAGTCAAGTAAGAACCACCTTCGCGAAAACCTTAACCAGGGTCAAACAATACATTATTTTCGAGCATGTCCATATGTACCTTCTTTAGAGCCCACAGTATTAAAATAACCAGCAGAAACCTCTCCATTAAATGCCCCATGAAATCTTATTCTCCCTTCTTCATCTCGGACCTGAAAAACGCACATTATATATACAGTAGTTACTTTCCATGACATACAAATACATGACATATTTCTACTGTCAATTCATGAAATTCTAAAATCGATATATCAAATACATCAGATATTAGGACATACTCCTATTCATATAGCTGGCTAGTATGAAAACCTAATAAACAAAAAGTATAATAAAGCCTAACCTAATGAATGAAGGTAGGTAAACTTTTCATAACTAATTAGCAAAGCAATTGAGGATTAAAGAAAAAAGATCTGTTGTTAATGAGCAGAACTACCACAACCTGCCTTTACTTCATCACACATGCCTAAAACAGTAACAATTATCAGGAAAACATAAATAACAGCTAACTAAAAAACCTTCGGGCACAGATTGTTTGTGCTTTCGTCTTTGCGAAAAAAATACAACAAAAAAATAACATACAACCAAAAGAACGATTTCTTACCTTTTTTTATATGGAATGCATCTTTTTTCTGCTTGTTAATGTCAGCCTATAAACAAAATAAACAAAACAAAGCATGCATCCAACCTTCCAAATATCAACAACATAAATGTACTTGTGGTTTTAGAAAATTCATTATATCAGCATGCTTTCAATTGTTAGTTGATAATTAACATAAATAATAACCGGTTATACCGCAAAAATCATACCCTGTAACCCTAGCGCCTGGATAAGATATTACCAATATATCTTTACAATTTGAATAAATAAAGGAGTAACAAAGTTAGAGATTATAAACATCATAAATAAAAATGAATAAAAGCATTTGAAACTAAATATAATTCATCATGGCACATGAGATAACCTTACCTTGGCATTGACGTATGTTTTGCGTGTGTGCATGTGATTGTGTAGATTAGTTTTTTGATGCCTGCAATTTTCTAGAGGATAATGAATGGTATTAGTGTTTTGAGAAAAATGTGGAATACGAATATTATTAGGGTTAATGAATAAAATGTGGGATTGTATAATATATCATTGAGGTATTAGTATAAGCTATAGATTTTGTTTTGGGTTTTTGATCACAACTTATGGAGTGGCTCCATTGGTTAACACATTTGCATAAAAAGTGAAAGACTTAGGTTTGATCCTCACTATCATCATTTTTTTAAATTATTTAATTCGAATTTTAATATCAGGAGAATAAATCCGAATTTAAATGATGACATATGATGACATGGCTTAAACATAAACAAATTAAGATGACATGGCATAAAAAAATTACATGGCAATGACATGGACTTTTCTTGAATAATCCACATCATACCTCATGTTATATATATAAAACAAGTTTTCCTTATTGACAGTTTCTACCATGGACTTTCCATGCATACGTACAACGTATATGTATATACCTTAAACTTTCCAAAACGTACATTTCTTACCCGATAACAAAGACATTTGCAAATTAAGTCGAAAAACATGTTTCGACCCTAGTTTTTGTGTTTTACTTTCACATAATGTGACAATCGGTAAATTTCCAAACTTTAATTTAATAATAAATTATTAATTATTATTACCTGAACGCTTTTGAGCAAGCATTAGCTCACGTGATATAATTATGGGAATTTATGCCGCACTAAAACAATCTAAACTACTTATGAATATCATAAAATGCATATTTTATATTTTCTGGCCACTTATGAGTTTTTCTAACTTATATGAAAAGTCATTTCGCTTTATTTAAACACAAGCTCGCGCACGAACCGACCAATAGAAAGTATGGTTTAGTCTAATGAACAACTTTTGGAACTAATATTTATGTTTTTATATTTGTTTTATAAAAAACGCACTCGAAAACATATTTTACACGTTAACCATTTTTCAACGTGTAACTCAAATATTTCAACTCACGTTTAAAACGTAAATGAAATACCAAAACTTCAAGGAACTTCACGTTTTAACTTCCCACTCTTTTCTACTCTCATTGTGTCGCATTTTATGCCACAAAACACGATGCAACTCATTTTATACGTATTACGTATATACATTTCTCGTTATGGACTTATTTCCATTCAAATAACAAACCAAAATTTTCCAGACTGATTTTAATAATAAATTATATTTATTATTCCCAAAGTTTCGCTTTCGAACTTTTCTAAACCTAATTGATCTTGAAAACGAGAGGATATCTCGTGAAACGCGAAAACTACGTAATAAATGAGCGAGCGCGACTTAAAACTCCTAAATCAATTTGACTTATTAATTAATTTAAATTCGAGAAAACTATACGTATGAATACTTGACTTTATCAGAAAAATCATTCCAGACGCAATGGCGCAAGTCCCGTAATTTTAGACGGACGTTTGCTATGTCAAATGGGGCCCACAATACTTTTATTAAAAGTTTAACAAACTTTACACAAACCACCCCTTCTCAATAATTACACCGCCGCCCCTCCAGTTTCTTTTGTCCACGTTTAGTCCCTCCTAGGGTGTATATAAAACCCAAATTAGGGTTCTTCTTTTCTTTTGATATAACCACCCCACCAGAAAAATTTTCCGGCGCCGTCGACGGTTCCGGCCACCTATTTTTTCCGGGTCGTTTTTGGAGCGTTTGGATTCAAAAGGAGCGACTTTGGGTTGTTTTTAAAGTCCACCTCCTCTCCCTTCTCCCTTCCGTTGGTAAGAGCCACACGCCACCTCCTTTGTTATTATTAATTTTTATTAAAACCCTAAGCGGGTTTAATTAATCAAACGGGTTTTAATCATCAAAACTAAATACAAATTAATGTTTTATGAACTAAAACGTTTGGATCTTTATTCTTGGCTCTTGACTCGCTCCGAGTCACTTGACTCGTCCGAGTCAACTGACGAGTTGAGTTGACTCGGATCCGAATCTTAATTATTTTGTGTATTTATTAAATCCGAGCATATATGTTGTCCTTGTGATTATTATCTTTGCGAATTTATGATTTGTGGTTGAGTTTATTTGTGGTCCGATCAGTTTAGATTGGTCGGTTTGTGTTAGCCGAACCTTACGAGGGCTTTAGTGGTGATGATGGTTAAGCCGTGACTCAAGGGAGTCACGGCCATGGTTTGGTTTTGGTTGTTTGAGCCGTGGTGATGTTATTTTGCCGTTAGTGTGAGCCGTGGCTCACGGGAAGTCGCGGCCACTAGCTTTGTTAACCAAGGCGTTTAGCCGAGGTCAAGGTCTCGTAAAAATAATTTTGGACAAATAATTTGATGTGGAACATTAAACTTGGCCGTCGATTTTTATTTGTAAAGACATTGGTTAACAACACTCACGGCGAGTGTTGTTTTGTGTACCACAACACACGAAGTGTCGTGGGGACTTGGTTATAATTTTGGCCTAAACAAAAATGTCTTTCGAGTTATTTTCAAGGTTTAGGAAACCTCACATTGGTCGTATACTTTAATATCGATATATATTGTTTTGGAAACCAAAAATGAAGTGTTGGATTATTTATGTTTATTTTGACATTGATCAATTCATTTAACGTTTATTAACGTAACTTATTATCCTTGTTTTAGTCAATGACGTTTCGGATACATATTGGATCACTACTCGGGATTTATATGGGATTTTGATTTTGATTTGGATAATTGGACAAAACAAATACTTAATAGATTAAATATTTTGGACTTGAAAATATTTATCAAGGCCTAAGCTTGGATACGATCATTTGATTTGGACGAAAACTATTAAGATTGGACTTGGATTATTTTAGACAATTGTTTTATAGTTGTATTAGCATTTATTGGACATTTTGGACTTGAGACGATACAATATATTAGACTCGTAAAGAATTTAATATATTAGACTCGTAACAAACCTAAAATATACAATAAACACTTATTCAACTAATAACGATTTGCCAATTATAAGTCACGATGACTTGCTTTCTTGTTTTTGCAACACGAGTTTTATTAAATTCACGATGACTTGGGTACGTTGTATAAATGGACGCGTCATGCCGAAATTTATAAAAACGTTCTAAACTTGTATTCTAAATTCAAATCTCTTTTACTGTTACAAAACTCAACACAAATCTAACCACTTGCTCTTTTTAAGCGGTAACACCTTTATTGTTTGAATTGCAAATTCAAACCTAACATTGATTATAAAACATGTTTGTTTTATACAATCTATTTGGGATATTGGGTAAACGCCGAAACGTACTAATTGGCTTATCTTATTGACGTTTTTCCTCGTCGCTATTTTCCTTGACTTCTTTTGTCATACATTTCCCGAATCATGTACTCGTCTGTACTTTTTTCAACTGTGTCGATCATCTATTCCTTATTTAGCGTGTGTACACTTGAGAGTCACTATACGAGTCAACTCTTATACGAAAGTTTCGTATACATTATTCCTTCATCTATTCCAAGAGCCAATACGTATGAGTTATTTTCACAATAACATTTTTCGATCATTATCGACAATAAAAATAACTAATGAAACTTCACATAAAATGTAATATATATATATTTGTTTTTAAACTTTAAGCGTTTTAAAGATCCAAATATATGGAAACTTTTTCTTTTAAATTTTAAGCATTTCAAAAACGCAAACACTTATAAACTTTCAAATAATGCCTTTGAATGCAAGACTTAGACTAAAAACCACACCATACTTATCTAGGTTGCGTGTCGGAGCCGTGCACATTTATTTCTTGATGTTAGTTGTGATGTCTTATATTTTTGCATACCAAGGGGAGTTCATACCCCTACTCTACCTGTTTTATAACTATTTTGGGGTGAGAAACATGCAAACTCTTTATGAAATATTGCTTTTATGCACACACTTTATGAATGATATTGCTTGTATGCAAATCCTTTTATGAACTATTTTTGTTATGAAATGCCTTTTAAGAACTATTGTTGTTACGCAATACACTTTATGAACTATTGCTTTTAATCAAACACTATATGAACAACTATTACTTTATGGACTAGAACTGAAACTCTTGTGTAAACCACTATTATGAGCGTAGCCTAAGGAACTTATTTCCTACTTGCCCGCCTGTCATGTACCATTAATCCCTGTGAGGAGCGCGGATGTTATAAATAGATCTGTTAAGGGTAACACCTCCGTCCGGGTTGGTAGCGCCAACTTGTCTACGTGCGTATACCATGTCGGAACTCAAGTATTAATGGGAATACACACTTGCTAAGGGCACCATAAACATATTGACATGCTACTTTCACGCATGCGGAACTGTTGTAGCTTGGTAACATGAACTTTGAGCTAGAGTAATAGACACAACCACTTCTATTTGGAAGACTCATTACACGCGGTGTATCGAGCACATTTTTGTCCATAAAAAAAACCTTATTACTTTAAGGCTTTACTATAAACCTATGAACTCACCAGCTTTATAGCTGAATTTTTTAGCATGTTTTTCAGGTGTTGATCCTGAAGTGTGACGATTTCAAGGCAGGGCTTGGCATGGCATGGTCATAGACTACGCTGATATATGTATTGGGACCACCTTTTATTAATGGGCCATATTTTCGCAACAATTAAACTTTTATAAACTTTATTATTTTATTAATAAAAGTCATTAAACGGGTTTTATAAACCGTTCTTTATTACCTGTGTTATGATGCCAATTAAGTGGCGCCCTCGGGTTTTTGGAGGTGTTACACATAAACTTATGTTTAGCTTATTTTTAGCTTAGGGACCAACTTTCATTCTTATTGGGTCGGGTAAACACTTAACGGGCCACAGTTTTAACGCGACTGGGCCTTAAGGCCCATTATGGTTTCGTATGGTACTGAAGGGCAAAATGCGACACTTTGGGTGTTTTATAAGTTTTCTTAGGGCGATTCTAGTGTCGTTAACTTGGTTGTAAGTGTACTTAGGATTCTATTTGCAAAAACAAGTGTTGGGTGAAGCTTATACGTGACATAGTTCCAAGAAAAGGTGTAACGAGACTTTGTTAATAACACAAGTTATGTTTTATGATTTTGGGTTGATATAAAACGTATTTACTTGGCTTTTCTAACATCATAGTGACTTGTGTTATCATTCTAAATTATTTATGTGGTCGATCATTAGATTACTTAGGTGTTATAACGAATATTACGTGTGATATTAACAATAACAAGAGCAAAGAAATGTGAAAGGGAGTTGAAATGAACTTACAACATCCTAGGGTGGTGATGAACTCGAAGTGACTTAGAACGTGACCAAATGATTCCCCTCGTACTCCTTATTCCCAAGACTAGATTACTAGAACCCTTAGCAATTTTTTCCTTAGCCCCGTTCCACAGTGGATGATTTATGTGAGTGTGAGAAGTGTTTTGAGTAAGTTGATAAGTGATGAGTGTTTGTAGGTTCAAGCTAAGTGTTTGAGTTGCATTTTTTAGTAGAAAAAGGCATGGTTCCCCCTTTATTTTAATTGTGTCTCTACTTAGTTCCAAGAAAGGAAAAGGATGGTATGTTTGAGCTTAAGCATGCTCCAAAAATCAGCATGTAAAAAGGGCATGGTTTGGTTGGTCACATTTAGTCTAAGCATGGGAAGCATAAGACCTTATGGTTAATAGAGTCAAAAGAAGGTCAATGGTGTTTAGGCTCATTATCTAATTGCTTTAGGGTGGCTTTGGTTGTGTTTTATCTCCTTTGAGTTGCACTTACACGCAAAGTAACATTGACCAAGGGTGTGTTTGTGTTTTTGTTTGTGTTTGTGTCTCGTTAGTTTCACAGAAACAAGAAACCATGCACTCAAATTTAACTTGTGCAAATTTGTATAACACTAAGTTTAAGGGTGCGTTGGGCTGAGCAGGGGAACGGGCTAGGCCCAAAGGAAAAGAAATGAATGGGTTGGGTTGCTTGCTACACGAGCCCAAGGAAGTAAAAGGGTGTGGATCGGGTTGGGCTTAGGAGCCCGTTAGGTGTAATAAAATAAAATAAAATAAAAAGTTAATATATATATTTTATATATATATATATATATATATATATATATAATAAAGAAATATTATTATCGAGGTCGAGGTAAATTTGATCGGGTCACAACGGTGTATTTTTAAGCCTTTCATTCAAAGCTTACGATGCACTTGCTAAGTGATATACAAAATCAATATCAAGAAAAGTTTATGGTTCCAAATATGTGCTTTATTCATGATCAGTTAGATAATGACATTGAAATTTTTCAAGAGCTTACATAGGATGAATGTTTAAGTCAAGTCACACAAATTGAATCCACATAAGAAGGCACATATCGTAATAAAATTACACATCATGTTTGAAAAGTATATGTTGGGAATTAAGGTAAACTACTGTTTCTGCCGAAGATTCTGCCAAAGAGATTCTGCCGAAGAAGAATAGATTCTGCCGAAGAAGAATGGATTCTGCTGAAGTTATACTTCAGCAGAAATGCTAAAGCATATATTGTGTTGCTGCTGAAAGTGCGTACCACGTAGGAGAGATAAGCTCAGTATAGAGTAAAAGTCAGCGCCGCATTAAAGATAGGTTGGCGCCGTTTCATGTAGAGCTTACTCAGAATAAACACGATGATTAACAAAACAATATGATTAGTTGCATGCTTGTCTAGATGCATGCTTAGTCTATGTTAGTATTAGGAGCGTAAATTGTCAACGCTCATTTTAGGGTTTCTTTCCTATAAAATGAACCATTATAGTTTGTAATAGATAAGCTTTTCTCAAGTCTTTCAAGTCTTGTAAAACATCTGAAACATAGAGTTTCTATAATCAAAAGATCCATAGAGGATCAAAGAGTTCTTAGTTATTATAACTTGTGTTTACTTTCCGCTACAAAATACGAGTTGTAGAGATCTTCTATTAGTTTGCTTGTGATTACATAGGCAACACTAACGATCTCCGAGTGCTTAAAGATCTATTAAGGTCTTTGTGTTTTCAACAATTGGTATCAGAGCCTCGTGGCTCTCGATCTTGAGTTTACAAGGTTTTTCGAAGAAAAGATTCAAAACTCGAAGTTGTTAGTAATTTTCGTAGTCTTACTGCTGGGCTGTTTTAAAACAGCGATAACTTTGTCTTGAACCGTTGGATCGAGCTACAATTTATTCTGGTGCATCTCGGTATAGTAATCTAAAGCTTCACCGGAGGGATTGTCAATCAGAGCTTCCAATCAAAAGTTATCAGCTGTAGAAGTCTGCTGAAAAAGATCCGTAAGGATACTTCAGCACTGTTTTGAAACAGTCATAACTTGGTCGTTAACCGTTGGATCGGCATAAAATTTGGACTGGAAGCTCTTGGTATATCAAGGAAGGTTTCCACCGAAGGGATTGTTGATCTGAGGTCTCAGTCAAAAGATACACGTGCCAGAAAACTGCTGCAGACACCATCATGTAAGTTAAATTTTTCAAGTTTTTAGTAACACCAAAAAGTGTCACTAAAGACCAAAAAGTGTCGTCTTTAATTTGATTTCTCCTACGTGGTACGCACTTTCAGCAGCAACACAATATCTGCTTTAGCATTTCTGCTGAAGTATAACTTCAGCAGAATCCATTCTTCTTCGGCAGAATCTATTCTTCTTCGGCAGAATCTCTTTGGCAGAATCTTCGGCAGAAACAGTAGTTTACCTTAATTCCCAACAGTATAAAAATTTAGCATAGCATAAAAGTATAAATGTTTTGTGATGTAAATACAAATCATGTATTTAAATAAAACGAGTAAAGTATTTCTAAGCATGTATCTCCCCCAAAAGTAATTCAAAATGTATAAAAGTAGGGGCTATGAAAACTCATCTGATAATAATTGATAAATGATACTGGAAAATTGGGCAGCACTTCCGCATCTATATTCAAAAATCCATTTCCAAAACTATAAAAACCTCTAAATCACCTAATATCAACCCCAAGACTATCCTAATCGCTCCCATAATAAAAACCCGTCCTTTGAATTAGCCAATCTATCCTTGCCAAAGTTTCAAGAAATTTTTGAGAACCACAGCTCCTATCCACCATTATATAGCTCTTAATCCAATCGCGTAAATACAAAATAAACTTAATTTTTACGTAGAGAATACTTATGCATTCCACTTATGTGTATAACTCGGAGCTTGAAAATCAAGTATGGATGATGTACGGAGGGGGAGGGAGACGGCACCAAGGAGGAGGAGAGAATTGTGTGTGTTTTTTTGTGAAAAAAATGAACTAGTTTTCTTTCTATTTATAGTAAAAATATCTAGATATTTTGGATGAATAGTGTTTAGATATTTTAATGAATAGTATTTATATATTTTAATGAATAGTGTTTAGATATTTTGATAAATAGTATTTAGATATTTATGAATAGTAACTAGATATTTATATATTAGGAGGACAGAGTACATTGTTTGCATGAAAATCATGCGAAAGCGTTTATTTAATATTAGGAGTACAGAGTACTGGAAACGTTTTAGCAATCTGTAGATTAACCCTTGTCCATATGTTGTTCAAAAATATTGTTTCTTGGTTACGTGATTTAATTTATAAAGTTGTAAAATTTAATTTACGCGAAAATAGTAAATAATCAAAACGCTGTGAATAGTAATTCGTGAATAGTAATTTTCAGGAAAAAGTACGAGTTTAAATAATGAACCAGAAATACGATGAATAGTAAAAATGAATAGTAATAGTGAATAGTGAAAACCCGATGATAAATAGTTAAAACCTGAAAATGCGAATTGTTACACATGTCTCCCTGATTATTATTCAGAAAGTGAGCTCACTGATAAATAAATCAGTGAGTGTTGTATAAAGCTCAAACATCTGTATGGCTTCAGGGACGTCAAAGACCAACTGAATAAAATATTTCAAAAACTGATGCGATGTCAGGGAGTGATTTACAAGGAGCTAAAAATAATATAAGGGTCATTGAGATGTGACAAATGTCTTTATGACTCAGAAGACTTGATTCAAGTTTTACAACCTCAACCTCTAAATGCATGGGAGGGAAACTTTCTTAAGAAGGTAAGATCAAGTGCTTATTGATATACGAGAAACAGGCACTGGACCTATAAGTTGTCAAATCGGAAAAGCCGAAAGTACGCTTCAGACTAGCCTACTAAGCACGTGCCTATCTATAGCAAGTGGAAAACTTATTGTGGACCCATGTGCAACCACTGCTTCCCCCCTCTATATAAACCAAATGTTGTAATTAAATTAAATAAAGATTCAAACACAGAAAAATAATACAAAGTATTATAGGTAGAATCCTCTTCTCCTAGAAGCAATAATGCAAAGCTATAGCTGTCTCTTGTTGTTCGAGTTTGGAGAGTTAATCTGTCATCAACCGGGGTAGTTTTCCATAGGCTATCCCTTGTAAATCTTTGATTCATTTCAAATAAGATTTATAAAAGTTGAAAAGTACAAATGGTGTTATTAGCATGTCTGTGTCATTCTCAAACAAACCCAACCTCAAGAATTTTGATGTTCATCATTTTCCTCACTTGCTAAAACTGTTATTCTTATCCTTCATGATTTGCATGAACGTGTGTATTCAAATTGGACCCAACAATTTATTACCACTTTAACAACGATAACTTGTAGTTTTAGATTGTTTTTAGAATAAATATGACAGGATTAATATTCATGTCATTAACATCATTTCAACATCATGTTTTTCATTTTCTATGTAAACATAAATCGTTTCCGCATCATTAAAATCTTTCACCTTCAACACAATTTCTCTTTAAATTTATCTCATGAAACAAGTAAAAAATGTGCCCTTCTCAATTAAAACTCACGAACAAGAAGAGCATCAAGAACAAAACTTAACTACTTGAGTGTTTTGTTTTTTTGCGTGTTTCCCTTCTATAAAAGTTAAAAACGCAAAACACAAAAACCACCCTTTCTCCCTTTTCTCTGTTGAAAACAAATAAGGACTTTAGGTTTTTCTTAAAAATATGTTGAAGATATTTTCTTGTTAAAGACGAAGACAAATAATTAAAACCCTTTCAAATTAATCTATTGCATGCAATCATATTAAGATCCTTGTTGAAAAGGATTTTGGGTGGGTTTCTAGTTGTATGTGATTGATTTGATTTTGTTTTTGATAGATATTGGAAAAGGAAGATATTGTTGGATGAGTAATATCTTGGATGTTGTGGTTTTTGGTTGAAATGTATAGATTTTGAATGCAAGAGACTTTTAGTAGTACTAGATGAATAATCGCGTAAAGTGGCCAATAATATAAATATTTGTGAAATTGTGATTTTAGTTTGACTCTTAATGCAAAGCATGTATTTTTTACTTTTAGTAGTACTAGATGAATAATCACGTAAAGTGGCGGTATATAGTGGCGAATAATATAATACTTGTGAAATTGTGATTTTAGTTTGACTCCTAATGCAAAGCATGTATTTTTTTTTAGATACAAATCTTGTGTTTTTCAAAATTAAGATAGTGTATATTTTTAAAAGTTGACAAGCTTATAATTGATCAAGAAAAAATATAATTTAAGTTGCTATGTTTAAGAGCTATTTAAAGTAATTTAGGCAAACTATATTAATTTAAACTAGCAAGTTACACGCGCGTTGAGGCAGCGGGTATCCTGTGATTTAACTCCGGACACCAATAAAATAACAATGACGAGCTGTTAACCTGAGATTAACAAAAAGAAAATGATCCTAGTCCGGCCCGATTAACCCGTTTTTACCGGTTTCGACGGTCAACTTAGGTTCGTTTTCGGACGGATTTTATTGGATAGCTGAACCGGTGGTGACTCCGATTCCCGGTTGAATCCGTTGGTCCGGTCCGGATTTTAAAACCATATGTACTATCAACTTGTTATCATATAAATTATATGAAGCTTTAGTTTGTACAATGTATATAATAACATGTATTTGTCATTGTAGGGGTGTTTTAAAAATAACATTTATTATGTATTTATTTAAGGATTGTTACAAGTCTACAAATTTAAGACACTTCATTTTTCAGATGTAATTTCATATTCTATTATTAGTACGTGTGTTGCTTAAAATTTTAAGCTTTTCATTTTAGAAATGTCCCAAATATATTATAGAGTAGTATTAATATTGATATAGCTTATATATTTCAAAATTTAAGAAACACATACGCTCTTTATAAGTAGTAAAGATATTTATAATGTAAAGATTTGTTCTTGTAACAATATATTTGTATTTGTTTTGAATTTTCGAATATTCTTTGAATGAAATTTGCTCTAAATTTGTTGTTCTTGTTTTGGTTCGGTGATGGGTGGTGGAAGGTGTGTTGGTGGTTATTCGCCCAGCAGCAGGGTAAGATAATCAGTAGCAATGCAATACCACTAGGTGGTTACCGGATATCACTTGGAATCGTGTTATCACTTTCCAAAGTAAACTATTACACGAATATCTACTTGGGATAAGACCAAATGTTTGTTATTGAATTAGGCACAAATCAATAACCCTTGTGCATATAAGTGTTTAAGCTTTTTATTTGTTTCTCCTGGTTTTGTCTATATTCATGCTGATGATGGCATTCTCTATATATAGTAGAGAACACTCAATCCTAGTCAATGGACTTTATGAGTAATTGACGGCCAATTAATCACCCATAAAAAGCCTCCATTATTATAGGAATAGTGATTACATGACCAATTAAACGTGGTCATAAAGCAGTCATAACACCACTTAAATGAGTCAAAGCTGTTACAAATTAATCACTGCAACACTACCAGTAAAAACCATTACACTAGCAGCAGGAACCAGAACACAACTAGTAGGAACCATTAGTTACTACACTAGCAGTACTAACCACAATAGAGTCAGGGTGTTCAGGTACCTCATGGGTGTACACTCCATACCTCCTTACCAAAAACCAGGTGTGAACTAATCCTACAAGTGCACTAAATTTTCCAACAATCCTCCTCAAATTTAGTTCACTTCCTTTGCAAGGAAAACAAACATCAAACGAAACATGTGCATAAACGAAAATATCCTGAGGATTGAATTTCCATCTTAGTACATTACACGTTCAGATATTCGAGAATCAGGGTGTTCTAAGAATTGAACCCTTCAACCCATTTGAATACCTGAAGATAATACACACAAGTTTTCAAACACTTAAAAGCTCCTGACACTAAACAAGCCATGTGTCCATATCCAAATTTATAAATTTTGTAAGAGCCAAAAGTCCAAATCTCCCTGAAGCGGCAAAACTTAAACATTCACATAGGTGTTTCCTCTTTATTCATGCTCCTGCCAAGGGCTTTTTCAAAGAAAATTAACCATTAAGAAGTAAAGACTTCATCCTCCTTTCAGCAGGTTCTGAGCACAACTTTGGGATGTAAATAAAACATGTGCTCCAGTCTACAGAATGGTCAGCTTTCCACATTAAATACAGCTCCCAAGTTTCTTAGGAGGGAGTTGGGTGTCTTAGCATTCAGTGACTAAGTTGGACTTAAACCCATCCCTTTAACAGACTTTAAAACCAAGTCTCTAGCCAATCCCTTCGTTAAGTGATCAGCTAAATTTTGTTGAGATCAAACAAACTCTATAGATACCACCTTGAGGAGTTTGTTAGAACTCCTTTAGATCCTTTTGAGCCTTAGGGTTTAACAATAACATAGACATACATAGCGGAATAATAAGAACATTATATGTTATTGACACAATGTTTCATTCACTAATACTAACTAACCTTAGACGTTTATATGAACACGTCTAGATAACTAAACTAATAACCTAGGCGTTTACAAGACTATACGCCTAGGACACACACACACACCTTTACTAATCGACTATATATTGGAAGACTTGATTAATTAAAACCTACACCCCATGTCCTCTTTATATACTAGAGGATTAGGGTTTACAAATCTCTACTAAGGACTAATAAATAAAACTTCTTTTGCAAGCAAGTCCTTCCATCTTTTTGTAGGTTTCCTTCTTGTCGTATTAAGTCCCTCTTGTTTCATTCTTTTTGTCTTATCAAGTCAAACGTATAATTCCCAACAATCTTCCCCTAGTTGATAATGACAAAACCATTCTTGAACGAACTTCCCTAGACGAGTAGAAATTGAGATCGGGGATCTCACCATGAATGAAACAAGTATGTATTCCTTTGTCTTCCCCTTAATCCATGCCATGCCACTCAAACATCTCTTCCCCTTTTTGTTATTATCCATTTAGGGAACGTATGCAAATAATGATCTTGACCACCACGAACCAATATCATACTTCCAATCTAAGCCATCCAATGTTTCAAATCGCCCACCATTACGCACCATAAGAAAAATGGATTCAAAACAGTAGAAAATCCAACAAGCAATAGGAATAATGATCAACAGTAGTAAAAATCAAACACTTCCCCTTGAGTGATGCATGTAGATGGTTAAACATTTAACAATAAGCTTCCCCTAAAACCCATATGTTAACCATCTTCTTGATTCTTCAAATCTGTAGGCTCCATGTAATGATCACTAATGAAGAAAACTAAGTATAACCAACTTGATGAAGAAGTAAAATAACCCAAACTTGTATCTTATATCTTGCACTATAGATGACATTGAACGTATACCTATGTATAGGGAGACCTCAATCTCTTGACGATAATCACTGAGCACAATAACGTCACTCCTTTAAGTGTTATGTCAATTATTTGTCATAATCATTGAAGCACGAACAAGTTACCTTCCCCTAAAAGGTATGATAAAATACGTATCCAAGTAATTCCACTTCACCTTCAAATAAGTGATAAATAATCCTCTTCACAATCAATTCTTCAAGAAAATCAACTTCGAACTTTTTAAAACATTTAAGAACAAATTCCAATCTTCTGTGTGTGTGAACAATAACCTGTGTGTGTGTCGTCAAAAAAATCCATAACAAATATCACGCTTGACTTCCCCTCAAATCTGAATATCTTCGTTTAGCGATCTTGTCGAATAAGCGGCGGTACTTTGAATGAGAAGCGATACTTTCGTCCAAGAGCAGTACTTTCGTCAAGCAGCATTACTTTCGTCAAGCAGTAGTACTTTGTGAAAGGGTAACAGTACTTTGAAACCTCCAAGCAGTACTTTGAACTTAGAGTAGTACTTTAAGCAGTTGATCTGTGCTAAACCGTCAAGCTATCTCACACAAGCTAGCCACTTGTGAATGGCTAACCGTAAGAAGCTTAAAACTGCTTAAAACACAAATACAATGAAGTCCTGGAGAATAGAATGAATTCACGGGTCGTTAAGTCCCACGGAGACTCAATGGTGTGTAAACACTTGATCAGATGATAGAATGATCACTAAGGATAGTAATCAGTAAAGGTTTTGATGAATTATTACACTACTGATTGATTGGAATGGAATTGGAAACAGAATTGGAAAGCACAACAATCAGATAAGACAAACGTAAAACGTACGTTTAAAAACTACGTATACGTACTAAATAAAAAGTGAGATCTAAAAAATAAAAGACCTAAAAATATGAAAATAACATTTTTGAAAACCTAAAAATAAAATAAAATTATTAGAAAAAGAAAATTATTTTTACAACTATTTAATTAATTATTATTAATTAAAAACTATTTTAACTATTTAAAAATAACCTAAAATAGAAGAAAATATGAAATAAGGTTAGAAAAATAAAATTATGATTCAGAAAAATCTAAAATATTATAAAAGTAATTTTAAAATTAAAAATATATTTTTTTACACTTTTTATCTAATTATTACTAATTAATTATTATTTAAAATACACTTAAATTCTAGAAAATATAAAATAAACCTGGAAAAATTAAATTTTAACTTTGAAAAATCTAAAATATGATAAAACTAATTTTAAAACTGAAAAGATATTTTTTATGCTTTTTAATTATTTATTACTAATTATTTAATACTTTTAACTATTTAAAATTATAATAAATACTAAATAAACAGAGAAAATTATGAAACTTTTTCTAAAAATAACTTAAGGTGACAGAAAACTAAGAAAAATATAAAAACAAGATTTGCTTATTAATAAGATGAAAAGAAAAATCAAAAAGCTAAAACCTATTAAATAAACACTATCACTGTTTTAAAAATGAAGTTTTTCTGGATTTTCTTTTTGAGAACTACTTAAATACTAAAAATATGAAACTTTAACAAACACAAAAATTTTACAAACTTAAAATAAGCTGATTTATAAGCTAAAATTCTCAACAGTTTTGATAATGAGCTTATTATGATGAAATAAGCTCAAACAAGCTTACAGATTGAAAACAAAAGTGGAATAAGCTAAAACAAGCTATAAGCTACTAATACTAAGCTAGAAAACACAAAGAGGCACACTGAAAAGCTAGAATAAGCAAATAAGCACTTATTCAAATCCTAGCAACCAAACAGTCCTGCAGCCATGTTTAAAGACAAATTAAGCTAAGCAAATAAGCTCAAAAGCTCAAAACAAGCCTTGAGGTGTCAAGATGAGCTGGTTGGCTTTCCAAAAAACTAAAGATGATAAGCTATGGACAACTATAGAGCTTTTGGTGAGCTTATGAAGATGGCACCAAATCACTGCTCAGCTTAAGCTGAGTCAGTATCAACTGATTGTTGGGACAAAAAAGAAGCTAGGTGCAGCCCTAGCTATTAAGCTTCAAAATGGAAAACTAAGCTTGGGAACTCAAGAAGGCTAGGTCAGCTTCCCAAAGAACCAAAAATCACAAGATTTGAGCAACTAATAAGCTCTGTGCAAGCTTATCAAGTTGGTACCACTCACTGTGCACAGGGCACTTTTTCAGACAAGGTCCCAAAGGAAACTAGAAAATAAGCACTTAATAAGCTGATTCAAAGAAAACTAGCATTTTTCTAATTTAGTTTAGCAACTAAACTTTGATATTCCAAGAGCTTATATCCTAAATCTTAATAATAAACACACAGTGAAATCCTAAAGTTTATTCAAAAACGACCCAATGAAAATTTTGACTTTTTATCAAAACCAACAGAGTTGACTAATATGAACTTTGATTCACTACTACTCACTGATTTTGTTGTTTTAAGGTGTAATAAGACTATTTTGATCAATGATAACAACTTGTAAACACAAAATGATGACCATGAATCATTAAAACCCAACAGTGGACACACCAGTTTTGATCAAAAGAGATTTTGACTTTTGCTTATGAGCACTGATTTTTTTCTTGCTTGCACTGACTAGTTTGGCCAAGTTGAACACAAAACAACCAAAAGTGATAACACAAACACTCAATAACACAATTTAACTAGCAAAACCAAACAAGCCTTGATATAACTGTTTTGATTATTTTCAAAGCTAAACACAAATTTAAACCATGAGATTGATTACAGACCATATATTATCATATGCAGAGACTAAATAGACATGAAACAATAGTACTAACATCAAACACAAGACTGATGATTATACTAATTTTACTGTCAAAATGAGATTTGACTAGCTACAAATTTAAAAGAACAAACCACTGATTTTATTGGTTAATTATCCTTAACTAAGACTAATTAACACTAAAACACAAAGATTAAAGCTACTAAACACTAAAACAGTGGAATAACAAAATTGAACAAAAAGGCTTACAAAGGGTATCCAACTGAAAACCAAGAACTAGGAACCAAGAACACTCCTATAGGCTTACCACTAAGCCACTAACCCAAGGCCATCCAAAATTCACCTGCTCCAAATTTGTGAACACCATTTCCATATGATTTTTGATTTTTCAACTATTTAATTTGTATTTTTGGTGATTTTTGATTTTTGCTTCTAAACTGGATTTTAAGATATCTAATAGCTTTTATAAGCTATCTAGGAGCCTACATGTGCTTATTCAGTCCATGATAACACCTAACAACAACATTCGAATCATAAGATATTTTGAGCACTTGAAAATTGCATAAACTGAATTTGATACTGAAAACTTGAAATTGATTATTAAAAGGATTCAAATACACTTGAGAAACTTAAACAAAGTACTTGGAAGTAAAGACATACCTTGGAAAGCTTAGATTAAAAAAACGACTAAAGAAAATAAAAATTACACTAGATATATTGATACAATGCATCTCTTCCTTCTTTTATAGACTTTTATGACTTCTTGATGACCTCTGATTGTTTCCCACCATTTCTCAGCCATTGGATCATTGAAACTCATCAAAACCGTCCAAGTGGATTTTGGCGCCAATTTCTTCTTTGAGCAGGTTTTGATATTAATTGGGTTGGTTTCAATCAATTAAGAGTTTTTGGGTGTTAGTGGAGGTGGAGGGGACAAGGTATGGTGAGGAATGTTGAAAAAGATGAAATACCATCACTGGTTTTGTGATTCAGAGGTTGAGAGGGAGATGAACAGTGATGGGCGGTTTCTTGCCCGTTTGACTTTATTTGACCGAGTATTAGTATATTGGGGGGTCACAATTGGGTATGACTGGGGTCAAGATGGATTTTGACCTAGCTCAAGGGTCAAGGGCCAAGTTTGATTGGGCTAAGGATATTGCATTGGGCCATGGATTGGGTTTGGGCTTTGATCTTAAAAGGGTGTCCGGTTTGGTTTAGCATACACAAGGACCAATTATGTAATTTGTGCAAAGATGAAGGACTGAACATGCCACTTTTCCAAACTTATCACAAGGACCAAACTTGACAAACTTTGATAGTACAAGGACCCTTTTTGCATAAAACTCCATTTTTAGAAATCCAAGGACTATTTTTGCAATTTTTCAAACTTTAGGGACCTTTTCTGCCATTTGACCAAAGAATCATTCAAGGACCAATTTTAACAACTTAGAATATTTCAAGGACCTTGAACGACAAAACTTCACATTTTTGAATTCCAAGGACTAGATTTGACAACTTTTAAAACTTGGGGGACTAAAACTGCCAATTTTGCAAACTTGAATCATTTTTCATCTGATTTTGATATTTTTGCATTTAAAACTCATAAAACACTGATTTATGATATTTTCATCAATTTGATGCATTTTTGAGTGTTTTCAGATGATTTTGCAGTTTAGATTGGTACAAAAATGATGAGTATTTAAACACTCATCAATCCCCCACACTAAGATATTGCTAGTCCCTAGCAATGATTTGAACTTTAATGGATTTTAAAACTCTTTACCAAAAGCCATCACTTCTGGAGTAGCCAATTGTTTTGATTCAAGTAAGAACCTTGGTACAACGATAACCAAATGATTTTGTGCAAATCATAAGCTGTAAACGGATTTGATTTGTCTTTACCAGAAGCCGTTTGCTCTGGACTAGCCAACTCTTAGATAAATTATCAATATTATCTTTGGTGAGCTGATTACCAATTATGGATTTTCCACTGCCTTTACCACAAGCCATAAACTTGAGGGCTAGCCAACTCTTCACTTATTAGGATATGGTGAGCTGAATACCATACAATTTTGGGCAAATTGCAAGCCGTAAACGGATTTGAGAAATCTTTACCAAGAGCCGTTTGCTCCTGGATTAGCCAATCCTTTAGTTTATTAGACAAGGTGGACTGATAACCATAAGTTGAGTAAGTGCAAAACACTTACTCCAAAAAAATTTTGGCCAAAAATGGGGGAATTGGGCGGTATAATACATGATAAATTCGTGAGAATTCCCCCCCACACTTAGAAATGAATATTGCCCTCAATATTCAAAGTACCGGCGGTTATGCCGAAACAAAGAACGTAAAAGAGAAATATTACGGCCATTATTTAGAAAGAGATTTTTTTTTATTTTTTTTTAACTGATATATATATATATAACATGTGGGGCATCTCCCCCACACTAGGGTGGTAGAAAGTAGAAAGAAGTCATAAATATGGGTGAAAACCCATATGGCATGCTACTGTTTTTGATTACCGAGTCGCTAGCTTGACTCGACCCCGAATTCATTGGTTCATGGGGAAGCAAAGTGGAAGAAACAATCTCCATCGGACTTTCATTCAAGATGTTTGGACAAACATTTGAAGCACGTGAAAGTTCCACACCGATGAGATATAATCCCGGCTCAAGATAATGGTACATGGAAATGCCGGGGTCAAAGATGGTATCTTCACTCCCGAAGGAGTGAAGAAGAGAGGAAGTCACCGAGTAGGTGAAGAAAAGAAGGAAAATCATGATAACAATCATGACTAGATCTTCTTCCTCGGGATTAAGTGCAGTTGCACTTATTTGGATTTTATCGGTTGAGCTCTTTGGTTTGGAAAGCATCTCGGGAGGGAGGGTTGGAAAATTTGTCATAGAAATACAAACTCTCATGATTGAGAACTTTTCCCCGCGATCATGATTTTTGCCATCCAGCGATCATACTCCGGTGGAGTCATGATATGAGTGAGTTCACCGGCGAACTCCTCATGAAGAGAATTATTCACATGATGTGAATTTGTGAACTCTTGTTCCATTGTGGACTCATCACTATCCTCAATCGAGTATCAAAGAGTGGATTCTCGAAATAAAAGTGAATTCATAGTCGAATTCAAATAGAGGATTGGTGAAAGTAGCTTTGAATGTTTCAAGAACAAAGTGATCAACATTCTCTATTGGACTGTTGGGATAAGAAGTGAGTGAACGATCATTATAAAGGAGACATTCAATTTCTCCTAGGTGGAAACCGAAATCAAAGAGATCATCATCACTTTCAGATGAAAGTGGATTGATGTGAGTGAGTTCATCGGTGAACTCCTCAAGAAGATGATCGATCATCGCTGGGAAGGCGATGCCTCAACATACTAGATGTTTCCATAAGAAGCACAATCGTCGCTAAAATCGGAGAAAGTTTCAAAATGATCTCTTGAACACTCAAAAGGGGAAGAAGAATCACACATATGATCAGAAATTCCCTGTGACTCTCTCGGGATTGGGACAAGGTTCTCAACACTAGACTTTATGAAGTCGCCCGATTCCTTTTCGGAACAATGTCAAGATGCTCGTCCCCATGTTTATAGAGTGAGTGGGAATATCGGGTGTGATAACAACAGCTGAGGGAGTTTAGAAGGACTAGCATACATATGTTTTATACTTTCCATTTGTTCTTATGCTAGTAATTCCATCATAGTCTTTTCTCCCTGATTATTCATGGAATGAGTTTCAACTGATGAACTTGATGAACCGTTATAAAATTGTAGGATATCAAGGATATCTTCATCATCATCGTCATCGAGGAATGAAGCGGAATCGAGAGCTAGATTTGGCCGCTTTTTCTTTTGCAATTGATTCCCTAATAGATTTTTCAAAGGCAATTTGGGAATCTAATTTAGCATCCCGCTCTTCGGCTAACAAAACTTCCATGGATTTTTCATTTGGATTATCTTGGAAGTGTTTAGATTCCTTCAAATCTTTCACTAAATCCAAAAGATCAAGGAGAAGATTTTGAGGAAGTGGCTCAGCCGGTAATAGAGGTTGGTCATGATACGAAGAGTCATAATTGCTACAAGGAAATGGATTCCTTGTTTGACAATCCGAGCTAGAGTGAGGACCTCCACAATACTCACAATAGTAAAACTGATGTGGCTGTGAGTGGTATGTGTTGAAGTCATAATTGTTATCGGGAACACGCCATAGACAAGCGTGTTTCCGATTGACAATCGAAGCTGGAATGTGAACCACCACAGTACTCACAACTTGATAAAACTCTGAGTCTCACAGGCGGTAGCTGATGGAATAAATCGGTTGTGTTATGGTAGGAATAGGGATCCTGGTTATAGACAGACCCGTTTCCTGATTCCACCATGCTACAAGCCGGGGCAATAGCCACAATTATAAGGACCACCACACCATTGACAACCAAGAGGGTGAGGATAAGACATAGAAAGAATCAAATGGTTTTAGAGGGTAAGAAATGAAGAATCAAAAAGGTAAGAGGGTAAAGAGGAATATTTTTGGTATTTTTGAAAAACATGATGTAAAAACAAAGAATGAAAATATTTTTGGTGTTTTTAACACTTTAGGAAAAGTGCTAATGAACTTTTTGATTTTCTTATAACTTTAAAAAAAAAATTTTACAAAAGATGGTATATGTGCAAGAATGGGTCTGAAAAAGGTTTAACACACGCTAAAGCCTCCCCGGCAGCGGCGCCAAAATTTTTTGTCTGTGCTAAACCGTCAAGCTATCTCACACAAGCTAGCCACTTGTGAATGGCTAACCGTAAGAAGCTTAAAACTGCTTAAAACACAAATACAATGAAGTCCTGGAGAATAGAATGAATTCCCGGGTCGTTAAGTGATGAGTGTCTAAAAACTCATCATTTTTATACTGTTTAGAATGCCAAAAACATCTGAAAACACTCAGAAATGCATCAAAATGATGAAAATATCACAAATAAGTGTTTTATGTGTTTTAAATGCAAAAATACCAAAATCGGATGAAAAGCATTATCAAGTTTGCATAATTGGCGTTTAGTCCCCAAGTTTAAAAAATTGTCAAAACTAGTCCCTGGTAATTCAAAAACTTGTAAAATGTCATTTAAGGTCCATGGGATTCAAAAGTTGTCAAATTAAACCCTTTAAAGTTTAAAATTTACAAAATGACAACTTTAGTCCCTAAAGTTTGAAAATTGTCAAAAATAGTCCTTGGTTAATTTAAAAAGTGAAAATTATCAAATATTAACCTTGTACTATTTATAAATGGCAACATTGGTCCTTATGGTGAACTTTTGGAAAATTTACATGTTTGGTCCCTCAAGTTTCAAAAATGACATAAAAGGTCCTTGGACGTTAAAATTAGAAAATTAACATTATTGGTCCTTTGGTAAATGAAACTTGGCAAGTTTAGCCCTTGTGATAACTTTGAAATAGTTTCAATTTCAGTCCTTTATAAATCAGATTTTACAAACTTGGTCCTTGTGCTAACTTAAAACCAAATGGACCCTTTTTAAACACCAAATATAAAACCAGTCAGCCCAAGTCCAATATGAGCCCAAACCCAAAACCAGTGTTTAAAAATTAAAACCGCCAGCCTTGTTTATCGTCTCTACCTTGCCTGAATCACAAAACCAGTGGTTTTTAACACCCCACCACTTTCCACCTTATCTCTCCAGCTCATACCAACCTGTCTACCCACTCCCCTCCACCTCTACATACACCAAAATGCATTAATTATCAAAACCTGCTTCAAGACTTTTCCCGCCAAAAGCACCAAGTGTACGATTATGATGAATTTCAATGATCCAAGGGCTGCAATCAAGTGGGAATGTATCAGAGGTCGACAAAGAACCTAAAGAAGTCAATAAATAAGGATGAGAAGCAAGAAAGAAGAGGAAGTAGTGTAATTTTAATTTTGTCATGTCGTTTTAAATAATTTAAATTTTCCAGTCTTTGTTTAAGCTTTCAAGCTTTGAAATAAGTCATCTCAGTGTAATATACAGCTTTTTAAATAATCAATTTCAAATTCCAAGTACGAAGTTATATTTTGCAATTTTTCAAGTTCATGTATATGTATGAATGTTATGTGTAGTTGATGTTATGAACTTCTAAGCCCATATAAGCTCTTATATACACTTTAATAAGCTCACTTTAGCTTATTGTTTACTCAGAAAGTTGCTACTCAGTTTTTACTTTTAAAATTCTCTTAGTCAACAAAAGTCAACTGGCAAGCTTCATTGAGACTTGGTCATGGAAATGGGTTGATGCAGAGATTGTTTTGGGTTGAATTTGGTTGGAAATAGTGGTAGAATGGGTTCTGTGATAAGCTGCACATGAGCTTGATCATTTGTAAGTTAAAATTTTCTTTCTAATGTACTGTTTGGATCTACTTGTTAAGTTGTGTTAGAAGTCAGTTAACTAGTGAAAATAGTTGGTCTAAGTTTGTTTAGCTATTATTGACTCATATCAATCATTTGTTTGCATCTATATACTATAAAAGTCAAATTTAGCTTTAACATCTCTTAAACTCATAACTGTTGGGGTTTTAGATTGCATAATCATGCATATTGGTTTAAAATTTGTTTATTTAGCTTAAATTAGTCTCAAATTAGCTTAATACATCATTATAGATCATCTAGGATCATTAGAATTTCATAAAAGTCAAACTAATAGGATTATCAAAAAGTCAAAAATTTTCAATGTCAGTTTTTGAATAAACTTTACAATTTCACTGTGATCTTAATATTGAGATTTAGCCTAAATCCTTTTGGGATATTAAACTTTTGTTGCTTAGCTAAATTAGAAAAATACTAGCTTGTATCTTCCTAGCTTATTAACTGCTTATTCTTAGCTTTCTATTGAGCACCTTCTCTGAAAACATGTTACGTGCGCGGTGCACTTCTCCATTTTGCATTCTTTTTATCAACTTATTTAATAAGCTGAATCAGCTCATATTGGGTCAGAGATAGGGGCAAAAGCAAGTGGGCTAGGTGGACTTCTTGTAGCCAGAAGCTCAGATCCTAACTCTCTTAATAGCTTATTCAAAATAAGCTCTAAAGTGAGCACCACGGCCCCATCCTTTGCTGCAACACCACAGCTGACCTTTTCCAAACTTATCTTGTGCTTATTAGTTGTTCCTTCTAGCTTATTTAGTATCCTCAGTTGCTTATTAGATCCCATAGGTTAGATTGCTTTTTAGTGCTTATTGCTTGCTTATTTTGTCCTTTGTATGCTTAAGGTTCCCCTAGCATAGTTCATCCTAGCAAACTGCTTATTTCCATTCATTATAGTAGTCCATTGTCAGTTCTCAACTTATTTCTAGTGTAGAAATTATTTTGTTAGCTTATTTATCATTCAAGTATGCTTATTAATTATTTGTCCTTTAAGTTCGCCTAAGCTTGTCTTTTGTTTGCTTGTCGAATCGATGGATATAAGCAGTCCTCAACTGCTTATTCAAGGTTTTATAAGAGAAGTTTTGACAAAAAGTTGTTGTTTCAAGTCCTTTGTTAAGTTCCAATAAGAAAATTTCCAAAAAAATAAAAGAGCAAAAGGTGGGAGGCGCTCGAACACGAGACCTCCCACCCATTGAGAGTGATATGTTGTACTGTATGACCAAATTGGGACTTCTATTGGTTTTATATTGCAACATTTAGTACTTAAAGACCTTTGGCAGTTTTAAGCTTAAGCCCTTTCTTAGCTTATTTCCAAAACAACCCACTGTTTTCAGATTTTTCCTAGAATCAATAGCATTCAAAGTACTTTTAGTGAATTTTTCAGATTTTTCTAAAATAGTTTTGTATTTTTAAATAATTAATTAGTGTTATATAGTTTTTAATTCGTAATAAATAATTTAAGAGTCGAAAAAATACCCGGCTTTTTCCTAAAATTTTATTTTGTCATATAGTAAGTAAGAAAATTGTTTTTACATTCGTAGGACTTTTATTTCATAAATTTTACGTTTTTGCTTGCGCACTCGCGTAATTTTTATAAATAACTTACGTTTTCATTTTAAATCTAGTTTTTAGATAATTTGAGTTTACGTTTTAGTTAAAATAGTTTATTTAAGTTATTTTGTTTTATAAAATCACAAAAACATCATTTTAAAAATAGTGATAGCGTTTATTTAATATATTTTAACTTTTTAATTGTCTTAATTTGCATTTAAGTCGCTGTAATTTACAAATCTTTTCTTTAGGTAATAATTCATCAAAACCTTTACTGATCACTATCCTTAGTGATCATTCTATCATCTGATCAAGTGTTTATACACCAATTCATCCTCCGTGGGACATAACGACCCGGGGAAACACTATATTCCTCTGATCTAAATTGCATTTGGTGTTTGAGCTGTTTTAAGTTTGTTACGGTTGGCCATTCACAAGTGGCTAGCTTGAGTGATTAAACTTGACGGTTCGGGACAGATCAAATTTTGGCCATGCCGGGGAGGCTGTAAGCGTGTTTTAAGCATTTCCAGACCCGTACTTGCACATATACCACCTTTTTGTAAACAGTTTTTTTTTGTAAAGTTAATCAAAATCAAAAAGTTCATTAACACTTTTCCTAAAGTGTTAATAGCACCAAAAATATTTTCATTCTTTGTTTTTACATAATGTTTTTCAAAAATACCAAAAATATTCCTCTTTACCCTCTTACCTTTTTGATTCTTCATTTCTTACCCTCTAGAACCATTTGATTCTTTCTATGTCTTATCCTCACCCTCTTGGTTGTCAATGGTGTGGTGGTCCTTATAATGGTGGCAATTGCCCTAGTTGTAGCATGGTGGAGTCGGGAAACGGGTCCGTCTATAACCGGGATCCCTATTCCTACCATAACACAACCGATTTATTCCATCACTACCACACCGTAAGACTCAGCTTTTACTATTGTGAGTACTGTGGTGGTTCACACTCCGGGTTCGATTGTCAATCGGAAACACGCTTGTCTATGAGCGTTTCCGATAACAATTATGACTACAACACATATGACTCATGCCACCACATCACTTATTGTATATTGTGAGGTCCTCACTTTAACTCTGATTGTCAAACAAGGAATCCATTTCCTTGTAACAATTACGACTCTTCGTATCATGACCAACCTCCACAGCACCAAATGAATCGGCACCACCTCACCTGACCCACTTCCTCAAAATCTTCTCCTTGATCTATTGGATTTAGTGAAAGATTTAAAGGAATGTAAACACTCCCAAGATAATCCAAATGAGAAATCCATGGAAGAATTGCTAGTAAGAAGAGCAGGCTGCTAAAGTAAATTCCCAAATTGCTTTTGAAAAATCTATTAGGGAATCAATTGCAAAAGAAAAAGCAGCCGGATCTAGCTCTCAATTTCATTTTATTCCCGATGACATGATGATGAGGATGCACTTGGTATCCTACAATTTTATAAAGATTCATCAAGTTCAGCTTGATATCCCAAATAGGTTGAGATTCATTCTCAGACAACTGCTATCACACCCGAGGTTCACACTCACTCTCTAAACATGGGGGACGAGCTTCTTGACACTGTTCCTGAAAAGGAATCGGACGAATTCATAAAGTCTAGTGTTGAGGACCTTGTCCCAATCCCGAGAGAGTCACAGAGAATTATCGATCATATGTGTGATATCCCTCCTCCTCTTGTCTTCCAAAGTAATCATGTTGAGATGTGCTCCGATTCTATTGATGACGATTCGTTATCTTGTGGAGACATCGGTTATATGGAAGAATTACCTTCGAGCTTGTTAGCTTAGAAGAAGAAATGATGAAGTTCTGACACGAAATCAAAGATGAAGCACTTCGTGCAACATTATGAATGTCAGGTCTTCTCATTTCTAAAAGCGAGGCTTTCAAAGAAAAACCCATTTCATCTCCTATCCCCATAAAGGATAGTGACATTTTTTCCGATGATTCTATTCCGAAAATGGAAGCCTTCTGTTTTGATAATATGGGAGAGAAGATTAGTGGCAGAACCACTTTTCATTCTCATAATTCTCTCCCCGATTATGAATCATTTACATTGGATGAGTTCACCAGGAACCCACCGATACCAATTCTGAATATATGATTCATTTACCTTCGAGGAGTTCTCCTGTGAACTTACTCATATCATATCTCCGCCGGAGTATGATAATTTCTACTTTGATCTAGACACACCCATAATATGTCTTGATCAAGTGAACTTAACGGAGGAGATTCATGAAACTATGAATTCTCCTATTGAGGATGAAGAGTTAGTCATGATTTTTATCATGATTTTCTTTTTTTTCTTCATATATCCCGTGACTTCTCCTGTTCTTCACTCCTTCGGGAATGAAGACATTATTTTTGACCCCGGCATTTTCATTTATCATTTGTGAGCCGGTTCTATGTATATCTCATCGGTGTGGAACTTTCACGACTTCAAATATTTATACAAACATCTTGAATGAAAGTCCGATGGAGATTGTCTCTTCCACTTACTTCCCCATGAACAAATTAATTCTGGGTCGAGTCAAGCTAGCGACTATCGGTAATCAAAAAGCAGTAGTTAAACATGGGTTTTCACCCGTGTGTACCACCCTAGTGTGGGGGAGATACCCCACATGTTGTATTTAGATCTAAAAAAAATAAAAAAAAAAATAAAAAAAATAATAATAATTATTGTGTTTCTACACTTGGCTAGTAATGTTATCTTTTTACGTTCTAAGTTTCGACATAACAGTTGCAGGTACTTTTGAATATTGAGGACAATATTCATTTCTAAGTGTGGGGGAAATTCTGGCGAATTTGATCATAAATGTATCCTTTTAGTCCCTTTTTCCCCAAAAATGGCCAAATTTTAAAATTTTTTATTTAGTGGAAGTACTATGTACTAAACACAACAAATGGTAATCAGTCCACCATGTCTAACCCACATAAGGACTGGCTAATCCAGGAGCAAACGGCTCTTGGTAAAGATATTTCAAATCCGTTTACGGCTTGCAATTTGCCCAAAATTGTATGGTGTTCAGCTCACCATATCTTTAATTAGTGAAGAGTTTGCTAGCCCGCAAGTTTATGGCTTGTGGTAAAGGCGTTGAAAACCATAATTGGTAATTGACTCACCAAAGATAATATTGATAATTTATCTAAGAGTTGGCTAGTCCAAAGCAAACTACGGTAAAGACAAATCAAATTCGTTTATAGCTTATGATTTGCTCAAAATCATTTGGTTATCATTGTACCAAAGTTCTTACTTGAATCAAAACAATTGGCTACTCCGAGTAATGGCTTTTGGTAAAGAGATAAAATCCATTAAAGTTTTAAAACATTGCTAGGGACTAGCAATATCTTAGTGTGGGGGATTGATGAGTGTCTAAAAACTCATCATTTTATCTTGTTTAGAATGCCAAAACATCGAAAACACTTTGAAATGCATCAAAATGATAAAAATATCACAAATAAGTGTTTTATGTGTTTTAAATGCAAAAATACCAAAATCAGATGAAAAACGTATCAAGTTTGCATAATTGGCAGTTTTAGTCCCCCAAGTTTAAAAAATTGACAAAACTAGTCCCTGGTAATTCAAAAACTTGTAAAATGTCATTTAAGGTCCATGGGATTCAAAAGTTGTCAAATTAAATAAACACTATCACTGTTTTAAAAATGAAGTTTTTTTGGATTTTCTTTTTGAGAACTACTTAAATACTAAAAATATGAAACTTTAACAAACACAAAAAATTTACAAACTTAAAATAAGCTGATTTATAAGCTAAAATTCTCAACAGTTTTGATAATGAGCTTATTATGATGAAATAAGCTCAAACAAGCTTACAGATTGAAAACAAAAGTGGAATAAGCTAAAACAAGCTATAAGCTACTAATACTAAGCTTGAAAACACAAAGAGGCACACTGAAAAGCTAGAATAAGCAAATAAGCACTTATTCAAATCCTAGCAACCAAACAGTCCTGCAGCCATGTTTAAAGACAAATTAAGCTAAGCAAATAAGCTCAAAAGCTCAAAACAAGCCTTGAGGTGTCAAGATGAGCTGGTTGGCTTTCCAAAAAACTAAAGATGATAAGCTATGGACAACTATAGAGCTTTTGGTGAGCTTATGAAGATGGCACCAAATCACTGCTCAGCTTAAGCTGAGTCAGTATCAACTGATTGTTGGGACAAAAAAGAAGCTAGGTGCAGCCCTAGCTATTAAGCTTCAAAATGGAAAACTAAGCTTGGGAACTCAAGAAGGCTAGGTCAGCTTCCCAAAGAACCAAAAATCACAAGATTTGAGCAACTAATAAGCTCTGTGCAAGCTTATCAAGTTGGTACCACTCATCGCGTAATGTGGCACTTTTGCAGACAAGGTCCCAAAGGAAATTAGAAATTAAGCACTTAATAAGCTGATTCAAAGAAAACTAGCATTTTTCTAATTTAGTTTAGCAACTAAACTTTGATATTCCAAAAGCTTATATCCTAAATCTCAATATTAAACACACAGTAAAATTCCAAAGTTTATTCAAAAACGACCAAATGAAAAATTTTGACTTTTTATCAAAACCAACAGAGTTGACTAATATGAACTTTGATTCACTACTACTCACTGATTTTGTTGTTTTAAGGTGTAATAAGACTATTTTGATCAATGATAACAACTTGTAAACACAAAATGATGACCATGAATCATTAAAACCCAACAGTGGACACACAAGTTTTGATCAAAAGAGATTTTGACTTTTGCTTATGAGCACGATTTTTCTTGCTTGACCGACTAGTTTGGCCAAGTTGAACACAAAACAACCAAAAGTGATAACACAAACACTCAATAACACAATTTAACTAGCAAAACCAAACAAGCCTTGATATAACTGTTTTGATTATTTTCAAAGCTAAACACAAATTTAAACCATGAGATTGATTACAGACCATATATTATCATATGCAGAGACTAAATAGACATGAAACAATAGTACTAACAACATCAAACACAAGACTGATGATTATACTAATTTTACTGTCAAAATGAGATTTGACTAGCTACAAATTTAAAAGAACAAACCATCGATTTTATTGGTTAATTATCCTTAACTAAGACTAATTAACACTAAAACACAAAGATTAAAGCTACTAAACACTAAAACGATTGAAATAACAAAATTGAACAAAAAGGCTTACAAAGGCTATCCAACTGAAAACCAAGAACTAGGAACCAAGAACACTCCTATAGGCTTACCACTAAGCCACTAACCCAAGGCCATCCAAATTCACCATCCATTTGTGAACACCATTTCCATATGATTTTTGATTTTTCAACTATTTAATTTGTATTTTTGGTGGTTTTTGATTTTTGCTTCTAAACTGGATTTTAAGATATCTAATAGCTTTTATAAGCTATCTAGGAGCCTACATGTGCTTATTCAGTCCATGATAACACCTAACAACAACATTCGAATCATAAGATATTTTGAGCACTTGAAAATTGCATAAACTGAATTTGATACTGAAAACTTGAAATTGATTATTAAAAAGGATTCAAATACACTTGAGAATCTTAAACAAAGTACTTGGAAGTAAAGACATACACTGGAAAGCTTAGATTAAAAAAACGACTAAAGAAAATATAAATTACACTAGATATATTGATACAATGCATCTCTTCCTTCTTTTATAGACTTTTATGACTTCTTGATGACCTCTGATTGTTTCCCACCATTTCTCAGCCATTGGATCATTGAAACTCATCAAAACCGTCCAAGTGGATTTTGGCGCCAATTTCTTCTTTGAGCAGGTTTTGATATTAATTGGGTTGGTTTCAATCAATTAAGAGTTTTTGGGTGTTAGTGGAGGTGGAGGGGACAAGGTATGGTGAGGAATGTTGAAAAAGATGAAATACCATCACTTGTTTTGTGATTCAGAGGTTGAGAGGGAGATGAACAGTGATGGGCGGTTTCTTGCCCGTTTGACTTTATTTGACCGAGTATTAGTATATTGGGGGTCACAATTGGGTATGACTGGGGTCAAGATGGATTTTGACCTAGCTCAAGGGTCAAGGGCCAAGTTTGATTGGGCTAAGGATATTGCATTGGGCCATGGATTGGGTTTGGGCTTTGATCTTAAAAGGGTGTCCGGTTTGGTTTAGCATACACAAGGACCAATTATGTAATTTGTGCAAAGATGAAGGACTGAACATGCCACTTTTCCAAACTTATCACAAGGACCAAACTTGACAAACTTTGATAGTACAAGGACCCTTTTTGCATAAAACTCCATTTTTAGAAATCCAAGGACTATTTTTGCAATTTTTCAAACTTTAGGGACCTTTTCTGCCATTTGACCAAAGAATCATTCAAGGACCAATTTTAACAACTTAGAATATTTCAGGGACCTTGAATGACAAAACTTCACATTTTTGAATTCCAGGGACTAGATTTGACAACTTTTAAAACTTGGGGGACTAAAACTGCCAATTTTGCAAACTTGAATCATTTTTATCTGATTTTGATATTTTTGCATTTAAAACTCATAAAACACTGATTTGTGATATTTTCATCAATTTGATGCATTTTTGAGTGTTTTCAGATGATTTTGCAGTTTAGATTAATACAAAAATGATGAGTATTTAGACACTCATCAGCAGTACTTTCAAATAATAGCTCAGATAGAAGATCCCTTCTGTGGAAAGTTAGATGAGTATATAGATAACATCCACCAAAAATGTTTTTACGATCCAACGGTTAACGAAAAAGTTATGATCGTTTCAAAACAGAGCTGTAGTAACCTTACGAATTTTTTTCAGTTTCAGCAGCAGACTTCGACAGTTTATAACTTTTGATTGAGAGCTCAGATCAACAATCCCTTCAGTGAGTTTAAAGATAGATACACCAAGAAGCTCCAATTCGAATTTTAGCCCGATCCAACGGTTCATTAAAAAGTTATACCCTCTTGAAAACTGTGCTACAGAAAAGTTGTGAATTTTGCAAAAAATCAATTTTCTTCATTCTTTTTCGCCAAGAAACCTTGTGAATCCCTAGGTAACGAGCTCCCCGAGCTCTGATACCAATTGAGGAGTTTGTTAGAACTCCTTTAGATCGTTTTGAGCCTTAGGGTTTAACAATAACATAGACATACGCAGCGGAATAATAAGAACATTATATGTTATTGACACAAGGTTTCATTCACTAATACTAACTAACCTTAGACGTTTATAGGAACACGTCTAGATAACTAAACTAATAACCTAGGCGTTTACAAGACTATACGCCTAGGACACACACACACCTTTACTAATCGACTACATATTGGAAGACTTGATTAATTAAAACCTACACCCCATGTCCTCTTTATATACTAGAGGATTAGGGTTTACAAATCTCAAATAAGGACTAATAAATAAAACTTCTTTTGCAAGCAAGTCCTTCCATCTTTTTGTAGGTTTCCTTCTTGTCGTATTAAGTCCCTCTTGTTTCATTCTTTTTGTCTTATCAACTCAAACGTATAATTCCCAACACACCCCATTTATGATAAGCTCACGAATCATGCTATGTCTGACACCTAAGTGTCTAGACTTCCCATTGTACATCTGGTTATAAGCCTTTGCCAATGTAGCTGCACTATCACAACGGATAGAAATAGGTGTTATAGGTTTAGGCCACAATGGAATCTCAAGAAACAAGTTTTTCAACCATTCAGTTTTTTTACCAGCAGCTGCTAAGGTCACAAATTCAGATTCCATTGTTGAACTGGCGATGCAAGTTTGCTTCTTGGATGCCCAAGAGGAATACCCAGCCACTGGTAAACGAATTGTCTTCAGTGTTACTGATCCAACTTGCATCAGTGTATCCTTCCAAAACTAAAGGATAACCAATATAAGAGAGACTATAATCCATAGTTCCCTTTAAATACTTCAGTACCCTCTAAATTGCTTGCCAGTGATGAGCACTAGGATTGCTAGCATACCTGCTCAGTTTACCCACTGCAAAAGCAATATCGTGTCTTGTACAAGTCATGGCATACATCGCACCAATTACCCTAGAATACTCAAGTTGAGATACAACCTTGCCATTATTAGGCATCACCTCTCACAAGTATCCATAAGAGTACTCACAGGAGTACAATCAAAGTAATTGAATTTCCTCAACACCTTCTCAATATAATGAGATCAGAGATAGAAATTCTAATTACTTTCATGTTTAATCCTTATACCAAGGATAACATCAGCCTCCCCCATGTCCTTCATGGAGAACCTTTATGACAAAAATTCCTTTGTTAGGTCAACCTGATTTTGGTCAGTGCCAAAGATCAACATGTTATCAATATATAGACAAATGATGACTCCTTTACCTGATTCATCAAATTTGCTATACACAAATTTGTCACGTTGGTTAAGAACATAACCACTAGAAAAAACCACTTCATCAAATTTTTGATGCCTTTGCTTAGGTGCCTATTCGAGTCCATACAATGACTTAACCAGTTTACACACCTTGTTTTCATTACCAGGCATGATGAAGCCCTGAGGTTGGTTCATATAAACCTCCTCATCCAATTCACCATTTAAGAAAGCTATTTTCACATCCATCTGATGAATAATCAGATTGTGAATAGATGCCAAAGCAATCGCTAGTCTTATGGTATCATACAGCCACAGGGGCATAAGTATCAAAATAGTCTATTCTTGACTTTTGTTTAAAACCTTGAATGACTAGTCTAGCCTTGAACTTTTTAATAGTTCCATCTACCTTCATTTTATTTTTGAAAATCCACTTGCAACCCAAAGGTTTGCAACCAGGTGGTAGATCAACCAACATCCAATTGTTGTTGCCCATGATGGAATCCATTTCATCATTGATTGCTTCTTTCCAGAAAGCAATATCTTGGGACTTCATTGCTTCTTCAAATGTCTTGGGATCATCCTCAACAATGAAGCAATAGGAATATTGGTCAGAGACCTCATCCCTTGTTCCTTTAATTAAGTATAATTGAAACTCAGGTCCAAATGACTTTGGATTCCTGACCCTTTTGCTCTTTCTGAGCATAGGTTCAGGTTGTTGAACCACAACCTCATCAGGGACCTCTGATACACCAACGTCATGTGTTTCATTAGGAATCCTTTGACTTGGTCTAGGGACTGATGAAAATCTATTCTCATCAAACATTGCATCCCTTGATTCAATTATGGAGTTAATTGAAACATATTCATTAGGTTCAACAACATAGAACCTAAAAGCCTTGGAATTCTCAGCATATCCAACAAAGATGGATTCAATGCCTCTTTCACCCAAAGTTTTCAGCTTTGGATCAGGGAGTCTCATAATGTACCCTACAACCCCAAACCCCGAGATAGTTCAGTTGGGTTTCCTTTTAGTCCGTGAGTTCATAAGGTAACCTTGTTCTTTTTGTTAGGAACCCTATTTAATAAATAGGAAGCTGTTAACATAGCTTCACCCCAAAACCCTTGAATCAGTCCTGAATAGGAAAACATGGAAGTAACCATCTCCTTCAAAGACCCTATTTTTCCTTTCGAAATACCATTTTCTTTGAGGAGTATAGGGAGCAATCGTTTCATGGATTATACAAACAGATGAAAATACGTGAGTATCCATGTACTAACCTCCCCTATCAGTCCTTAATCTTTTGATCAAAGACCCAAGTTGTAATGCAACTTCAGTTTTAAATACTTTGAATTTATTTAATGCTTCATCCTTAGTATGTAATAGATAGACATAATAAAACCTAGTAGCATCATCAATAAATGTCACAAAGTATTTCTTATTCCCCAAAGAGGGAGTGGCATGCAAATCACACAGGTCATTGTGTATTAGCTCCAAGAGCTTAGTTTCCCGTTTAACACCCTGAAAAGGTTTCTTAGTTATTTTGGTCAACATGTAAGTTTTACACTTTTCAGTGTCCATGTCAAATGCTGGGATTAACCCATCCTTAGACATATCTTGCATCATTTTATAGTGTACATGGCCAAGTCTAGCATGCCATAGGGTAGAGTCAGTCAGGTCAGAGGTGGTCAGAAAGACTGAATTAACACTATTAGTGACAATATAGAGCCTGAACATTTGATTACACAAATACCCAAAACCAATAAACACACCATTCTTAGATAGAACAAATTTATCATATTCAATAACTTGTTTATATCCATGATTATTCAAAACACTAATTGAAACCAAGTTTTTCCTTATATCAGGAACATGAATAACATTAAACAAAGTTACAATCTTTCCAGAACTACACTTAAGATCTACACAACCACGACCATGTACCAAGGTTGTTGACTCATTTCCCATGTGAAGAATAGAACCATCATTCAGTGACTCATAAGTCTTGAACCAGCCTCTATCTTTACACACATGAATCAAGTTGCACCAGAGTCAACCTACCACGCAACATCATCATCTCACGACATAATAAGATTCAGATACATATGTAACATATATAACCAAAAAGACTTATTAAACATATTCGACCTTCAAAGTGAGTTGCTAGAACCACCACTCCCTCAACAATTAGTGCCCGATCCATTGGCTTTACCACCAACTTTAACACCTTTGCAATCCCTTTTAATGTGACCAGCTTTTACACATTTCCAACAAGTAGGTGTTGCCTTCTTGTTAGGATCCGCCCTTGTGTTATCATGATGTTTACGTTTGCCTTTGTTGTCATTGTACCTAGTGGAGTTGTTATGCTCCACCATATTGACAACAGATGCACCAATAGCATTGCTACTCTTTGGCTTGTCATTATCCTGCACCCTGAGAGATTCCTCAATGCGCAAATGACTGCCCAACTCAACAAGAGTTAACTCCTCTTTTTTATGTTTCAATGTATGCTTGAAATATTTCCAAGCATGATGAAGTTTATCAATGACACAAGAGACTGAAATAGCCTTATCCATGTGCATATTGTGTTGTGCAAATCTTCCAAGTATACCAAGAAGTTCATTGTATTGTTCCATAACTGGTCTTGAATCAGTCATTTTGTAATTTGTGAAATTACTTACAAGGAACTTCTTACTTGATGCATCCTCAGCCATATATTTGGCATCCAAGGAATTCCATAGTTCTTTGGAAGATTCAAAATTCTGATAAATGTCAAATAGTGAATCAGACATACCATTGAGAATTAAGCCTCTGCAAATGTAGTCATCATTCTCCCATTTGCTCATCCTCCTTATCTGTTCCACAGTAGCATCATCCCCATCATCAGGAATAGGTGTAGTCAGAACATAGGCCACACTCATGCTTGACAACAAGAAGTGCATCTTCTTCTGCCATCTCCTAAAGTCCACCCCTTCAAACTTGCCGAGCTTGGCAAAGTTTGAAGCCGTGTGTTTCATTGCAGCAACAGCCATTGATTATCACAAAATAGTTTACTTTGATTGTTTGTGGTTATTCGCCCAGCAGCAGGGTAAGATAATCAGTAGCAATGCAATACCACTAGGTGGTTGCCGGATATCACTTGGAATCGTGTTATCACTTTCAAAAGTAAACTATTCGACCCTATGTCTGAGTTACACGAATATCTACTTGGGATAAGACCAAATGTTTGTTATTGAATTAGGCACAAATCAATAACCCTTGCGCGTATAAGTGTTTAAGCTTTTTGTTTGTTTCTCGTGGTTTTGTCTCTATTCATGCTGATGATGACATTCTCTATATATAGTAGAGAACACTCAATCCTAGTCAATGGACTTTATGAGTAATTAACGGCCAATCAATCACCTATAAAAAGCCTCCATTATCATAGGAATAATGGTTACATGACCAATTAAATGTGGTCATAAAGGCCATACTGACCACTTAAATGAGTCAAAAGCAAGTTACAAATTAATCATCGCAACACTACCAGTAGGAACTATTACACTAGCAAGCAGAACAGAACACTACCAAGTAGGAACCATCGGTTACACTAGCAGAGTAACCAATACACTAGCAGTACTAACCACAATAGAGTCAGGGTGTTCAGGGACCTCATGGGTGTACACTCCGTACCTCCTTACCCAAAACCAGATGTGAACTAATCCCACAAGTGCACTAAATTTTCCAACAAGGTGTGTTCATGTCACCCAGCTGCCTAGCAGGAAAGAAAATTAGCAAAAAAAAAATAAGAACACAAATTCCAATTTTTTTTTTATTTTTAAAGGATAAATTGATTACAACCTACACCATATATCTCACAAATTTTATCTCACATGTTTCTAGTGAAACTTGAACCAACAATCTATAGGTTGATGCGCCACTCACGTACCGTCGGGCCAAGAGGCCTTTGGTTACAAATTCCAAATAAGTATACAAATTAAATAAAAATGCAAAATAAACAAAAATGTACAGGTTTAAGAGGTAGTTAATTACCAAATTGCTTATGATAAAACGAATTTACATTTACAATGGTTAAAATGTTAATAAAAAACGCATTACTTATATGAGTCACTTTATTTTGCTTACCCATAAATTAATGCTTACCAAGGTACAAATCCCCACCATCCATCTAGTTTGATCTAATGGCGAGAATTAACCTAAGATTTAATATGTCTAAACCTAAGTCCATGTTTTTTTCTTGTCCTTTTGTCTTTCTTTTTTATTCATTTTTTTTTTGCTTTTTTTCCTATTCACGTTTTTTGTTTAAATTAACCTTTTTTTTTTAATTCGCGTTTTTTTTAATTCGTGTTTTTTCTTTGATTTCATACGTTCTCATCTGTTTTCACACGTTCTCTTACGTTTTCGCCCGTTTTTCATATGTTTTCGCCCGTTTCGTCATTTTTCTTTCATTTTCGTCCATTTTTCATCCGTTTTCAGACGTGTTTTTACTCTTTCATACATTTTCGCCCGTTTTCATACGAATTCGGTCCGCTTTCTACGTTTTCGTCCATTTTCTTAAGTTTTCGCTCGCTTCTACACGCCGACTATTACAAGTGATTTCAGTGATATTCAGAATATCACTTGTGATTATCTAAATATCACTTTGTGATATTCTAAGAACACAAATGATATTTTGTTAATATCACTTTGTGATTTTATGAATATCACATTGTGATATTCTGAATATCACTTGTGATTTTCTGATTATCACTCTGTGATATTCTGAATATCACTCTGTGATATTATGAATATCACTTGTGATTATTTGAATATCACAAAGTGATATTCTGAATATCACTTGTGATTTTCTGAATATCAGTTTGTGATATTCTGAATATCACTTTGTGATATTCTGAATATCACTTTGTGATATTATGAATATCACTTATGATTTTATGGGTATCACTGTGTGATATTTTGAATATCACGTGTGATTTTCATGTTACAAAACATTAGTTGAAAATCACTTATGATATTCAAAAAATCACTTGTGGTATTCAGAATATCACAAGTGATATTTTGAATATCACATAATATCACTTGTGCTATTCAGAATATCACATAATATCACTTGCGATATTCACAGTATCATTTGTAATATTCTGAATATCACAAAATATCACTTGTGCTATTCAAAATATCACTTGTGATATTCGTCTATGAATATGCTAATTTAAACCACAACATTGAAAACAAAAGAAACGTGAAATATAAAAATGTGAAAAAAACCAAAAAAGAAAGAAAAAAATACCAAAAAAATGTGTATAAAAAACAGAAAGACAAGAAAAAAACATGAACTTAGGTTTAGACATATTAAATTTTAGGTTAATTTCTACCATTAGATCAAACTAGATGAATGATGTGGATTTATTCCTTAGTAAACATCAAAATAAGAGTAAGCATTTGAAATTTTCTCTACTTATATTTGTAAAATTTGAAAGTTCGTTTGTAATACATTGCTTCTATACCTTCCACTAAACTCAATTGCAAATTTATATATATACTAAATGGCAGGGAGGAAAACAGTACCAAGCAAGCTCATTTAATGCAATCTTTCCCAACCAAGTAAAGCAGTTCTCGAGGTTTAGTTGGCCAAAATTAGTCCTTTAGCATTAAATGCAAACTTTTCCAACTTGGCGAAATAGTCCCCGAGGTTTAAGTAGCGTAGTAAAAATTTTAGCATTAATTGCAAACTTTCTCAACTTGGCATAAATACCCCTCGATATTTAAGTGGCGCACAAGAAAATAAGTCCTACAACATTAATTGCTATCTATAGCAATCTGGCAAAAATAGTCCTTAAGGTTTAAGCTACGTTGCAAGTAAGTCCTGTAGACTTAATTGCTAACTATAGCAACTTGGCAAAATTAGACCCTAAGGTTTAAGTGTCGCTACAAAGTAAGTCCTTTGAAGCCAATCCCGCTGCATCGCGCGGGTTCCCACACTCGTTATTACCATTTCAAAATCATATGCAAATTGGATTAACAAAAAAATCGATTTAAAGCATTTTAAAAGTTTCTACAAATTGTTATAATAGTAAAGTATCTATACTACTTATGATAGAATAATGAATCTGTCTTCTCATGATCTTAAAATTAAGACTTACAAAATACAAAAGCTGTTGTACAATACATAATGCACTATTAGTGATCTTTCTCATCAATCTTAATTTTAAGACTTACAAGTCTTAAAGCTAAATATACAAAATACAAAGCAATATTAATGTGGTCAAGATATTTAATGTAATTATTAAATGCGTCAAGAATACGATTAATGAAGTTATTAAAACACCTCTTGCACAAGAAATACAAATTATCAAACATATTGTACAACCAACTTAAATACAATTCAGCATTAATTGTCCCTAATACAAATAATAAAGACGTTATACAAATATTCGCCCGAACAGGCAGGTACCAAATGCTCCGAAACAACCGTATCCCAAACGCGGTCGAGCCGAAAAGGGCACTGCCAAACGGGTCGAAAGCTCGAACGAGAATGATAACGGTTCGAAACAAGAGGCACGGGCTAAACAAAATTCTTGATCCCCGTAAATTTGTTGTCAAAAAGACATAATAAACTAAAATATATGATTTATCGAAATTTTTTATTTCAGAGTACCCCGCCGCCACAACGCGCAGGTACCATGCTAGTGTAGCAATTACGCATGTTCCAGATTTATAACGTCGTTGCAAGCCCGCTGCAAATGTTATGCCACTATGTATTGGTTGTTAGATCCAAAGTATCATTTAGTGTCAAGTGTGAATGGTCATTTGGAACGAATTCTTCAAAATATTTAAATTGACAGAGAAATCGAGAACCATGCATTCTTCTTGGCCGCTAACATTGTTGCATTAGCCATATTTATAACTTTGATGATAATCTCTATAATTGTACCAACACCTCTACTTAAACTTTTTTTTAATCTTTTTTTATTTTTTATTTTATTTTTATAATTTAATTTATATTATAAAACTGTGAAAAAAAAAAACGAAATGGTAAATATAAAGTTTTATAAGTTAAAAGTAGTCAAACATGAAGAATATAAAACATAAATTGTCTTGTTCTGTTAACAAGTTTAAAAAAATTAAGAACAAAAATTATAAAGTTTTATACGTAAAAAATTGTAAAATGCAAAAATATGAAAAAAAATATATATATATATATATATATATATATATATATATATATATATATATATATATATATATGGGAATATATTAGCTACAATTTATCAGAAATTAATCTACAATTATTTTATATAATAGGGTCCCTTGATTCTTGTTGCTCCCGACTTTTCTCTTGGTCCAGGATTTAATCTTAGTGTATTTTTTATAAATGACAGAAATTAAGGCCACAAAAATTGTAGCAAAGCTATATATATATATATTTATATATATATATATATATATATATATATATATATATATATATATATATATATATATATATATATATATATATAGGAGAGTTAACGTGAGATCAAACTTAAAGTTGTAAAAATAAGATCAAGTCTAAAAACTACTAAAACATTTATAAATAACAATTTTAGCAATAATACACATAAAAATAATATTTTAATACAAATTAACATTTTAGTAACTAATAACCAAATGATACAAGAATTTGAATTAGTGATACACCATCTGGCATTACACTAATAAATATTTCAAAATCGACACATACAAAAACACGATGGCATTACACTTTTAATCAAAGTGTATCACCTAGGTTTCTAAATTTTTAAAAAATATATCGAAACTTTAACAATTTTAGTTGTAGTTAATAAAAAAATTATTTTTGTTGTAAGGAGAGTGTCGCTTGTTAAATTTTAGTGTGATCTCATTTTAATAACTTTAAGTTTGATCTTATTTGATCTAGAATCTATATAAATATATAAAACCGTTTAGTCTTATAATACGACGCAGTATATTAAAAAGTCTTATCAATGGGACAAGTTATTTGGACCCTCCTCTAACACGCTACTTGGATATTATTTTTTAAAGCGCTACTTGGATATATTTAGTTGGGAGTCAGCATATGGATGGGTGACACCTGTTAAAGAGGCTTCCAGAATAATTAATGGACATCATTTTCTTTAATGACAATTTTCATTTTGTACGCATTGAATTTGATACCAAAATGTCAAAGTTTGTTTTGAGTCGAATTATGCCATTATATATATATAACTATTGAGCGAGCGGAAGTTTTGAGCATTAATTGCCAACTTTCGCAAGTTGGCAAAAATAGTCCCTAAAGTTTCATTAATGGCCGAAAGCAGAAGTCTCAAGTTGGCAAAAAATGTCCTTAAGGTTTAAGTGTCGCTGCAAAGTAAGTCCTTTATAGCAATTTGGCAACAAAGAATCCCGCAGCTTGTACGCTTCCACACTAAATTAACTATAGAAGCGAAGCAAAGTTGTTTGCAATGCAAACATTAATTGCCAACTTTCACAAGTTGGCAAAAATAGTCCCTGAGGTTTAAGTGTCGTTGCAAAGTAAGTCCAAGTTGGCAAAAATAGTCCCTAAGGTTTAAGTGTCGCTGCAAAGTAAGTCCTTTATAGCAATTTGGCAAAAATAGTCCCTATCCAAATTCACGGCTACAAAAGCAATCCCGCTGCATCGCGCGGGTTTCCACACTCGTTTGATACCAAAATGTGATAGGAGTTTGTTTTCAGTTTTAGAGCAGGGTGTCATGATAATGTTAAATTATTCATTTGAGATTTATGGGTGGCACATTTAACAAACTTTTACAGCTAACTCTTTTACTCACAAAAAATCTTAACTTACTCATTTGAGTCTTAAAACATTTTTTTTTTTTTTTTTTTTTTTTTTTTTTTTTTTTTTTTTTTTACATTTTTAAATAAACTAAATTTATTAATAAAATAAAAATGCAATACAATATATTTAAAAAAAACTTATAAATTAAACATTAAAAAAAATGAATGTAAAACATTATCAATAAGCCCAGCCCATTATTAACCCCATTAAAAAAAAAAAAAAAAAATGTCTTCTTTCCCGTCACACACACTACACACACACGTTCAAATCTGACAAAGATACACATTTAAACCTCGCCGTGGAGATGGCGAGGCCTTCTATGGCGAACCACGGCGAGCTTGCCCAGTGTCACGGCGAGCCGGCCCCGCTGGCATGGCGAGTGTTATTTGTACTTGATTAAAATTATATCAATAAAAATACACTTAAAATACAATTAATTAATATATTTTGCATCAACTTTTATATAACACAAAAAATAGTTAAGACTGAAGTTGAAAAAAAAAAAGCTTTAAAAATTCAAACTGAAGACTTGTTTTGAGATGAAGATAGTAACCTGTTTATTGTTTAGTCAATTTTATTGGAGAGAATTTTATGAGTAAAATACACCATTTGTCCTTGTAGTATACGTTGACCATCAAGTTTCGTCATTTGACCAAAAAAATTGCAGATTGGTCCTTAACTGCGAAACGTTACTCAGCGTTGGTCCCTCACCCTAACTTGTGTGACTAATGGGGCGTTAAGCCTTTTTAAGTGGAGGGTATATTTGTCTTTTCCCACCCTCACTTTTAACTTTATCTTCTTTTAATTTTTCCTTCTTATCCTCTTGTTTGTTTAAGAATGGATAAATCTGTTCTTTTCTTCTTTTCTCCTTCGCATTAAACACACAAGACAGATATATCCATCTTTCCCTGTCACTCTTGCTTCACCAGCAATCAAAGCCAGCGTCATTACCTTCACCGCCTTATAATACCACTTTCATCACTATCAAGAATAGCCAAGGGTGTGTTTGTTCGTGTGACGCCACCACAACCACCATCTCCACTACCACCATCCTCACCACACCACCATCGCCCTTCTCATCTCTCCCGTTTGTGGTATGTCAAACACAACAAAACCCTCATTTGTTTATTTTTAAAATCGAATATAAATCGATTTGTATAGACTTCATGGATTAAAAGATGAATTTAAAACGTTTTTGAATCAAGATTCGTGTGGTGCTAATCATCAAAATGGTTTTGGATAGTCTTGTAGAGGGCTGAAATCCAACTACTACTACATGTATCAGATCGACTTCGAGCTTAACGTGGTTTTTAGATCCGAGTTTTTGTTTGAAAATAAGTGTCGGCATTTGACTAAAGTGTATGATTAAAGTGTATGATGGGTTTTTAGATCCGATTTTTATATGTGAGAAATCTTGTTCTTGTGATTTGATTAAAGTGTATGATGGGTGTGAAACCCTCGTGATTCGACTGCAAATTTAAAAGGGAAAAAGATGATTGCTTTTACCCTAGCTTTCTTGAGGTGAGCCTTGTGATGGGATGGATTTGGCAAAGGTCACCATCAAGTTTCCATCTTCTAAACCCTCGCGTGACATATCTTGGGGAGGAGAGAAAAGTATAAAATGAACTATCATCTTTGCCTCTTGTTAGACTTGTGTTTTGATAGCGATTGAATGATGGTGCAAGGAGACAATCATCAAAATGGAAATGGGTGGATTTTGAGATGAGAAGAGCGTGGGTTTTGTTTCCAGAAAAAAAGAGAAGCAGACAAGGATGGATCTTCAAGGTGGTAGAGGGGGCGCATGTTTTAGGTGGGATGGGTAGGGTTAAGTTTGGTAAAGATGATATGTATAAAGAAAGAAGATGAAGTGTGAAAAGACAAATATACCCTTCACTTAAAAAGGCTTAACGCCCGTTAGTCACACCAGTTAAGGTGAGGGACCAACGCTGAGTAACGTTTCGCAGTTAAGGACCAACGGTGCAATTTTTTGGTTAAAGGACAAAACTTGATGGTCAACGTATACTACAAGGACGAATAGTGTAGTTTACTCTTTTATCTATATCATTCAAAAACTTTTTAGTTGCATCTATATCCTTGTAAAAGTTCTAATTGCATTAATATCATTTACATTTTTAAAATACACAATACACATATCCAAAATAATAATTTATCTATTTCTAATAATATTTTTTATTATATAAACTCAAATAAATATTAATTACTCCCTTCGTCTAAATAAATGTCTATTTTGACTTTTTGCAGTCTTTCTTGTTCAACTTTAACTTTAAATATTTTTGTTTGTGTTATATAATATTTAATTAAAATTATACCAATGAAAATACATTTAAAACTAAATCAATTCATATATTTTGTATCAAGTATTATATAACATAAACAGAAATATTCAAAATCAAAGTTGAACAAAAAAGACTGCAAAAAATCAAAATGAACATTTATTTAAGAACGGATGGTGTAATTTTTTACCCTTATACCCTAATTATCAAATCTTCATTAGATTTCAATATGATATCTTGTTTTTAATCATGTTCTTTTTTCTTTCTCGAGTATGGCTGGAATCCACCACTTTCTCGTGACTTAAGCACATTAATTAAGTATTATTTTAAAGGATTTGTTATACAATTCCCGCTAGATAATGGTTAAAAGACTTAAATAA
>OU343216.1:159690601-159739432 GCA_910596185.1 Chrysanthemum makinoi
TAAATCAAGTACTGCTTCACAAGCAGTACCTTCTTCAAACCTTTCAAAACAGTACGCTAAACCTTTTGGGATAATTTTGGTCAAAAAAAGTTTAATCACTCACCAAGAAGGCAAAATAATTTTGGGCATAGACATAGAAAATGTCACTTTGACAGTATGGGTCAACCTGTGTTTGTGTGTTTCATCCTACCATCTATTAAGTTGTGAACATCACTCAAAATACCTTAGAAAATTTCCAAGAACAGGACGCCAACCAAAACCTAGAGAGTACAAACCAGTTTGGACTAATTCAAATAGGGTTAATCACAGAAACTTCACATCATATCATAGATACCCACAAATGAGAAGACCTTCAGATCTCACAGACTTTACAAAGTACTGTTAACTCGGCCCAGTACTTCACATAGTAACGCTCAGACAAAACAGGTACTGACACACTACTTGGTATAGAAGTTCTAGCCAATCTCACTATCAACCTAGAAGGTATTCCAATTCACATAGGAGATTTAGATCAGAGGAACCAAGTGTTAATAAAGAATGGGTTAAAAATGGAAGTACTGCAAGAGACAAACAGTACGTTCAACAAAAAGTAAATCAGATGTTTGTGCGACACAAGAAAATGCTAAAAATCTGGTGAAAGAGATTTATGTTGAAACCAAAAGTTTTGAAAATCCACATGCTAAAAATCAAAAGATAATTTGGGATCATCATTTGAAAGATAGTGGGAATTACATTCTCAAAGAATTGAGTTTGTAACTCCACAAGGGGAACACAAGTCAGTAATGGCTTGGGTTCCTAAAAATTTCTAACTCTTTTCTTTATGTGCAGGGCAACCCGAAAGAGGAGCTTAAAGATCATCTTATTGTGGATAGTGGTTGCTCTGGAAGTATGACAGGAGACAAAGAGATCCTGTCTGATTTTAGGAAGATTAGTGGAGGAAGAGTTGCATTTGGAATGATCCCAATGGAGGAAGGATTACTGGGAAAGGAACAATTAAAGCTGGAAGAATCGATTTTGAGAATGTCAGATATGTGAAGGAGCTTAAGTTCAACTTGTTGTCAGTCTCTCAAATTTGAGATAAAAAGCATCCTGTGTTATTCACTGACACAGAATGTCTCATTCTTTCCTCTGACTTTAAACCTGTTGATGATGACTTGGTAGTACTTAGAGTACCAAGGACAAATGATGTGTATAGTTTAGACATGAAGAGTCTACATTCATATGGCACAGCCACATGTTTGGTGGCTAAAGCAACATCTGAAGAGGCACATCAATGGCATAGAAGATTGGGCCATGTTAATTTCAAGAATATCAACAAACTTGTCAAAGGCAATTTAGTTAGAGGTCTACCTTCAAAGACTTACAAGAATGATCAATCATGTTTGGCATGCAAGAAGGGTAAACAACACAAAGCTTCCTGCAAGAAGCTTGAGGAAAGAAATATTAGAGAACCATTGGAGCTGTTACATATGGATTTATTTGGACCTGTCTCTGTGTCAAGTTTAAATAAGAAAAAGTACTGTTTGGTTGTTACTGATGATTGTAGTAGATTCAGTTGGGTTTTCTTTTTGGGTTTTAAAGATGATACTTTTGATGCTATCCAGACATTGATTATTGCTCTTGAAAACCAATTGAGACTCAAGGTTAGAGGTATTAGATGAGAAAATGGGACTGAATTCAAGAACAAACTTATGGATGATTTTGTGCAAACAAAGGCATAAAAGGAGTTTAGTATTGCAAGAACACCACCAGAATGGTGTTGCAGAAAGAATAGGACTTTGATTGAAGCAGCAAGAACAATGTTAGCAGATTCTCACCTACCTATTCAGTTCTGGGCAGAAGCTGTAAGTACTGCTTGTTATGTACTTAACAGAGTCTCAGTCACTAAACCACAGATGAAGACACTCTATGAATTGCTGATGGGCACTAAACCCAACATTCGTTTTATGAAACCTTTTGGATGCCCTCTTACTATTTTAAACACTAATGATAATCTAGGGAAGTTTGATGGCAAGTCAGAAGAAGGATATTTATTGGGTTATTGCACTAACAGTAAGGGCTTTAGAGTATACAACAAAGTTACTAAGAAGGTTCAAGATTGTCTTAATGTTGAGTTTTTAGAAGATCAAGACAATGAAAAAGGTAAAGGTCCTGATTGGATGTTTGATCTTGAGATTTTATCTCCTTCAATGAATTATGTTCCTGTGAGAGAAGAAAATCAACCTATGCATAATGAAGAAGATATCCAATATGTTGCTCATGATGTTCATTGATTTGGCTCGAAACGTCAAGCTTACTCACACAAGCTAGCCACTTGTGAATGACTAACCATAAGAAACTTAAAACGGTTCGGACACTGATCAATAATAGATGAGAAGTGTAGTATACGGGTAACTCAAACGTGTTAGGTTTGAGCACCGAGATCGTTCCGAACGAGGGTTGAATGGAATTTCCAACTCACGTCTCGATAATTGGGATTCGAATGAGAAAAGGGGATAATATGATATATTCTAAACTACGGGATAAGGAAAGCATAAGGAACTAAAATCTATGGGAAAACCTAAGAACTATGGCAAACTACGCAATTCTATGCTAAAACGCAAATACGGGATTTAAACGAAACGCGAATAAAAAGCAATAACGTCTATTCTAAGTCTTAAAAATAACCTAAATTTACTTTTACTCTAGAAATGATATTTGAAAACTATTTATGAATTAAAACAAATTTTTAGGAATTTTCTGGATTTATTTAAAATTAAAAACTAATTATTAACTTTTAAAATACAACTAATTATCTAAAAATTATAAAAAAACAAAGGGAAAATTATGGAATTACTTTTCAAAAATCTAAAATATCACAAAAGACTTTTCAAAACTATTTTTTTATTTTTCAGATTAATTTTCTATTTTCTATGAATTTAAAACTATTTTAATCTAATTTAAATTGTGAAAAATACCAAATAAAAAGGGAAAAATAAGGAAAATTCTTTTTTATGCTTTTTATATTTTTCTTAAACTGAGAAAATTGAAAAATTATTTTTTTTGAACTTTTTCTTAATTATTTGCAATAAAAGCTAATTAAAAGTGATTAAAAACTATTTTTAATTAAGAAAAATAGTGAACAGTAGCTAAAAATTATGAAAAATTTAGGGAAATTCTAAAATATTATTCTAAAGCTGAGAAAAATATAAAAACTTGGGCTTATGTGGAAGAAAATGCAACTGATGTGTAAACTGCTTATTAATAAGCCATTGAAAATAAGCTAAAGAGTAAATTAAGCTACCAAACTATAACTGAAGCTAAAGTAGGCTGAGATAAGCTATTATAAACTAAAACCAGCTACTCCTAACTTCTAATGAGCATTCTACCAACAAATGAGCTAACTGCCATAATAAGCAAAACAGTGATTCAGGTCCCTACTTTGAGCTTAATTGCTGGCTTATCTAAAAAGCTACATGGAAAACCAAAAGTGTAGTCCTCAAGACCACCAACTAGATATTGCAAATCCAAATTTACAGCTAATAAGGACCAGTAATAAAGAAGTTAGAGATCAAATCAAAATGGCATATTGTGACAGTGGGCTGCATATGCAGAAACAGTAAACAGGGACCCTAGTTTAAGCTACTGTAACTGCTTATTTAATAAGCTAAAGAGAAAACTAAAAGTGTGGACTTGAAGACCACCTAGCAGACTACAAATGTGCCAAATATTAAACCCTAACTAGCTGTATTAAACCTTGTGCAATGACTGCAATTTCTGCAAAAACTGGTTCAGACAAGGTTTTGACTTCTAAAAACAGATTTGGTAATTGACTTTGGTGAGATTTGAGAGTAAACCAAGGACTGATTAAGATGCAATATGATGTAATATAACTATATCAAGCTCACTTATCCAATTATACACCCATATGCAATGATTTCAGAAACTGGTTTTCAACAGTTATGCATATAGATCAGTGGACTGTGATTTTGACTAAGAATGCAAATTGTAGCAAACCAATGACAGAAAAGATAATGGGCAGTAAAAGCTTAACTGCAGCAACAATAAACTAAGAAAAGCACACTCTTAACTCTAGGCTACAACTAGGAGCAAAATTCAATACTTATAAGCTAAAGTTCAGCTCATGTACCTGCTGATATGGGAGCAGATCATGACTATGCAGCAACAGTAAACTAATCTATGGCACTAGCAGTCCTTAAATAAACCAACAACAGAAGAAGTTAAACCAAAAGCAACAAAGCAACTTGAAGAACAGATGACTATTAAGACCAAGCCAAGATTATGACAGTTTTAACGAGACATTTGCAAACTCACAAACTTGACCAAGAAATTTGAAATGTTGATTACTAAGGCTACAAAAACATCAATAGAAACCACAACTCTCAGATTCAGCTATGCAAATGGACTAAAATCCAAGAATTAAGTATAAACCAAACACTCCTTCAAGTTCACAAAATGTAATTTAATATGATGACTTCAACTAGTATTGCCCACAAATGAATTCAGAAACTCAAAAACCACTTAAAACTCAGCTATAAAATGATTTTAGAACAGAGATTAATCCAAAAAAATTTTGACTAAAATGTTTGATTTTGTTGACTTTTTACCAAAACTTGAAATTAAACAATTTAAGAGCAGAGATGAGCTCATTTAAGCTTTTACAAGCTTAACTGAGCTTATTACACAGTAAGTACAGCTTATTAAACAAACTTTATTGATTGAAATCTTTGAAAGAAACCAAGTGACAACAAGGAAGATTTGCATTAAAGGAAAGTGAGAGTACAGTTAAACAATGAAAATTACACTGGATTTAATACATAAAAACATAAAATGACAAGTAAAATAAGCAATGGTAACAATTTCATAAAGGCAGAGAAATTGGACGAAAAACAATGTGAGCTTAGAGGTCTTTAAATAGCAGAAGTGAGCCTTGGGATCCTTTCAGAAGAGCCTAGAAGTCCTTTTGTGGCCACACATTCATCCACTGTCACTAGCACCAATCAGGGCCTTTGGATTGCTTGGGTGATGTGGCTTGTCCAATGAGATGCTCTCAAATGTCCACCTTGGCAGTCTTAGGTCACTCCTTACTGACATGTTAGCTTTGAGAAGATGCTAGTACTATGTAAGGTGTTTGGGATTGGATAAATGGTGGTGTTTGGGTGGTGAATGGGTGCGTTTGGGAGAGACAGGGAAGAAGGGGCGCGTTTGGATTATTTAATAGTTAATCAAAAGGTTTGACCCGGGGTAAAGATACGGGTATGGAACGGGTAATAGGTAAAGTCGGGTAATGGGGGTATATTGGGTTGCCGGGTATTGGGTGTTATTGGTTTAGAGATTGGGCCGTGGGTTGGATAATGGATTTGTTAAGTGGATCTATTAACTTGGACTAGGACTAATAAGATGATCCAAGTGATATTATAGGGACCAAAGTTGTAAATTTGGATTTCCAAGGGACCAAATATGTGAATCTGAAAATGTCTTCCAAGGGCTGAACTTGTCATTCTTCAATAGACCAGGGACTGAATTTGCAACTTTTGATTCTTCAAGGGCCATTTCTGACAAATGCTGATACTTGAGGGACTATTTCTGACATTTCTTCAAACTTTGATCAAATCTTCAAAAATCATCCTCGGAGAATAAAATCTTCATAAATGCATAATTTTGATCTTCCGGCTCAGCTTAAGCTCTCTTAATCTCTCGTGCTCGGATTTACGTCTGATTTGGTTCCTTTTTGTGTGTTTTTACATATCCGTACCTGCACAAGCACAAACTCAAGAAAACCACAAATATTAGCAATAAACGGCTCTTTCTTGGTTGTTTTGGGTCAGTTTTGATAATGAAAAGGTATGTGTTTTAGCACATACCAAAATACCCCAGACGAGACTATTGCCGTGTCCTCACGCAATGCAATCAACTCACGCTTCTAAAACCAAGAATCTCAATCTCTTTCTACTAAACCATTGATATGTCCAAACCGTCAAGTTATCTCACACAAGCTAGCCACTTGTGAATGACTAACCGTAAGAAACTTCAAACAGTTCAGACAAACCAATTAGAGAAGAAGTAGTCAATGTTCCTCAAAAGAGATTAAGAAAGCCTTAATTCTAAAAATGCCCCGTTTACCTTTTAATTCACATATAGATATTATGATTAAGCACATTCCGGTTATGAATGACGGTTTGTTGAACTTTCATGTCGATCAATAACTCCAACATTTTTCAAACGACACGTTAGGATCACGGAGTAGAAAACACAACACAGCGTGAAGTGACCATACGGATAGAATACATCGTCCCTGATTTTTCACAAGTCCCAAACTAAGCGTAAAACCGAAATCATTGTTACATATGATTCTAGATGCTAACACTACCCATGGAAGTTACTTATGTAATTACCTTTTGTTCCCATTTTCCTATTTTCCTCTAGATTTTTTTATTTTTGTGAGAAATGAATTTCTTCAAATTTCTCGTTTCGATAACTTTTATTCCGATAAAGATACAAAGCTAAGTCGATAATTAGTTATCCGCCTTCTCTCAAGAACCATTGTCGTAAAAATGAGGTCCACATCAAGGAATTTTATTAACTTATACTTCATTTTTCATTTTCATTTTTCAACATCATTTTTTTTTTTTTTTTTTTACATTGCACTTATACCTTTACTTATATGAGCTGTGAACCACGGAGCTTCACGGGGTAATTCCAAGACTATAGGCTTCATGAAATGAGAATCCCGGCTGGCTAGGCTAAGATCTCACTCAATCCCGGCTAAAGATCCAAGGGTCCGATCTCGACACCGCAGCTCAACAACTTTACTTTACTTACTTTATCACTTAGCACTGATTACTCATTTATTTATTACGGATCCTTGATGTGTACCCAATTTTTAAAACAAAGATTCTTTTAAGAAGATAAAGAACTAACTATCGCCAAAAACTCAACATCTCTAATTATTTATTACAGATATGGGTGAAACAATTTTGTGGGAACAAAAGCCATAAGTACCTTCGATGGGCTCTAAAGAGAACCAACTACTCCACGCTTAGCATCTAAACTCATAAGTAACTCTATCATTTCTCGATCTCTGCAAATTTAAAATCCCAAATAATGAGATCCGCAGATGCTTAGCCGATAATTTTTAGATTATCTATGGTTTAGGGAACAAGCTAGGGCTCAACACGCCCGGCAATCAAGTCAAATTCTATTCCTACTCTCACCAGCGGAAAGTCAATCAAGGTGTTAAAACATATATTAACTTAGCAAATGCTTCGTCTAATGAAATAAAGTTATGCATATTTAAAATCACTCAGGGAAACTTGCAAAATCTTGGCCTTGTGAGCTAGAATTCGCATTTTATAGCTTCTTATCTAAGAGACTAGCAAAATTTTCAATCAAAAAGACTTAACAAAAGCTTACAAAAATTTTAAATTTTTCTCATTTTTGCACAATTTTTTCATTTTCTAAGGAAAAACGGGGTTGCAAGAGAAACACAACAGAAATAAGCAAGTGCGGTCAAATCAAATCGAAGATTACCCTACCCCAGACTAGAAAGAAACATTTTCCTCAATGTTTAAAAGCAAGGGTATCAACGAAAATCTAAAAGCCGTTTATTAAGTATGCTAGAAGATAAACGTTAGTCGATAAGATTTAGGATATCGGATTTCCATCAGCATCGATCATGAAACTCGAGTAGAGAAAAGACAAACTTCGAGCACGAGAGTCTTCATATCGGGAACATCCTACACACATCATCACAAACAACCAAACACGAGAAATCGAAGAGGCGGACCCCTTCGCGTCACTTATTAGAAAATAGAAAGAAGATAGATGGATAAGCATGGGGTGCCTCCCACGAAGCGCTACTGTTTTTGATCACCGAGTCGCTAGCCTGACTCGTCCCCTAATTCATTTGTCCTTGGGGAAGAAAATGGTAGAGATACCAGGTCAAAAGGTGTCCTCATTCCCGAAAGAATGAGACTGGGTGGTTTGGGAGGGAAAGAAAATGTCGGGCTCAAGCACATAAGGAATGATTCCTCCCAAACTCACATAAGGCATATGAAAGATCGATCCATCATCCGGTGGTTTTGCGGGCGGACGAAAGGATGACGGATCAAAGTGAGAAAACTCCAAGAAAGACGGGAGCTCATGGTAAGGAGGTGAAAGCTTAACAATGAAGGCATCCAAGAGAGGATCCTTATCTCCGAAATGATTTTTAACAAAAGGCTCATCAATGCATATCCCAGGTTTAAAGATTTTGTCTTCACATGCGGGCTCAACGGGATACGTGATGGTGGACTCATCAAAAGAAGGGGAGTCAAGAGAACCATCAAGATCAACCATATCCCCATCGGGATCATGCACAGCACCCTCAATACCCGGTGGTATTGGGTCATTAATAGCATCCTCAATGATCGGGTCATTTGTTGGAGTATCGGAAATCTCGTTCAAAACTTTACTCATATCAACCTCGAAGTAGAATCGCTCAAGAATCGAAGGATAAACATCATCAATAGTGGGATTGCCACTAATCTCTTCATCAAATCGGAAGGTCTCAAGCTCGGGAGAGAAATCACTATCTTTAACGGAGATAGGAGGCGAACTTGATTTATCGTTCAAAGCTTCAATCTTAGAAATGAGAAGATAAACATTCGACAATGTTTCTCGTAATGCTTCATCCTCGATCTCAATATTATCGGGCTCAATCTCTTCCTCTTCTGGCTCAAAATCATTTTCTTCTTCTATATGGACGGGCTCAGAAGGTAAATCGTCGACGAAATCGATGTCTCCATAAGAATCGTCATCGGAATCGGAGAACATCTCATCATGATCATTAGAAATATCAAGAGAAGGCTCATCACAAATATCATCAACAACCCCAGACTCTCTTGGGATTGGGATAAAGACCTCAACATTAGACACTTCCGTTTCCGGAATAATACTAAGATGCTCATCCCCCATTATGAGAGAATCAATGGGTTCAACAATGTCCGTAGAAATATAATCATCGACCTCTTCCAAAACGTCGCTTCTCTCAACCGGCGTGAGAGAAGGGGAAGGGTCGGAAATGAAAGGCTCAGAAACGAGAGAGGGATAAGAATCCGGAGGTGGGACAAGTGGTGTGCTCTTAGAGCTAGCAAGTTCCACCACTTCCGTTGTGGTTTCCGGTTCTGTCTGTTTAAAAATCGTTTTAAGCTCATAATTTCGTTCTGTTTTGTTGTAACTCGACAAACTCGTAATAGCGAATCGTGAAAGAGAAGGATCGATTCTAGAATTCTTCGGATTAGAGTCGAGAGTACAAACGGAAATCACCTCTCGGGTTCAGAATATGTTCCATCTCCCTCACGGAGGGGGAGGAATCGAGGGTTCATCAAGCTTACATTTCAAAAATTTTGGTAATGCTTCAAGTTTTTCAATGTTGTTCAGAAAAGCACGACGTTCAAAGAAATCGTCTGCGTGACCCTCGGTGGGTTCTTCGGGTAGCTCCGGAATAGTGTGATCGTCTTCCATAACTTGAACGGGTTCCTCATTAACACATTGCCGAGCTTGAATGCGCTTATAAGGGTTTGAAGCATGCTTTCAATGTGGTTTTGACGTCGCTCAAATCTTTTTTCAAAATTGATGGAAACGTCATCGATAACCCCGGTGGGTTCTTCAAAAGGGCGACACATACAAGATTCGCGATAAAATCCACACCCTTTGCAAAAACAACGTTCACAAAGTGAATCATCTCTTAATAGATCTCTACAATTAAAGCAATAGGGTGGAAAGAAATTTTGAGACTCCATGAGAATTAATCATAAAAGAGGGATAAAAGGAGAGAATTATCAAATCAGAGGGTAAAGAAGAATATTTTTGGGTTTTTTTGAAAACATATTTTGAAAAGGAAAATCTTTTTGGGTTTTTATAAAAGGGATATGTACAAATATCAATGATAACTTCACGAGGAAGGATCTTCAAATGCACACAATTCGAGACGGAATACGAAAACTCGCTACAAGCCCTCCCCGGCAGCGGCGCCAAAAATTGATTTGGCTCGAAACGTCAAGCTTACTCACACAAGCTAGCCACTTGTGAATGACTAACCGTAAGAAACTTAAAACGGTTCGGACACTGATCAATAATATATGAGAAGTGTAGTATACGGGTAACTCAAACGTGTTAGGTTTGAGCACCGAGATCGTTCCGAACGAGGGTTGAATGGAATTTCCAACTCACGTCTCGATAATCGGGATTCGAATGAGAAAAGGGGATAATATGATATATTCTAAACTACGGGATAAGAAAGCATAAGGAACTAAAATCTATGGGAAAACCTAAGAACTATGGCAAACTACGCAATTCTACGCTAAAACGCAAATACGGGATTTAAACGAAACGCGAATAAAAAGCAATAACGTCTATTCTAAGTCCTAAAAATAACCTAAAATTACTTTTACTCTAGAAATGATATTTGAAAACTATTTATGAATTAAAACTAATTTTTAGGAATTTTCTGGATTTATTTAAAATTAAAAACTAATTATTAACTTTTAAAATACAACTAATTATCTAAAAATTATAAAAAAACAAAGGGAAAATTATGGAATTACTTTTCAAAAATCTAAAATATCACAAAAGACTTTTCAAAACTATTTTTTTATTTTTCAGATTAATTTTCTATTTTCTATGAATTTAAAACTATTTTAATCTAATTTAAATTGTGAAAAATACCAAATAAAAAGGGAAAAATAAGGAAAAATCTTTTTTATGCTTTTTATATTTTTCTTAAACTGAGAAAATTGAAAAATTATTTTTTTGAACTTTTTCTTAATTATTTGCAATAAAAGCTAATTAAAAGTGATTAAAAACTATTTTTAATTAAGAAAAATAGTGAACAGTAGCTAAAAATTATGAAAAATTTAGGGAGATTCTAAAATATTATTCTAAAGCTGAGAAAAATATAAAAACTTGGGCTTATGTGGAAGAAAATGCAACTATTGTGTAAACTGCTTATTAATAAGCCATTGAAAATAAGCTAAAGAGTAAATTAAGCTACCAAACTATAACTGAAGCTAAAGTAGGCTGAGATAAGCTATTATCAACTAAAACCAGCTACTCCTAACTTCTAATGAGCATTCTACCAAGAAATGAGCTAACTGCCATAATAAGCAAAACAGTGATTCAGGCCCCTACTTTGAGCTTAATTGCTGGCTTATCTAAAAGCTACATGAAAACCAAAAGTGTAGTCCTCAAGACCACCAACTAGATATTGCAAATCCAAATTTACAGCTAATAAGGACCAGTAATAAAGAAGTTAGAGATCAAATCAAAATGGCATATTGTGACAGTGGGCTGCATATGCAGAAACAGTAAACAGGGACCCTAGTTTAAGCTACTGTAACTGCTTATTTAATAAGTTAAAGAGAAAACTAAAAGTGTGGACTTGAAGACCACCTAGCAGACTACAAATGTGCCAAATATTAAACCCTAACTAGCTGTATTAAACCTTGTGCAATGACTGCAATTTCTGCAAAAACTGGTTCAGACAAGGTTTTGACTTCTAAAAACAGATTTGGTAATTGACTTTGGTGAGATTTGAGAGTAAACCAAGGACTGATTAAGATGAAATATGATGTAATATAACTATAGCAAGCTCACTTATCCAATTATACACCCATATGCAATGATTTCAGAAACTGGTTTTCAACAGTTATGCATATAGATCAGTGGACTGTGATTTTGACTAAGAATGCAAATTGTAGCAAACCAATGACAGAAAAGATAATGGGCAGTAAAAGCTTAACTGCAGCAACAATAAACTAAGAAAAGCACACTCTTAACTCTAGGCTACAACTAGGAGCAAAATTCAATACTTATAAGCTAAAGTTCAGCTCATGTACCTGCTGATATGGGAGCAGATCATGACTATGCAGCAACAGTAAACTAATCTATGGCACTAGCAGTCCTTAAATAAACCAACAACAGAAGAAGTTAAACCAAAAGCAACAAAGCAACTTGAAGAACAGATGACTATTAAGACCAAGCCAAGATTATGACAGTTTTAACGAGACATTTGCAAACTCACAAACTTGACCAAGAAATTTGAAATGTTGATTACTAAGGCTACAAAAACATCAATAGAAACCACAACTCTCAGATTCAGCTATGCAAATGGACTAAAATCCAAGAATTAAGTATAAACCAAACACTCCTTCAAGTTCACAAAATGTAATTTAATATGATGACTTCAACTAGTATTGCCCACAAATGAATTCAGAAACTCAAAAACCACTTAAAACTCAGCTAAAAAATGATTTTAGAACAGAGATTAATCCAAAAACATGTTGACTAAAATGTTTGATTTTATTGACTTTTTACCAAAACTTGAAATTAAACAATTTAAGAGCAGAGATGAGCTCATTTAAGCTTTTACAAGCTTAACTGAGCTTATTACACAGTAAGTACAGCTTATTAAACAAACTTTATTGATTGAAATCTTTGAAAGAAACCAAGTGACAACAAGGAAGATTTGCATTAAAGGAAAGTGAGAGTACAGTTAAACAATGAAAATTACACTGGATTTAATACATAAAAACATAAAATGACAAGTAAAATAAGCAATGGTAACAATTTCATAAAGGCAGAGAAATTGGACGAAAAACAATGTGAGCTTAGAGGTCTTTAAATAGCAGAAGTGAGCCTTGGGATCCTTTCAGAAGAGCCTAGAAGTCCTTTTGTGGCCACACATTCATCCCTGTCACTACTAGCACCAATCAGGCCTTTGGATTGCTTGGGTGATGTGGCTTGTCCAATGAGATGCTCTCAAATGTCCACCTTGGCAGTCTTAGGTCACTCCTTACTGACATGTCAGCTTTGAGAAGATGCTAGTACGATGTATGATGTTTGGGGATTGGTAAATGGTGGTGTTTGGGTGGTGAATGGGTGCGTTTGGGAGAGACAGGGAAGAAGGGGCGCGTTTGGTTATTTTATAATTAATCAAAAGGTTTGACCCGGGGTAAAGATACGGGTATGGAACGGGTAATAGGTAAAGTCGGGTAATGGGGGTATATTGGGTTGCCGGGTATTGGGTGTTATTGGTTTAGAGATTGGGCCGTGGGTTGGATAATGGATTTGTTAAGTGGATCTATTAACTTGGACTAGGACTAATAAGATGATCCAAGTGATATTATAGGGACCTAAGATGTAAATTCGGATTTCCAAGGGACCAAACATGTGAATCTGAAAATATCTTCCAAGGACTGAACTTGTCATTCTTCAATAGACCAGGGACTGAATTTGCAACTTTTGATTCTTTAAGGGCCATTTCTGACAAATGCTGATACTTGAGGGACTATTTCTGACATTTCTTCAAACTTTGATCAAATCTTCAAAAATCATCCTCGGAGAATAAAATCTTCATAAATGCTCAATTTTGATCTTCCGGCTCGGCTTAAGCTCTCTTAATCTCTCGTGCTCGGATTTACGTCTGATTTGGTTCCTTTTTGCGTGTTTTTACATATCCGTACCTGCACAAGCACAAACTCAAGAAAACCACAAATATTAGCAATAAACGGCTCTTTCTTGGTTGTTTTGGGTCAGTTTTGATAATGAAAAGGTATGTGTTTTAGCACATACCATTCATATTAGACCTGATGCTGTTCCTGATAAAGATCCTGTAAGTTCAAACCAAAGTATTGTTGTTCCTAAGCAAAGTAATGTTTTCTTTCTTCAAAACAAGTACTGTTGCACCACAATCCTCATTATCTGCTGAGGATCAATCTATTCAAGAGGAACTTAATCAGATGCTTCTTCAAGATGTTTTAGCATATTCTTACACTAATGACAGGAGAGCTTATGAGGAAAAAAGAAGAACAACGACGCAGAGTACCTCACAGTACTTTGACAGTACTTTTGAACAAAGTACTGCTGCAATAGTTGACAGTACTTTATCTGCTCTGAATGATCCTACCATGCCTGGATTAGAAGATACTGATGATGAATTTGAAGATGAAGGTATTTTTCCAAATTCCAATGAAGGTACTGATGTTACTAATTTAGATGATAATTATGAAGTTCCACAGTCTCCAAACTTAAGAACTCATAAGGATCATCCTTCTGATCAAATCATTGGTCCTTCTACTTCTGGAGTGCTGACTAGACACAAAGCTAAGGGTTTCACAAAACCTCACAATGCTTTACTTTGCTTTGTGTATAAACAAAACATGCTGAATCATAAGGACCATCAAACCTGTTTATTTACTTGTTTCATCTCTCAAGAGGAACCCAAGAATATTGCTCAAGCTTTGACTAAAGAAAGCTGGTTGAAGCTATGCAGGAAGAACTTCTTCAATTTAAACTTCAAGAAGTTTGGGTGTTATGTGATCTTCCGGATGGAAGAGAGTTATTGGAACCAGGTGGGTTTTTAGAGTTAAAAGAGATGAAAGAGGCAATGTTATCAAAACAAGGCAAGGTTAGTTGCTCAGGGTTATAGACAGGAGGAAGGGGTAGATAATGATGAGGTATTTGTCACTCGTAGCAAGAATAGAAGCTATTAGAATATTTCTTGCCTTTGCTTCTTATATGGGCTTTCAAGTTTACCAGATGGATGTTAAAAGTGCCTTTTTATATGGCAAGATTACAGAGGAAGTTTATGTCAAACAACCTCCCGGTTTTGAAGATCCTAAACATCCAAACAAAGTCTACAAGGTTGTTAAAGCTCTTTATGGCCTTCATCAAGCACCTAGAGCTTGGTATGAAAGACTCTCCACATTCTTATTGCAACATGGATATAGAAGGGAGCTATTGACAAGACTTTGTTTATCAAGAGAGACAAGAAAGATATCTTGTTAGTTCAAGTTTATGTTGATGATATCATCTTTGGGGCTACCAAACAGTCCATGGATAAGGAGTTTGAGCAGTGATGCAAAGAATTTCAAATGAGTTCAATGGGAGAGTTGACTTTTTTTAGGACTTCAGGTTAAGCAGTCAAAGGAAGGTATTTTTATAAGTCAAGACAAGTATGTTACAGACATACTTAAGAAGTTCAATTTTGATGATATGAAGACGGTTACTACACCTATTAAATCTATCAATTCATTGGGCAAAGATGAAGATGGACACCCTTTTGAAGTCAAGCTTTATAGATCAATGATTGGCTCTCTTATGTATCTTACTGCATCCGGGCCCGAGCATCATGTTTGTAGTTTGTCTATGTGCAAGATATCAAGTCTCACCGAAGATCTCTACATGAATGCGTTAAAAGAGTTTTCTGTTATTTGAAACAACAACCTAAGTTGGGGTTGTGGTATCCTAAAGAGTCACCTTTTCACTTGGAAGCTTTTTCATATAGTGACTATGTCGTGATAATTATGATAGAAGATCCACAACTGGTGGATGCCAATATCTTGGAAGAAGGCTAGTGTCCTGGCAATGCAAAAGGGACAATTGCACAACATCATCTACTTGAAGCTGAATATGTAGCTGCCGCAAGTTGTTGTGGTCAAGTTTTGTGGATGCAGAATCAACTCTTGGACTATGGGTTCAATTTCAAAAATACTCCTATCAATATTGATAATGAGAGTACAATTTGTATTGTTAAGAATCCCGTGTATCATTCCAAGACAAAGCATATTCCGATTAGGCATCACTTTATCAGAGATTGTTATGAGCATAGGCTCATCAATGTAGTTAAGGTTCACAAGGATGACAATGTAGCGATTTACTTACAAAGGTTTTGATGTGTCACGATTCAATCACTTGGTCGTGAGCATTGGAATGATTAACTACTAAGCTCTGTTTAAGGGGAGGACTATAAGGTGTTAGTATAGTCCGTGTATTGCTTGAGGGAGGATGCTTGTTGATACTTAGTTTATATGAAGAAATTTTGGCAAAGTACTGTTTTTCCTGAACGTACTGCTTGGAAAGTCTGCTTGGGAAAGTACTGCTTATGTGGAAAGTACTGTTTGTCGTATTAAAGTATTGTTCCAACGGTAATATTGATGGGTAATTGATAATAACGGTAACTTTGTTATTATAGGGTGTGATTTTTCAAATCCTACCTATAAATAACTACTTTCCGATTTTCCCTCTCATATTATTACTTTACATCTTTTCCATACTTATCTCCCAATCACCATCTCTTTATTCTTTGATAAATTCATTATTGTGCTTACTTATTCAACAATGGCGAATCGTTTAACTGTTTCAAAGCACAATATGGTGGCTCATTTGGACAAGACTGAGTAATATGGCTTTTATGATATTGTTGATTATCTTATTGGGTCGCCTATTAGTTATGCTCTTTTAGTTGAACCAGATGTTATTGAACCATGGATTCAAGAATTTTGGGCTAATGCTAGAGATAACATGGAGGAGGATGAATATTATATTAGATCTACAGTTGTTGGAAGGACTATCAAGATTACAGAAGCCTCTATTCGAGAAGATTTATTATTTGGAGATGACGATGGGGTTATTCGATTTGACAAGCAACTGATTTGGGATACTTTTCGGAATCTTGGTTATGAAGGATCTTTAACAGAACAAACATTCAAGAAAGCATTATTCTGTCCTCAATGGAAGATTTTGATTCATGTACTTGCTTCATTGCATAAGTTCTAAAAGTACTTCTTGGGAGCAGTTTGGGTCTAATATAGCATCTGCAGTGGTTGGACTAGCTATTGACAGAGTGTTTAATTTTTCAAAGCTTATTTTGGATGGGATGCTATCACATATATCCTCTGGGTCAAAATGGCTAATGTACCCAAGGTTTGTATAGGTTTTCTTAAACAAGCAATTGGCTGATGTTCCAAAACCTGCTGCTTTGTTACTGTTATTGTGCAACAAGCCAAAATCTTTACATTTATGGCTAGGAGAAGTGCTTTGTTCAGAGGTGGAGATATTCCATTAACTTCTACAATGATGGAAGTTGTTCAAGCTGTACGTAATGAAGCTGGAGAGGATGAAGAAAGTGAAGGTCCTGATTTTGTTTCTCCAAGATCTGCTTCACAAAGTGCTGCCTCACAAGGTACTGCATCTGAAAGTACTGCTTCTATTGAAGGTACTGCATCTTTACAGGGTACTGTTTCTCCAAGCCCTAAGGTTCAAGCAGAGATTGAAAGAACACCTACTCCATCTCCACAACATTCTGTTCCTGTTTCAGAAGAACATTCACATCTTCAAGGTTAAACAAGACTGTTGAGTCTCAAGCTAAAGCGCTTAGGAAGTTGAGACGTAGGTATGTTTGGTTGAGGAGTTTTATTAAACCATATATTCAAGGTTTCAACTTATGGGTTAAAGAGAAAAACAAACGTCGTAAACAACTTCGAAAGGAATTCAAACGAAAGAAGGTTCCTAAATCATCTTCTGTCAACTTGGGGAGGAATTTAGAAAAGGAAAATTTGAAAGAAGATGTTGTAAAGAAGAAAGAATCTGTAAGTACTGCAGAAAAGATTATTTCAGATTCTGAGGAAGTGCAAGTTCAAAGTACTGATATTCAAAGTACTGAACATCAAGGTACTGATGTTCAAGGTACTGATGATCAAGGTACTGAACATCAAAGTACTGATTTTCATGAAACATCTAGGCAAGAAGTAATAACTCCAAGGGTATTGAATTTTGAAGAAGAAGCTGGTCCTTCTACATTTGTTATAGAAGAAGAGGAGGAAGCCACATTCATACCTATTCATTCTGCTAGTGATGATGAAGTAATTGCTACAATATTAGATTTATCACAACCAAGAGGAGGGGTTACTATTAGAGATGTACAAGAAGAAGAACAACCAAGAGCTTCTCAACCAGCCATTGATCCTAAAGACAAAGGGAAAGGTATTCTGGTTGAAACTAAGAAAAAGAAACTCACTTTGGCAGAACTTAGAGCAATTGAAGTTGCTAGGAATGAAGCTGCAGCTAGAAAAGTTCAAGAAGAGTTAGATGCTCAAGATAGAAAAGAACAAGAAGCTCAAGAAGCTCTGAATAGAAAAGCAGCTCAAGAGGTTCAAGATGAATTAGATGCTTTGAAACTCATGAACCTTTACATCCCCTACACCTGTTAGATTTATGCCAAGAAGACCTAATTTAGCTAAGGACAGGAATGCTATGATGGCTTATCTGAAAAGTCAAGGGTATAAAGGATTACAGAAGTTTAATTATCTTGAGATGAAAAGATTATATGATGCTGCTAGGGAGGATTATAAGAAGAATGTTGCATGCATCAAAGATTTTAGAGAAGAAGCTACCTGGACTGAAACTGAAAGGAAGAAGAGTTTAAAGAGAAAAAGAAAAACTGAAGTTACGATGTTCGGTTTTCAAAGAAAGACAAGGTAGAATTAAGATCTGAGACTAGTGATGAATTGAAGAATTATCTCAGAGTGGTAGATTTTGATTATACAAAGGAAGATGATAACATGAAGATGAACAGATCAAAGATCAGTGTTTTTAAAGTTGTGAAATCCAAGAATGAAGAATACATGATTTTTCATAAAGAAGATGAAAGCTTCAAAGTTTTCAAAAGGCTATGGGATTTACTGCATATTATAGATAGAGTAGACCTATTCTACTTATATCATGTTGTGAAGGCTTAATTTGAAAATAATCCATTGGAAGGGATTGGTTTGGTTTTACATGGTGATCTCATAACTTTATGGGAAACTGATGAAGAGAGCACTGATGATATCTGGAAGAATCAAGAAAGCTGGGAAATAGTTTGCTGGAGATTCTTTGAAGAATCTGGAGTTCATGTTTTGGAACTGGAAAATGGAACAATGATACACATGTTTGCAGAAAGAAGATACCCTCTCACAGTTGAGCTCATGAGAAGAATGCTAGAGCATGGATTGGAAGTAGAAGAGGATAATGAAACTGCTTGCATGGTTATCAATTTGTTTATAAACTGGACTACCATTGCTGAGGATGATCAATAACTGGTATGAATTTTATTTGAATAAATACTTTTTGATATATCAGTACTTTTATTCAAAGTACTGCTAAACAGACAGTACTTTCATCAAAGTACTGTTTGCTGAACTAAACCAGTTAAATAAATTTTAGAAGAAACCTTGTTGCTAAGTAATAAATATTTTGAAATAAAGGTTTAATAAATGGTTTTTGTGATGATAACATCAATAGGTTATCAATCCACCATGGTAACAAAAGGATTGACTAATCCATGAGCAAACGGCTCTGGTAAAGATATATCAAATCCGTTTTTAGTTGACAACTTGCTAATAAGTTGGATGGTATTCAACTCACCATATCAGTAATGTAAAGAGTTGGCTAGCCCACAAGAAAATGGCTTGTGGTAAAGGCTGTGGAAAAACCATTATTGGTAATTAGTTCACCATTAGATAGAAGAACTAACTAGTCCAGAAGGGTACAGCTTTTGGTAAAGACAAAACAAATCTATTGATAGCTGGTGGTTTGCTAAAAATCATATGGTTATCAATGTACCATGGTCTTACACACCAAAACATTTGGCTACTCCAGAGATAATGGCTTTGATGGAGCTTGCTGGATGCTGCTGTAAAGAGAACAATTCTAAGAGATACTTTGACAAGAACAGATGTTACAGAGATAAAAGCTTAAAGACTAAGAAACAATCCGTCTTTAAAAGATGAAGCTGTTAAAGATATATTCACAAAGGAACTTGAAGTCAAGCAAGTAGAATTCAAGTTAGGGGAGGATTGTTGGGATATGAAAGTGCTGAAGATATCAAAGTACTGAAGATATCAAAGTACTGTAAGTTGGAAAGTACTGGAAGAAGTTAAAGACTCAAAGTACTGTTAAAGACAAAGTCAAAGTACTGCAATATGAAGTCAAAGTACTGCAATATGAAGTCAAAGTACTGCAAGAACAAAAGAACTGTTATATTCGTTTATGGAAAGAATTGTATTCTATGTTTAGATTACTTGTCATACAAGGTTATCAATTGTAAACCGACTAGGATATCCTTGAGCCTATAAAAGGACTCCTAGATTGGCATTAGAGATATGACTTACGATTTCAGAATTAGAGTTTTAGAGAAAAGTTCGATTATCTTAGAGTTGTATTAGAGTATCTGCATAATAAGCAGATTTAGAGTTTATAATAAAGTTATTCTTCTTAGCTTTGTTAAGTAAATTCCGCGTACTTAATAAAGATTACTCAGTGTTTCTTTGTTAATAACTTAGGATTTATCCGAGGTTATTAAACCTTAACCAGCTAGTTAAGATAGTTTGATTAAAGTATATCGATCCAACAAGATGCAGATTTAAGTTAGAAAGTACTGCTGTTTCTGTTCGTATTATTATCAAGGTACTGCTGGTCGAATTTATTGAAAGTACTGCAGTTTATATTAAAGTACTGCAGATTTTGATGAAAGTACTGCTCCTTCTCAACATACTGCTCATGGTTTATTACGAGAAGATTTTTGATTTAAGGGGAAGTCGAGCATGATTTTTGAACGACACACACATGTTATTGTTCTCACACACAAGGAGTTTGGTTTTTGGTTATTTGTTCTTAAAAAGATTCAAAAAGGCTCGTATTTGATTTATTGAAGAATTGATTACGAAGAGGATTATTTATCACTTATTTGAAGGTGAAGTAGAATTGCTTGATTTGTGTTCTTATCATCTAGCTTGATGAATCTAGCAATGTGTGATTTTTCTTATGATGCTCTATGCACACATTGGCTATCACTTGAAGGAGTTACATTGTAGTGCTCAGTGTCTCATACTAGTTGAGGATTCTTTTCAAGGGATTGCGGTCTACTTATATTTGGTTCGTATAAGTATGGAGTTCCGTGGATAGTAAAAGATTTAAGACACAAGTTTGGGAAATTCTACTTCTTCATCAAATTCGTTATACTCAGTTTTCTTCACAAGTAATCATTACATAAAGCCTACAGATTTAAAGAATCAAGAAGATGGTTAACATATGGGTTTCATGGGAAGCTTATTGTTAAATGTTTAATCATCTACATGCATCACTCAAGGGGAAGTGTTTGATTTTTACTATTGTTGATCATTATTACTACTCCTAGTTGAAGTTTTCTACTGTTTTGGATCCATTTTTCCTATGGTGCGTAATGGTGGGTGATTTGAAGCATTGGACGACTTAGATTGGAAGTATGATATTGGTTCGTGGTGGTCAAGATCATTATTTGCATATGTTCCCTATTTTGATAATAACAAAAAGGGGAAGAGATGTTTGAGTGACATGGCATGGATTAAGGGGAAGACAAAGGAAGACAAAGGAAGACATACTTGTTTCATTCATGGTGAGATCCCTGATCTCAACTTCTGCTACTTCGTCTAGGGAAGTTCGTTCAAGAATGGTTTTGTCATTATCAACTAGGGGAAGATTGTTGGGAATTATATGTTTGAGTTGATAAAGACAAAAAGGATGAAACAAGAGGGACTTAATATGACAAGAAGGAAACCTACTAAAAGATGGAAGGACTTGCTTGCAATGGAAGTTTTATTATTTAGTCCTTATCCTCTAGTATATAAAGAGGACATAGGTGTAGATTTTTAATCAAGTCTTCCAAGATGTAGTCGACTAAAGGTGTGTGTGTGTCCTAGGCGTATAGTCTTGTAAACGCCTAGGTTATTAGTTTAGTTAGTAGACGTGTTCCTATAAACATCTATAGTTAGTTAGTTAGTTTATGGTGATGAAAACCTTGTTCAATAATAAAGATTTGATTAGTTTATTCCGCTGTGCATGTTATTAGTCTTTGTTATTGATCCCTAGCTGAGCTTATAGACGATCTTATCAGGCTCTGATGCCAATTTGTTGTCCCAGCGGGGTTATAAACTTCGAATGAATTAAGTAACACGAAATAATAAACTAATAACACTTGTATTAATTATAAACGTATTTGTATTTGTACAATTATCTGATATCTACTGCTGGGATTTTGTCCCCTATTTATACTAAAGGAAAAGACACCATCGTGCCTCCAGGTTTTCTCCAAACGGTGTGATGTTTCTGATTGTACCGTTTCACACATAACATACCCGCTATATGCAGTTATTAGGTTTAATATATCCTTAACTGGTCCTTGTGTTTCTATACATGTACACGTAGACCCTTGAAGTTTGCTTTAGGGGCGAGATTATGCCAATAGGAATTGTGATTGAGTGGACGAACTGCGCCCTGACTTGGAGCTTTTTCGTTCCTATTTTCATAACCATCGTATTCAGACTTGCCTTTTCCACCAGTAACACCTTATCACGGTCTTGATTCACACCAGCTCTATCTTGAACTGCCTCATCACGATAAGAACTCTCTCTTTGACCCACTTGTGTGAGCGTTGGGGGAGATTTGTGTTCAGCATCACCATCGCCAGCCATCAGATCACGCTGTTGGTGATCATCAGTATTTGAAACTGGTCGGGTTGGCATGTGAGCTAATATTAAAGGTGGCTTGTCATAGGTCACTTGGTTTTCGTTGTGATCATCCATATAAGAAGCTGGACTTGGATTTGTGAATGTAGGGGCTTCAGATTCATCCATGACTTAGATCACAATCGTTGAAATTTTTATGAAGTTTGTAAGGGGAGAGGGGGAAGTTATAAAACTCTATATTTAGCAAATTATAATATACGAATACAGCTAGCTAGAAGGGTCAATGGTCTTTTTCTAAAAATAAAAAAAATACTAACTTTGTGAAATTTGTTTTCATTTACCTGAGAGTTCGTTTTCCACTCGACAAAAGAATTAAAACAAAGAGAAGAATTAAAGGGCAAAGTCAAAGGGAGACAATAATATACAGCAATTTGGATGCTGTAATTTGAGTTAGATCTATTGTTAATCAAGAAACATATATGTATGTTGACACTAAGGCCAAGAGGAGTGGTCGTGACCATGCTCCCGTGACAAGCAAAGTTGTGCGCCACAACTAAAACGCAAGCCTAAATCACAATCAAATTTGTGCTTTTATGGTGACCGGCTCACCACAGTGAGAGTTACAAAAATTGTTTTTATTTGTTTTGTGAGTGTTTATGAGATATTTAGGGTGGAGTATATTCATATAAAGTTGTTATTTTAATGAAAGGTGAGGAGAAGGTGACCAAAACAAGTAAAAGGTGAGAGGGAGTGAGAAGAAGTGAGAGAAGAAAGAAAGTTGAGGTGATGTTGATATAGTGGTGACCGGGTCACCACCACTCCTTTTAGCCTAGAACAAGGAAATTGCAAAAAGGGTTCTTTTTACAATGGTTTTATCAAGGTTCTAGATAGTGTGAGGAGCGGCATGATGGCATGGTCAAACCTCACGCCTTAGGAACTATGACAAAGCCTTAGCGTTTTTCAGGCGTGACTTAAAGTGACAACAAATTATGAAAATATTTATAAATTTATATATTATATATCATATTTCATATATATCGAGTTTACATAAAGTGTTATACATAAAGAACTAAGTCGTTAAACTATCCTTACATGTAATTTTCTCCACTTGTTAAAAAAAAGAAAAAAAAATCATCATAGTTGAATTCAAAAAAGGAGTCATGGCTCACGCATTAGCATGCTTTATTGCACCTTTCCATGTCTCATCTCACGCCACGCCTTAAGCCGACGCCTTAGTCTATTACTTAATATGGAGGTCACGCCTCACGCTTTTACGGCGCCTTTTAGAACCATGGGTTTTATACATAAGAAATATTATGAATAGTACTCCTTGATTATTATTCGGAAAGTGATACTCACTGATAAAGAAATCAGTGAGTGTTGTATAAAGCTCAAACACTTGTATGGCTTCAAGGAAGTCAAATGCCAACTGAAAAAAAAGCATTTCACAAACTGATATAGTGTCAGTGAGTGATTTACAAAGAACTAAAAATAACATCAGGGTCACTGAGATCTAACAAATGTCTCTATGACTCTGAAGACTTGATTCAAATTTTAACACCTCAACCTCTGAATGCATGAGCGGGAAACTTACTTAAGATGATAAGATCAAGTGCTTATTGATATACGAGAAACAGGAATTGGAACTATAAGTTTTCAAATCGGGAAAGCCATGAGCGCTTCATACTAGCCTACTAGGCACATGCCTATCTATAGCTAGTGGACAACTTACTGTGGACTCATGTGCAACCACTGTTACCCCCAAAGGTTGTAACTGAAATACGTAGAGATACAAACATATAAAAATAATACAAGGTATTATATTTAGGATCCTCCTCTCCTAGGAGCAACAATGTAAAGCTAGCTGCATCTTTTTGTTCGAGTTTGGAAAGATAATCTTTCATCAACCGGGGTAGTTTTCCGTAGGCTATCCCTTGTAAATTTTTGATTCATTTCTAATAAGATTTTATAAAGTTGAAAAGTAGTAATGGTGTTATTAGCATGTCTATGTTGTTCTCAAGCAGAACCAACCTCAACAATGTTGATGTTCATCAGCTTTCCTCACTTGCTAAAACTATTGTTCTTATCCTTCATGGTTTGAATGAACGTGTGTGCTCAAACCAGACCCAACAAGTGGTATCAAAGCAGGAGGGTTTTCTTAATCCAGATCCATTCTTGATTGACTCCTAATAATATATAGTTGTTCTTGAATGACGGCTAATAACAATAAACCAAAACCATTCTCTGCCAACACCACCAAAATCTACCATTCCCAAAAATCATCATGCTTCATTTTTGCAAGATCTTGTCTTCTCACAATGATCTTCTAAGAATAAAGAAGCACCAATAGCCTCCACTCAGCCTCTCTTCACCACACTCTTCTAAACTTTGCATTCTAAGATGTTACATCATTCAGAAATAAGGGTATATCATGTCGAAAATATCCTAAAAAATCTGTATTAAAGTATCTCCAGAATGATTGATTATAATACTTAAAATCCATGAATCATGATCTTAAAAGGTATGAAAAATGGTTGCCATCAGCAGTAACCAAGATGAGTAAAGAAGATTCAGGAGTTAAAAAGAGAGGCAGAATAGACGATTTAGTGGGAACATCAAGAGAACTATGGTATTGTCTTTAGAATATGCTCAAAAAGACGTCAGGGAATACTTAGTGGATGAAGTATTCTCTATGAAACTTCACTGAAGACAAGAGCAACAAAGTATCAAGCCTTATTGATTTCTTTAATACTTCGTTGTATATGGTTTTGTAAGTAGAAGTCGTTATGCTCACTTACAAACCAGTATAGTTGTAAAACCCTAAATCCCAAATTCCCAATTTTACATCTAATTTGAATTTTTCCTAAGTCGCGTAATTATTATTAAAGACTAAAACCATTCGTTATACAATAATTAAATATGATTCGTTATAAACCTGTTAATACAAATAAGCCGTAAAAACGTTTATTTATATTTTACGATCTTCTAATGTTTTGTCGATAACAAACGTAAAATCATGTTAACGAAACAAATAAAATACGTAAATGGTTTGAACTAATAGTTTCTAACATATTCACATTTTCACATAAAACACTAAAACAAGTATAAGTGATTTTATGATTTAGTAAAACATATGTACAAACATATTTCTTACTCCAAGAGATCTATGTTTGTAGTTTTGTTTTTGTGTGATCTTTTAGGTTCCACTTAAAGGCAAGATCACCATCTTTGAAGTCGAGCAAGCTCAAGTCCATGAGTTGCCATGCTTCCTCATCATCAAGGCTACTGAAGTCTTCTTGTTGATGATTCCTTTCTTCCTTCAAAGAAGTGTAGTGTTGAAGACATTAGTGAAAGATGTCTCAAGTGTCAAGATGAAGATATTAGTGAAGGGTATCTATCGTCTATAGCATAAGCACTTGTGGTAGGTGCTTAGAAGTCAAGACAAGAAGCATTAGTGAAAGGTTCTTAGAAGTCAAGACTAGAAGGATTAGTGAAAGGTGCTTAGAAGTAAAGACACAAGACATTAGTGAAAGGTGTCTTGTAGATCTAGTCAAAGGCACTAGTGAAAGGTGCCTTAGATGTACATTCGATATGGTGTGTTTCGATGTACAAAATAGACTAGTATTAGATCCAAGGATATTGATATCCTTGATGATGTTGTAAAGGAGTAGATCTCCTTTGGGATTAGTCGTTGGTGTAGTGTGGTAGTAGTTCCTCCATTGCAATGGAACTAGGTGCTTAGCCTAGTACCTAATAATGGGTAGGCGACGTTGTAAAGGTGTAGTTCACCTTGGAGTGAAAGAACTAGGTACTTAGCCTAGTACCTTATAAAGGGTAGGCGACGTTGTGTAGGTGTGGTTCACCTTGGAGTGAAAGAACCTGGTGGTTAGCCTAGCACCGAAAAAAGGGTAGGCGAAGTTGTGAAGGCTTCTCCGCCATAAGGAGATTGGTGTAGTGATTACGAACTCTCGAGTAGGTGACTCGGGGAGTGGAGTAGGGCAAGGAAGGTGTCCTTGTAGCCAAACCACTATAAATACTCGCGTTGTGGTTTTGTGCTTCTTACTCTTATCTTTTCATTACTTAGCTTTATATGCTTGTTTATCAACATACAACGCACACATCCAAATAGATTGACATAAGTCGATCTAAATAGTTTAAAAGGAAGTTTTAATTGGCAAAACTATTTAACCCCCCCTTCTAGTTTTCCACAATTGGTATCAGAGCTTCGTTACCAAGTTTCTTGAAGTATATTGTACTTTAAAAACTTGATACGATCCATGGTTAATTGAAAACTACAAAGAAGGTCTTTCACAAAAACAAACACCATGTCTTTTAAAACTATATGTTTGGATGTTGATTTAATAACAACATTTTTTTTACTTGTTTCATTTAATTGCGCTAATCTTCTTTGTCATGTTGATTAGTCAAAACTCATACCCACCAAGCTATAGGAATCGCTTGGTAACAAGAATACCTTCCTTAAGAAAGTATCTTAAACGCAAAGGAGCGGGAATCGTCTAAGTGACATTTGTTGTGTCATTTGTAAAGACATTCCTAAGTGCGCTAGAGGTATGATTTTCTTTTTATTTTTGATTGATAATTAAGTATGCCTATTTAGGTATTTATATGATTATCTTTTGTGCTTATACATGTTTTACATGAAGCTTCATTAGGAAGCCTTTTTCTCACATACGTGTTATATTTCTCGTCTATAGTCGTGGTATATAAAACTTATGTTTTATTTCTTTTAAATCCTATAATAAAACAAAACACAAATATAAAAAATTCCTCCTCTCCTATAAAAATCATCCACTCGACACCCACTTTATCAAAACACCACTTTTTCAAATTTTCCAATTTCAAAAATTCCCTCTCACTCAAAACTTCATCTTCCTCTCCACTTCATCTCAACCGAAACCAAGAAGATCCGTCATCAACATGGTTTACATCGCACTCGTGCTCATCGCCTTAACACTCATTGCACTTGTGTTCCTTATGATGAAGTTCACATATGGAGACATTTACTTTGTGTTGTTAATCTACATTGGGATCATATACCCAATCCTTTGTATCATCCTTAGTATTGAAATGCAATATTACTAATAATCTAGTTATCTAGGTTATTATTATCATAATATGTTTTTCATTTCTTTTGATTTATTTGTTTCATATTCTTTCGTGATACATTAGAAGTCATGTATGCATGTTAAAAGAAAATGTAGGTTAAAACATATATCTTGGTATAAAACTATGAGATCTAAAAACGTATGCGTTTTCATATAATCTAGTTCTGTAATTACAGATCTACGGATCCCGGAAGTTATACTAGCCGGATCCCTTTTTGAAAAGGAACCGTAGGATCCGTCCTACTGGAAAACAGTTTTTCATGCAAATTAAAAACCACTATCTTTCTCAATGTAATAATCCACTAGAAAGTCAAAACCTTGAGTTAGTTAAAGTGTTAAATACCATTGTTAATAAAAATCTAGTAAAAACATTAGATAATCATAGGTTGACCACAAACATCTCTTTTTATTAACTTATCATTTCTATAGGTTCAACTATGACGCATGAATATGAGTTTGATTTTTCACTCACTAGCGTCTACACTCCGAACATCTCTCTCGAACCCAACACACCTGGCAATCATGTCCGTGGGTTCAATAATCTCGAAAACCGTCACTTCCACGAAGGACGTATTGTAGACACCTCTCTACAATTCGAAGAAGGTACCAATACCTCCTTCCGAGCCATAGGACTAGAATGTCTTCTTGAAATCAACGAGAAGATATGTCCAAGGTTCATAATGGAATTCTTCCGTCAAGTCGAACTCGTTCGTAACGAGGATCGCTCTCTATCTCTTTGGTTTTATATCAAAAACCAAAAGTTTACTCTAACCCTTGGGCATTTTGCTCACATCCTCCGGATTCCAAATCATGGACAATGTGCCTTCACCGAAGATTGGTCTCTTGATTCTCTCTTCAACTTTCATGAAGAAAATAGTCCATATTGTTCACACATACCCTCTCCGGAAGATTTAAATCGCATAATATGCAAACCTCGACCATATTACTCCGATCCAAACATTATCTTTACAAGGGATATCCGAGAAGAGTACAAGCCTCTTGCACTCATCCTATGTGAAAATGTTTGGAGCCTTAGGGGAAATCGAGAAATCCTTCCCGCTTGTTGTGCTCACATGTTGTAATGTTTGCTAACACAACAACCATACAATCTCGCCTACTTCTTCGCAAGGCGAATTGCAAATCTTCAAGGCTCCAAGAATAAACACATCCCTTATGGAATGTTCTTGACACGCCTTTATCATAATGTTATGCACTTCCATCATCAATTTCAAAGTTCGTTGTACGTACTTGTGAACAAGATGATGGAACCGCTAAACATATCTCTCATGAAGACTTTCTTCATTCTTGATTCCACCAACACTCATCAATCACATAATGATCCTCCTAGCGAAAACACTCAAGGAACCTAGTAGTATTCCAAAATAGGATCAATTCTCTTGTACTCGTGCTTTATCAATGTAATCCAATTTGTTTCATGAAATAAAACATCTTACATTTGATATCTTAGTATTAGAACTCTTTTTATACTATCCTTGAGATATAATACATTGTCAAGATCATTGCATACCTTTAGTTAAGGTTCTGCTGAGCAGATGGGCGGATCCCAAAGATTATGCTAGACGGATCCCTACACTTAGGGAACCGTGGGATCCGGCAAATAGAAAATGCAATTGCAAGCATTATATTTCAAACATATCCTTAGAACACCTCACACTAAGCTAAACATAGTGTATTAAGGCAAATTAAGTCCTTATCAAGATAGGTTGATCTTTCCTACTCACACATAACTCACCTAGATCACACTCTAAGACGCTTGTAGATCTACCGTTTCATTTTTAATCCATTACTCTTCCGCTCTCAAACTCACACTTCATTTTTTACTTGATCCCTCACATTTAGCCTTAGAAATCTTTCGATTATGGCAAAATTGATCATAAATCATCCTTACCTCAAAATTGATCAAAGTTGATCAAACTCTACTTTTTCCCATCTCAAAGCTTCTAGGATATTTTCCAAAACACTATCCTAAGTCACAACCTGATCTCTAGGATCATTTAGCTTCAATTGACACTCTAATCTTTAGTGTCATCCTTGCTCATCCATTGGTACTCTTGAAAGTTCCAAATCCTTCCATAAAAGACAATCATTAGCTACATCATTCATTACCTTCAAGTACTTAAGAACCCCTTCATTTAAAACACTTAGGAGGACTGAAACACTCAAGATGTTATAGGTCTTAGATCTTAGAAACATCATTTCCACTCTTTCATTACTGCTGAAAGCCGGATCCCTAGGATTAGCCTAGACGGATCCCTCTGAGGAGGGAACCGTGGGATCCGGGTGACAGTTTATGTCAAATCTTGCTAAAACAATCATTTCAACTCATCTTCTTAACTCAAACACTCCATCTCATCTTAAATGAGTTCCTAGATTAGTGCAAACTTTGAAGTTGACTCTTGTGCATGTTAATCATCACATTCCAATGAATCCTAGTGGCTTAAGGCTTAAATGCACTTGCCAAATCTCTTGGTTTATAAACCACTTTGTTAGGACCTCCATAGTCATCACTCTCATCCTAACTTTCAGCACTTTAGAAACCCTTGCAAACCTCTTGAAATCATCTCATCATGAGGAAAACCCCAAGTAGTAACTTATCCACCAAAGAACCACCCATGAAAAAGGCGCGTGTTATACACGAAATCTCTTCAACCGAATCATCTCCGGTCAAGCCAACAAATGATAGGATCCTTCCTCATCCAATCAAACCAATTCCTAAAAGGATAGTACCCACAAAACTACCAATGCCAAACACCACCATACCTCCTAGGCCAAACAATATCATCTCCACTAAACCATCACCATTGGTTCCTAGAGCTATTTCATTTACATCCCCACTGTCATCACCACACCTCTACAATTTAGAGGACTTACCTCCTAGGCCGTCTCATCCGCTTCCACCAACAACATTCTCCTCATTAGAAGGAATAATGGTACAAAATCAAGGTGTTGAGTCAACACTTGCTCCGGCTTCCTTTTCGCCGTTTCCATCATATAAATCCCATTTGGATTATGAGAAATCATCAAAGTCAACCACCCGACCATATGGAAATTGACACTTCTCTACCACCACCATCATTCTTAGTCGAGCCATTCTCAAATGCGCCTCCACCAATCCCTCCATCGTTTGAAGCTCCACAAGCCGCTTCACTTGATCCTTCGCATCAAGCCATTTCATTTCTTCCACCACCACTACCTAGCCATGACAAAGATTGCTATCAACATGTTGAAAGTTTGATACATGAAGTACGAGAAGACCAACGTTTCATGTTCTATCATCTCCTCGAACGTTTCGACGAGATTAAACCTAAACAAAACTCGAGCTAGAAGATTTTAGTGGTGTCCTAGCATCAAGCGATAGTTGGTTTAGAAATTCCTGGTCATGTATTTTCTTATTTTTTTTGTTTTTAGAGTCATGTATATCATAACTCTAGTTTGATTAAATGGAATTACATGCTACTTGTTATTTTTCTGAGAATATGATTACTTTGTATTCATATCTCATTTTTGTGATAACATTACTTGTTATATCACCTTTGCTGATATTAAGCAGCTAAAACGGATCCTTCAGAATTGCCTAGACGGATCCCTACTAGGAGGGAACCGTGGGATCCGTGAGACAGAAAGTTATTTTCTACTAACTTGGACCACATTTGCAGGAAATTGTGAATTATACTTGCTCTCTAACCTTTGTTTTGTAGTTATTCAATTTACACATGAAGACTTTGACATCCTAAAGCTAGGGGGAGCTTTATGTCAAAGCAATACATTGCAAATTACTTGCAATATTTGGTTTACATTTCGTGACATCCCCTTGCATAATTGCAATCATCAAGGGGGAGCACATTCGTCACTAAGACAAAATATTTTGCAAAATTACTTGCAAACAAACTAGATTAGTATCACTTTCTTGACGCCCTTACATAGGGACGGACTCGTCAAGGGGGAGTAAAGACGAGATCCTTTCCCGTTACTTGCTCTTTATTTCTTTTTACTTTTATTTCTTAAAAACGATGTGTTGCTTTCCTTCAAACACTTTTTGTTTCAACAAAAAGGGGGAGAAGAAAGTAAAAAACCTACAAATTCAAACCTTTACGAATTTTAGCTTTTCCTTAAAATAATTTTATGTTTTGTCATCAACAAAAAGGGGGAGATTGTTAATACAAAGAAGCCGTAAAAACGTTTATTTATATTTTACGATCTTCTAATGTTTTGTCGATAACAAACGTAAAATCATGTTAACGAAAAAAATAAAATACGTAAATGGTTTGAACTAATAGTTTCTAACATATTCACATTTTCACATAAAACACTAAAACAAATATAAGTGATTTTTTGATTTAGTAATACATATGTACAACAACTAGTGTTTACATACTTGGGTAAAATATACACATAACTAGTATGTAGTATATTAGGTAATATAAATGGGTAGAAACTTAAGTATCACAACCCATTGGGCGAATACATTGAATGTAGTTGGGTATAACCCAAAGCCCATAACCCATGGATCTTGACCCATAACCCATTGCATGACATCATGCTTATATCACACATGGAAAATATCCATAACCCATGGATCAACCCATACCCAAATGACCAAGTGCATTGCACTCAAAAGATACATTGTATCTAGCTAAAAGATCCATGGTTCAACCCATGACCCATGACCCATAACCAAAATACCCATGGGCAAAGAGGAGCGTTCCACGGATCCCTAGCTTTGTACTAGCCGGATCCCTTGTGGTAGGGATCCGTGGGATCCGGGGAACAGTAGGATTTTTCCTCTATAAATAGTGAGTCATTTCTTCATTATTTCTTACCCCTTTCTAACACACTTTCTCCCTGAGTTAAGAACTCACTAACCTCAGATCCAAGAGATCTATGTTTATAGTTTTGTTTTTGTGTGATCTTTTAGGTTCCTCTTAAAGGCAAGATCACCATCTTTGAAGTCGAGCAAGCTCAAGTCCATGAGTTGCCATGCTTCCTCATCATCAAGGCTACTGAAGTCTTCTTGTTGATGATTCCTTTCTTCCTTCAAAGAAGTGTAGTGTTGAAGACATTAGTGAAAGATGTCTCAAGTGTCAAGACGAAGATATTAGTGAAGGGTATCTATCGTCTATAGCATAAGCACTTGTGGTAGGTGCTTAGAAGTCAAGACAAGAATCATTAGTGAAAGGTGCTTAGAAGTCAAGACTAGAAGGATTAGTGAAAGGTGCTTAGAAGTAAAGACACAAGACATTAGTAAAAGGTGTCTTGTAGATCTAGTCAAAGGCACTAGTGAAAGGTGCCTTAGATGTACATTCGATATGGTGTGTTTCGATGTACAAAATAGAATAGTATTAGATCCAAGGATATTGATATCCTTGATGATGTTGTAAAGGAGTAGATCTCCTTTGGGATTAGTCGTTGGTGTAGTGTGGTAGTAGTTCCTCCATTGCAATGGAACTAGGTGCTTAGCCTAGTACCTAATAATGGGTAGGCGACGTTGTGAAGGTGTAGTTCACCTTGGAGTGAAAGAACTAGGTACTTAGCCTAGTACCTTATAAAGGATAGGCGACGTTGTGTAGGTGTGGTTCACCTTGGAATGAAAGAACCTGGTGGTTAGCCTAGCACCGAAAAAAGGGTAGGCGACGTTGTGAAGGCTTCTCCGCCATAAGGAGATTGGTGTAGTGATTACGAACTCTCGAGTAGGTGACTCGGGGAGTGGAGTAGGGCAAGGAAGGTGTCCTTGAAGCCGAACCACTATAAATACTCGCGTTGTGGTTTTGTGCTTCTTACTCTTATCTTTTCATTACTTACCTTTATATGCTTGTTTATCAACATCCAACACACACATCCAAATAGATTGACATAAGTCGATCTACATAGTTTAAAAGGAAGTTTTAATTGGCAAAACTATTCAACCCCCCTTCTAGTTTTTCACAAAACCTAAGAAATTAACTTAAAAATAAAATTGGTACACTTAAATAATTTTTGTTCCAAATCCAGTTATTTTCCCCCCGTGTCACGTTTTTCCTTTTCTTTTTAAAATACATGGATTAAAAACAAAATAATAAGAGTGTATATCCCTAAATAATTAAAAGATCTATTTGGCCTTTTTTTCTTCTACCACACGAAAATTCTCTTTTTTCAACTCAAGATACATTTTAAAATTGCCTTCTAATAGCACAGGTCTTTCCATCCTATATATATGCAAACGCCTCCTTCTAAAAACCTTACCCATTCGACGCCCAAAGAAAAACCAAAATTTCTTGACATTCTTCTTCTCCCAAGATCGAGCAGTGAGGGCTTGTTTGGTAATCATTCATTGGCGATTAAAGTTTTCTAGGTCGGATTGTCTTGGGTTGAGTTCTTGTTCCATCAAAACTGTCTCGTGGGTCTCCAAGGTATCACCAAATCTCTCTTTGTTTTTCCTTCGCACTTAAAAATCTGAATATGAAACCTACTACATGCTAATATGTTATTATAATAGTTGCTTGATAACCTTTATAACACGTATGTTCGTCTCATATATTCATGTATTGACTCGTCTAAAACCTGGTGCAAATTGACCACGGCTTCTTGTTTTGAATCGATATTTATATACCCTATTATATAAAACCCTAAGTGACCCCTTATTGCACGTCAAACTGGAAACCATAAGCTGTGTTATTATGTGACCTTTGGGATTTATGTGAAGATATCTGTGGTGAGTTGGTTGCTAAGAATGGTGTTGTGTGATGTCTTGTGGTGTGTGTATGTCGAGGGTTTTGACTGGTAGCAAACAAATGTGTGTCGAGTTGAGGCTGCTTAGTTTTCTTGGGTGTGTTTAGTTGCATACATGATAGGGTCGATTATGGTTTGGTGGTATATATATGGGTTTTAATCTTCACGTACTAAAAGTTGTGGTTACATAGAAAATTAAGTTGGCTTAACTATGTAGGATGGTGCGTATGGAGTTGTGTTTGTATGGGTGTGTGAGTGGTTTTGGGTAGTAAGGTAAATAATACGAGAAACTAGTACCAGATTTAAGTATGTTGGCATGTTTGAATGGTGAGGGGGTGATGGGTCAAGTTCTGCACGTTTGCATGTATGAAATCTATCATTGAATCTGTAGCATGCATATGAAATCTACATCTGTTATGATATGTTATATTTTAAGAATTTACCTTTAAACCTTAACCTTTGGTAAAATATCACATGCAAACCCTAGGTTTTATGAACTTACATATAAAGCCCTAAAATAAGATCTTTGTCATATTAAACCTTTAAGTTTACCATTTATCATTTGTAACCCCTAAGTTTGGCTAATTAATGATTATGACCCTAAAGTATTTAATTCGGTCCATTACTAAAAATGAGAATGCGCTTAGTAACTTAAAAATATTAATAAGATTCATATAAGCAATAAATCTGTTATGACTTAAATGAGCTAATAAGTATTATTATACAAGCCGTAATCCGTGTAGATTCGTTGAAGAAGACGTGGCGTTATTTTTTCTTGCTTACATTTCCATTTGGTTTCATTGCTAAGGTACATATATTATGCCCTTTATCAGTAAGGATTTCTCATGACTCTTGATCATTGATTTTGTTACATTTGTTACAATATTCGTCTGATTTTGCTATTCGGTGTTTATTTAGTTCATTCTCCTTTCATATTATTTTTGATAAACAACCTTTGATCGTTATTCTATGTTTATTTATATCGTTTGACCTAATCCATTGCCCAAGGTACTAACTAGTCATGGAGATACCATGACCATGTCACTGAGGCACCGGTGGCATGACGCTATCTGTGGAGCTGTGACTTTGTCCACAACATTTCCTTCTATGCATGCATTTGATTATTGTATGACTAATTCAACGCGCCTATATATTTGCCGAAAGAAGGTGTATTAAGGACGTGATGTTTTATTTTTACAGGGAGCATATGGATGCATCATAGGTACTCAATTATGATATATGTGTATGCCCTACACGTTTAGGAGTTGATCACTCCATTTACTATGGTTTATTATGATATCATATGATGAGATATATATGTTTTTATTGTTTTGATCTATTCATGTAGCATGTTTAGGCACTTGGGCATTCCTTGACATTCCGGTTATTCCTTTATGACCCTTTGATTATTCCTTATTTCATATTCAGTCCTTTTCTTATTTAACACATTTATTCGACAGGTCTTCGTTGGACTCGTCTCGTTTATACATTTTTGATTTATTGCTTTTCATTATTTATAACTGTTCACTGAGCGTTAGCTCAGCCACATTTTCTTTTCCATGCGGCAGGTTTTAAGCGGGATGCTGGGATTGAGTGATGAGAGTAGGAGTGTTAGGTCACCATAACTTAACACAAGCATCAATACAGTAGAAATAAGGTAGAGATAGACGGTTGCACACACAATACACATGATATAAAGAAAGGTTATGCGTAGGATTGTATAGAGTGAACAACACTCTCAAATGAGAGTATACAAGAGTATTTATAGGGGAAGGGAGCTAGAGCAACACATCTAGTCCCTTCCTAGACCTCATGGGCCTTAGCATGGGCTTATGGGCTTTCTACATAAGCCATGCCTTAATAACTAACATAAAAGCCATATAAATGCAACCTATTACATATAAATGACTAACACTTCATAATAAGGTTTAGGAGCGTTTCCAACAATCTCCCCCTAAGTGATAGTTATGATGTAATAGCGGTTGCTCGACGTCTTCTAGCACTCTTCTTTCTTGTGAGTAGAGATTCTTTTGCTCCAACAATCTCCCCAAGTGTGGGATCTTGTTACTTTTGAAGTTTTCAGCTTTGACATCGTTGTGATCTTTGTTCTTTGTTATGTTTGTGGATGAAGTGATTGTATGTTGTTGTCTGCATCTTGTCAGCTTCGTTGCTCAGGTGTCTCCACGTCTTTCTCCAACATGCTCACACGCCTTTTGACATTGATTCTGATTGTAATGTAGTTCTCTAGTCTTTAAACTTTGTAGATTCTTTGGCTTTGATGAAGAATCATTTTGACTTTTGAGTTGCCTTTTGAGAGAAATTTATGTATGTTGGTATGAGCATGAGGATAATCAACACGATCTTTCCTCCCAGGAGCATCCATCAGCAGCTGCATAAATTTCGTTAGTAATAAGCACCAATCGATGAATGTGGTCTTTTCTTAAAGAATTGACCACTATGATTGTTTTACTAGTGAATGTCTTGATTCCATTCACCTTGGTCGGGCGAATCAGCCGTCCGAATCCCGTGGAGGGACAGTTGGCATTACATTGAACGAGTTCAAGTAATGACCCACATCTTCAGGACTCGATTCTTGAAAGGAATATCCTTAGCGGGATTTCCAGCACTTACAAGTTTGAACTTTGAGGGTGTTAACAGCATAGTGTGAAAACACATCTCTAATTCTAGCAAAGGCTGTTCCTGAACTGGAGTCCCTCAAGTAGGATAACACGATGTACCAAAGTACATCTACAGTTCATGTGAGTCATTGAGGTACATTGAAGCATCACCTCACGACTGTAGACCGTTTGAGACAACACTAAGCGTAACCCACAAGGAGTTACCGAAGTGACCTGCTATCAGGGCTGTTTGATGTTGACCCTGGTAGGAGTAACCCACAAGGAGTTACCGAAGTGATGAAAGTTCAAGTGTTCCTAAGAGATCTTTTGATGAGTCTCGTGGCTCTAGACTCAATATTGCATTTTGGTTTTCCTGAGCGGAGACTAGGGAGAGGGTCTCCTTCTTCAATACCAACAATCTCTAAGAGAGAGTCGATAGATTATGTAGGGTTCCCTGTGAGAATGAAACAAGCTTCTGTTGAGAGAAACTTGAGTGGCTAAGAAGGTTTAGTGCAGTGCGTCACTGGGTCCATGACGACTTTATCTTCAATACCGGTGTCAACTTGTGACGACCAGTAGCATATGAATTGAACCCGGTGTCTGCCCTAAGTTGAATAATTTGGAGGGCTATTTCTTTTCACCATTTTCTTTACTTTTCTTTTTCATTCTTCAACTCCTTCTTTCTCCAATTCTCATTTTCTCCTTTTTATAATCATACCTAAGGACTTCTAAATACTAACTATTTGTTGGTGTCCTTGGGTAGATCCCTCCGGCTCTGGCGGATCATAGGACGTTTATCCCTAATCTTAGTCACCTTATAAATCCATGACTATCCTATGTTGCCATAAAACCATTTTCTCGAAAATCTCTCAAAGTGTTTATGAGTGAAAATATGTTTGTAACACTTTGAGAGTTTTGTATTTTCATAAATACTCCCCCTCCACATGTGCTTAATAGTTTTGACATAAATCTGCACAGTGAGGGTGGAGCGCGCACTTTTAAATTGATCGACTCAAGATGGACAATTCCCCGCAAGACACGGTTACATCACTGACTATGTCAGCTTGAAGTTGTAAACACTCCTTGGTGAGGAGGTTTGACTCGTCAAAGATCATGTCTACCAAGAGTTTCTCGGATGGTACATTCTACTAAGACTTGTCCTTTGCGAGACACGTTTACATCACTAGCGAACTAGTTTGAAATTATTACTCGTCCCAGACAAGTCCTTTCGAGTTACTGACATTTAAGAGCTCGTCAATTCAATGGTTAAGACTATTTGCACTTAGATTCAATCACAATCCAATCCAACATACAACATATTTGTATCACACAATTTTTCTCCCCCTCAAAAATGGTATATTAATGTTATTTGATGAATTTTGATACCGAATATGACCATTTCGAGTTTTGTACGAAGATTTCCACAAAGAACATTGTTTGAACAATGATATTTTGCAAATACTCCCCCTCAACAAGTAATATTAACTTTTGAGGTTTTGAAAACACGAGAGAGAGAGAGTACTTGTTCTTTTGAGCAAAATTTTGAATTTTTTTGAAAGTTTGATAAATTTTACTCAAAAGTAAGAAGCTTTCGCTCCTTTTATAAGGATTGTGGCACTGATGCGTACCACAGGGTCATTTCATTACAAGTTCGGGTTGTACACTGCTATTTATGTACAAACCATAATGAATAAATAAATCAATAATCAAAAATACAATCAAGAATGTTTAAGGAGTACCAATCTCTGCATCTGATCCTGATGGAACAACCTTTCATCTAGCCTTTTAATGATCCTGCGAGCTTCCTTTCTTTCTTCCGAGTTCCACCTCATCTTCGAACCAATACCTTCCTGAATGTCCTTTAATCGGTAAGCTAACCCATCCCGAACCATTTTCAACGTATGATCACAAAATTTGTGGATTTCGACGTATACCATAAAGTAATTATGATGAAGCTCACTGCGGTAGACGACCCCAAACTTTGGATTTTCAAGATAGTGTACTGAGATAGTTGATTAATGTTGGGAAAGTGTAGCAACGATTGTGTAAGATTGATATGCTTTTGGTATGATTCGACCGCAAGTTGTAGATCTTCAACACGTTCTTGAATCACCTTGCTTCGAATGAAGATCAGTAGGGCTGTGATGAACTGAAGTTGAATTTCTGTTGAGAAGTGTCTCATCCTTCCTTGTACCTTTGCAAGGTACATATCTTCGATGTCGTTTAGTGACAATCTCGGGAAATCTGCTTCAGTGAAGTCATATTCTTTTTCATCTTGTCGCTTGACCTTGATCTTTGACAAGAATGAATAATCCCATTTTGATGCCAATGTGACCTTCATGATAGCAACTATCTTCCTATCACTCTTAACCTCCTTGTTCGACCTTTAAACTTGGCAGCTTCTGTAATACAATCTTGTCCTTGGTGGCCAATGATGAATTCCGTATTGCGCATCGAGGTCATAGTCCACCACTTTGTCAACATACAACTTGGTGGCATCTTCTTCAATGGCTATATTTGTAGAGTAGACTGCAGCTGGAATATAGAAGGTGAGTGATGTAGCATACTTTTTGTTGACGCTACTGCCGTGTTGAATAAACTCGAGGTCGTTGTTGAAGAAGAAGCGGTATGAAATCTTAGGTTGCTCGGGTCGGCCAATGGTTGGTAGCGGTTTTGTCCAATCGGTGTAGTATGGAGTGTTATCCTTCCTTGAAACATCGATGTTCGATTCGGGATTTAGCCAGTCAATGTTGTTAGACATTGCACGTGCAATGTTGTCAAGATGATATTCGACTTCAATTGCGCTGCTTGATCTGTCTTTCAACAAGTTTACCGCGTCGTTCTTGATCCTGCGCAATTCCCCTTTCTTCATCTTTTTAACTTTGAACTGATCTTGGAAAATCTTTACCTGCTCCATTGTACGACCGTCTACCGGTTCTTGACCTTCAGGTAATCTAGGCGTCGCATCAACCAACTGACTGAATAAATCATACTCATCTGTGTCGTCTTCGTCTAACCAGGAGACAACCGAACTTGGTTTATTCTTCTTTGGCCGGGAGGATGATTCCGATTGTTGTTTAGGTGATGGTTGAGGTGATGGTTGTTGTTGGGGCTCAGCAATGTCTTCATCTTCATCACCGGTATATGTGAAGTAATCACCGGTTTTCTCCAATCGTGGTGGAGAATCAGTATCCCGAGGTTTATCAGATGATGGAGGTTGTTGAGAAGCTTGACTTGTTGATGTGGTGGTGGTCTTTGGCGGTATGGATGATGATGACCCGCCAGTATACTTTTGACGTTTTACATTCGGGTCTTTATCTGTGTCATCATCATCTCTTGGTCGCTTCTCCTGACCAGCTGCTTTCTTCCACGTTGTTTTTAGTTGATATGCAAGAAGTACCTCATAGAGCTTCGATTCATCTGATGTGAAAGTAGGAGCTCGAGGAGACATCTGTGTAATCAACTGTGATATTAGATCAGCTTCAGTGACATTAGGAGGCGGGACTGGTCGGGTTTGCATGACAGCCGGTGTTGTGGTAATCATTTGCCTGACCAGTGTCTTTAGCGTTGGGTAGAGTTGTTTTGAGAACATTTCTTTAGTCACTCCAGGGACAGTTTGGAGAAGGAAGTGATGAGTATAGTTCCTGATCTGCTCGTCCATTTCTCCTTTAACGTCTCTGTTGAGAAATGCCTTTATTTGTTCTCTTTCTCCTTCAAACGTTTCCATATCCTTAGAAAGCTCGATAACTTTTTCAGCTAGCATGTTCAATCTTCGTTCTTGTAAACTTTGTTTGCATTTTCTAAACTGATTCAATGCCTTCTGGATCTTGGCTTTGGTGCGAGATGCCCAAGTATCGGCTTTCTTCTTGATCGATTTTGATGATGATTTTGTTGTTGTTTTTTAGGATGGTGGTGGTGATGAGTGACATGATGATTCATCTTTGGAAGTGTCATGGGGTTGTTCGGAAGATTGCTGAGGGTTGTGTTCAGGATTTTCCAGAATGTAGTTATCTGTTTCCATCATGATGCGTTCCTCTTCGGCCTTATTAGCAGCTTCATCTGTAGCCTTCTTAGCAAGTTCTTCTTCAGCTTTCTTAGCACGTTTCTCTTCCGCCCTTTCCTTTTCAGCTTCCTCAAGATCTTTATCTGTTATTCTCTCATCAGTATCTTGCTCGTCTTCTTCAAATTCGAATGTTACATCATCCTCTTGCTGTTGTTGCTCTGTTGATTCCTTAGTGGTGGCATCAGTTCCTTTACTGGGTTGATTAACTGAATTAATAACTGATGTAGCAGAAACACCACCGCTGGAACCTCTAGGACCTTTAGTTTGTTGAATATTGAACTCTTTAGCAGCATGCTCCATCTTCAGCTGTTTAGAGTTTTCTGGTACTGTTTGTCTCCATCCTTAGGATCAAACTCAAAATCTGAGTCTTCTTCCTCTTCTTCCTCCACTGGCTTCTTTCCTTTTATGGATGAGGGACTGGCAGGTTTGTCCTCTGACTTCTGTGTAGATGTGTCATCTTTTTGTGTTTCAGAGTAGATAGTCACATCATCTGACTCAGTTTCAGAGTCGTCCTCTAGTGGAATTGGTTCCTGTTCAACTTTAGGACGAACGATCTAAGATGGGACTTTCCTCTTACGGGGTGGATTTCCTTTCTTATACTTATTAGTGCTTCCAGTGCTTCCAGCTCTCCTTGACCTTGTGGTAGCCACTGAAGTTGTCTTCTCATCCATAAACCCAACTCTTCCAGCACGCACTGCTTCCTTGTAGCGAAGGTATGATGGAAGAACCTTGATTTCATCAGTAATCAAGCAATCAAGTAATTCGGCACCTTGTTTATGGGCTGAGGAGTCTTTGAACCTCACAGTATTCAAGGTAGGCTCATACAACATTGAGTATGTGTTGCGGTCATTGATTCTCATAGGGATATCTTGGTGCTTCCCGAGGAGGTTGTGGATCAGCAACTTTGCATATCTGATGAAAGGGATTTTGGAACCAGGCTTCCTGTAATGTTGCATCATGTCTTCCCAAATTAAGCTTGCATAGTCAATGTGTTTCCTATTAACCATTCCCCAAAAGGTTTGAAGGTGCATCAGCTTTGGGTGTTCATGTCCACTATCTCTCCCTGAGACTGACTTGGCGATCATGATATAGAGAGTCCTCCAGGGTTGTGAGATGTTCTTGAGATCGACACTGGAATGTTTGGTGATGATGACAGAAGCTTCATCATATCCAATGTCAACCATGAACTTCAATACTTCCTCTTCACTTGGAGTTGGAACGTATTCAGTAGAGCGGATAACTTGTAAAAGAAGAATGACACGAAGATCCGCCACTGTAACTTTGACTTCTTTGGTGCCAATAGTCACATTCACTGCATCTTGACCGTCGATTTTTTCCATAGTGTGCCAGAACTGATGAATGTAGATTTCGGGCACAGAAGCAGAGTTAGATAGCATGAGATGGAAGGGATGATCCTTGAGGATGTCAACTGCAACTCTGCATGAGGATTCAGAACATGAGAAGTTGTCAAAGTCGACTCAAATATTGTTCTTTTCAATGGTTTTGTGGTAATCCACAGGGAAGATATCTGCCATCGTGAGTTCATTAGGGGCATTTAGATTTTCCTGATTGACGTCCATTTCACGATCTGAAAGGTATTGAGACAAAAGAACCAACATATCGAAAGACATTATGTTTGTCTAAGTTTGTTTTTATTGTCCAATTATTTGATTGAATGTTATCATGTTTATGAATGTTACGAGTCCAAAGTCACATTAAGTCCAATTGTATGAAGTTGACGTGATAAATTACGTGAGTATGTTAATTTTGAAGTTTTAATGTCCAATTATCAATTAAACACACAACATTTCAACTTTTGATAGCTTATGAGTAATATTTTGGTTTTTTGTGACTTAAGAGTAACAATTCAATTACAAGTATACTAAGCGTAACATGTCAAAACAAGGTAAAAAGTTGGCTTATGCGTAAGCATGTGAGTTTATGTGTAAAAAAGTGCTTTAGGCGTAGGCGTAAGCTTAAGCGTAAAGGCAAGCCTTAGGCGTAAGAATTTCTTACGCGTAACACCATACCATTAGCTTATATGCTTACGCATAAGCTTTGGCAAAAGGAGTTATGCGTAAGGTTTACTCGTAAGAGTAGCCCTTAGGCGTAAACATCCAAGTTTACGCATATCCTACCAGGATACGCGTAGTCCCACTGTAGACCCTTATGCATAAGTTTTACGCGTAAGATTGCTCTTATGCGTAACCTTTACGCATAAGGTACTCCATAAGCGTAATCATCATGAACACCTTAATTCTGATTCTTTATGCTTAATCAACCTGAAATTCATAAACACAATAACATGATTACAATACAATCCTAAAACTTCTAGAATCATAAAACATGCATAAGATTGAACAAGTTATGTATAGAATAGTACGCAGAGTTCTAAAACCCTAAACCTAGATTCTATGCGTAACAGATTCAACCATAGGAAATCATTAAGATTTCTTTCTGCACTATCCTAGATGTCAAAGGAGAAGATCACAACAAGTTTTAACACGAAATACCCAATGAATCAAAAGATTCATGTTCTACGACCCTATAAACCCTAAAAATTAAATTATCAACTGTTGATGTTTCTGGGTAGGATTCAGGGCCAATTTCATGTAATTAACATTGTTCTAAAGCTATCCTAAGCGTCTAATCATAGCCAAACACTCATATGCGTAAACCCCCAATTTCGTACATAAACACTAATTTTCAAACTTCTTCGATTTGAGTTTCTGGGTAATAACAAATGATGGAAATAGCTTAATAACACATTTATAAAGGTTTTGACATAAGCCATTTCATCATAAACACACTTTGGCACGATTCAAGTTCATACGCATAACTACAAAATCACTGTTTTTAAAAGATTGAACCGTTGGATTTGAAATATTTTTGAAACCAATGTTTAAAAACATGATCTAAATCTTTTGGCACTTACAGTTTTTGATTTTGTAAGACGGATTTGAAGAACGAATGTGAGCCGATGGATCTTGGAGGATATTTGAAATAAATGCTAGTAGTTATGCATTAAATGAAGTTGGTGAATTGTTTTTGTTCAAAATAGTTTTGAAATTTGACAAGTTTGGTCCCCCAACCTCAAAACTTTTCAACCAAGACCCATTTGCTTCCACTTTGGTTAGACAAAATACCATTGAAGGAAAGAAACTTAACGATACTCCCCCTTGACTTTAGAAATATTGAAAATTTTAAACGTTTGAGTCCGAGGAGAGTATTTAACAAGATACATATCCACCATTTTGAAGAAACAACATATTTTTGGCAACATGCAAGTACAAGGTTTTATGAAACTGAAAAAATATTTTCTTTCTCCCCCTTAACACTTGTTCGTGAAAAATGGTGAAATGTTTGATTGAACACGGTGTTGATGGAAGTTTTGTACTTGCAATGTTTGGTTTTGATAGAAATTTAGATAGATGAATATTTTTGGATTTATCTGATTTTATATTTTTGTATTTTGTTTTTGAAAATTATTTACAAAAGATGTTTTGGTGTTTGACTGTTTCAAGAATGTGTTAAAAGTTCGTCCAGTTCTTCTGGAGTCAAACACCTCATAACAATTCGGTGAATCAAATCAGTAAATCTTGCGGGAGGCAAGGCTTTAGTGAGAAGATCCGCTAATTGGTATTATGTACCTACAAAGTATAATTCAACTGTACCCTTTTCCACATGCTCTTTGATGAAATGATATCGAAGATCGATGTGCTTTGACTTCGAGTGTTGAACGGTGTTGCACGAGATCACAATTGCACTTCGGTTGTCACAATTACATGGGATTCTGTCAAATACATAACCATAGTCCTTGAGTTGTGTTCTCATCCAAATGACTTGAGCACAACAAGTAGACATGGCTACATATTATGCTTCAGTTGAGGACAATGATGTACAATCCTGTTTCTTCAATTGCCATGACACCAATTTATCACCAAGGAATTGTAAACCTCCAAAAGTACTTTTTCGTGAATCTAAGCATCCTGCGTGGTCAGCGTCTAAAAAAGCTATTAATTCAAAACCAGAATCCTTCGGATACCAGATCCCTAAATTAATGGTTCCCTTTACGTATCGGAGGATTCTTTTAGCCTCAGTGAGGTGTATTTCAGTTGGTCTTTAATGATAACGGGAGCATAGATATATAGAGAATACAATGTCAGGTCTACTGGCTATTAGATACATAAGAGACCCAATAATACTTCGGTATTTATTAGGGTCAACCAGTTTCCCATGTAAATCAGCATCCAGTTTGTTGGTATGTGCCATTGGTGTTGCATAGGTGTCACAACTTTGCATTCCATGTTTATTCAATATTTCAAGAGCATATTTGGACTGACTTAAGAAAATACCACGGGGTGATTGATGAACTTGTAGTCCTAAGAAGAACGTAAGTTCACCCATCATTGACATTTCAAAATTTGTTTTCATTAGTTTTGAAAAAGCATTTGAGTACTTTTTGTGGGTAGAACCAAAATGATGTCATCCACATAAATATGAACAATTAAAATGTGTGCCACACGATATTGAATAAATAGTTTTGGGTCGACCGATCCTTTGATAAAATTATGTTCAAGGAGAAAGGAGGACAACTTATCATACCATGCCCGAGGGGCTTGTTTGAGACTGTAGAGAGCCTTGTTCAGTTTGTAGACGTGATCAGGGAACTCTGGATCAACAAATACTTGGTGACTAACATATACTGTTTCCTTCAGTTTACCATTCAGAAAAGCAGTTTTGACATCCATCTGATAGATAGTGATGTTCATGTGAGCCGCAAATGCCAGAAAAATCCGTACAGCCTCATGTCTAGCTACTGGATCAAATGATTCTTCAAAGTCAATACCCTCTTCCTGTTTATAACCCTTTGCCACCAGACGTAACTTGTTTCGGATAACCGCACCCTCAGCATCTAACTTGCTTTTCCAAATCCATTTGAGACCAAAGACGTAGACCCATGTTGGTCTTTCAATCAATTCCCATACTTTTAAACGTTTAAACTGGTTTAGCTCTTCTTGCATGGATTTAATCCAGTTGTCATAAGTCATTGCTTCTTTAATGTTTTTTGGTTCAGATTGACAAACGGTGAGTGCATAAATGCAGTGTTCTCCGTCAGTCTGAAGGCGTTGTCTAGTTACGACTAGTTGATTCGGGTTGCCAATAATGTTAACAAGAGGATGGTCTTTATTCCATCGGTGTATGGAGGGTTGATGTTGGTATACATTGTGCAAATTTGGTGGATTTAGATGGCTGGTAGAAGATTCAAAGAACATCTGAGGTTGCAGTTTCAGTAGCGAAAGGGTTAAAGAACGCATTGCCATCATAATCCGCTGGTGCAGGTACATCTTGATTAAGAGGATCATCGTCATTAGAAGCGGTTTGTTCGGCTGTTATTGTAGATTCAATTGGAGGTGCATCAGCAACAGTTGTTGTTTCAGGTGTATCAGGGATTGAAATATTATTAGGTTGAGCAGCGGAAACATTTGATACATCTGGAGCACGTTGATCAAGATCATCACTAAACAAAGGAGCAAACAATGTATCCATCTGACGACGAGTGAGTTCAAGCTGTTTTGCTCAGAAGCCATTTCTGAGTTCAAGATTGATCAGTTGATGATTGGGGGAAGTTGAGATGGTTATGTCCGGGTTTCAAGCTATTTTGCTCAGAAGCCATTTCTGTGAGCTCATCAAAATTACCATGAATGGTTTCCATAATTTTCTTTGTACGACGATTCCAGATCCGGTATCCCTTTGAGTTTTTAGAGTATCCAACGAAGAATCCAATGTCAGCTTTGGCCTTGAGCTTACTAAAGTCATCACGATCATTATTCGGGTAAAAAAGAGCACCAAATACATGAAAGTGTTTGAGATTTGGTTTTATGTTATGGATAAGCTCATAAGGTGTTTTGTTGTGACGTTTGGTTATCATAGAACGATTCTGAGTGTAGCATGCAGTTGACACGGCTTCTGCCCATAAGTAATCTGGAAGTTTTTCATTGATCAACATTGTTCTTGCAGCTTCCACTAATGTACGGTTTCGTCTTTCGACAACTCCATTTTGTTCTGGTGTCTGTGCAATTGATGTTTGATGCTCAATTCCCACTTTCTCATAGTAATCTGGAAGAGTTATTCACAAATTCAGTTCCTTTGTCTGTTCTGACTTGTCTAAACTGTGTTCCGGAGCTGAACTTGAATTTTCGTGAGAAAGGTGATGATCATGTGTGGAGCTTGATCTTTACTTTGAAGAAAATAAACCCAAGTCCATCTTGAGTAGTCATCAAAAGTTACTAGAATGTAGCGTTTGCCATTAATCGTCTGCACACGCATCGGGCCACACCACTCTATGTGAAGAAGATGAAGTACATGCTGAGAGTTGTGGTCCTTTTTTGAAGGAAAGTGGGCACGAGTGCTTTTCCCTTGTTCACAAGCTGAGCATAAGTGATCTTTTGAATACCTAATCCGTGGAACACCTTCAACTAGTTTGTGTCATGCAAGATTGGTTATGGTTTGAAAGTTCAAATGTGAGAGTCTGCGGTGCCATAGCCATGATTTTGTAGATGTTGCCTTAGAAAGTAAACAAATGGGAGATGAAGCGATCATGTCTTGCATTGAGATTGTATAAAGGCTTGATGTGCAGTTTCCAGACATAAGATTGTTTCCTTGTAGATCACGAATGAAACAAGTTTTCTCCGTAAAAGCAACTTCCAAATCACCATCACAAAACTGACCGACTGAAAATAAATTGTGACCGAGACCTTCCACATAATAAACCCTGCTAATTTCGATGTTCCCATTGATGTAGTCTCCGTAGCGCATGATAGCTGCGAAGTGATCATTCCCGAACCTGACAGTGCCGATGAACTTTGAGACAAATTTTGAGATTGCCTGTCATGTGCCGGGAACATCCGCTATCAACAATCTAAAGGATGATCTGTATCACCTGCATTACACACATACAACACAGGTGGAATAGAAGTAGAGGTGGAACCCGAAGAGTTAGAGGGTTCCGTTACAGTTACAGTTGAGACACACATATTTATGATTTTAGGAATCCATTTAAATCCTAGTGTATTTTGTAACCATCTCTGCCAAGTCCAACAAGTTTGTGCTTTGGTCTTAGTAAATGCACTAGGTGATATTCTCTTCCTAGGAGGTGAAGTAAGTTCTATGGGTACATCAATGATATTTGCAGAAACACTAGAAGGCGGTTTACCTAGCACAGACTTAGAAGCATTAGTGGGCCTAGAGGTAATGCATTTTCTATGTTTCCTTTTACGAGATAAGATAGATTTAGCAACACATTTATCATGACAACCAGAAAACATGCTTTTACGACAACCAATACAAGATGCTTCAAACAAAACATTCAAAGTACTCAAAGGTTCAACATTCGTTACATCACTTTGTCTATCACATTTGTCTAACGCAATGTCTAAAGTAGGTGCAACATGAGTTTTACTCAAAGTCCTAGTGTGTTCTTCAACTTCAGAGGTCTTTACTGATCTTCTCTTACGTTGCAACTTCCTACTCTTCCTGTTTTTGCTCTTAAGCTGTGAAGTGCTAACGCTAGGATTAGAGGCAACTACTCCTGTAGAAGTGGAAGGAAGCACATTAGTATCTTGTGGTTTGTCATTAGGTATCCTAGTGTCAATTTAAACATTCCAGGTGCAAGGATATTTGTGTTACTAGACTTATCTTTCTTAATATTCACCAACTCCTCTTTCAACTCTATGATAGTGTGCAACAAATCTTAGTTTTCAGAGCGAATGTTTCCATTAACGTTTAAGACCTCTTTAGTGTATGCAAGATGATTATCAAGTTCTTGTGATGCTTTAGCACGAGTCTTTTTGAGCAAATCAAATATGACACCATATTCAGTTTTGACTTTGGCAATTTCTTGTTCATATTTTGAAATTTAACACTTTAAAGACACGTTTTCCTCATCCAGTCGTTCAAGTTTTAGTTCAAAAATTGGAGCACACTCGACCTGTTTG
>OU343216.1:159739532-159821590 GCA_910596185.1 Chrysanthemum makinoi
AAAGCCATGAGCACTTCAGACTATCCCACACTAGGCACATGCCTATCTATAGCTAGTGGACAACTTAATACTGTGGACTCATATGTAAACCACTGTTACCCCCAAAGGTTGTAACTGAAATACGTAGAGATACACACATATAAAAATAATTCAAAGTATTATAGTTAGGATCCTCTTCTCCTAAGAGAAACAATGTAAAGCTAGATGCCTCTTTTTGTTCGAGTTTGGAGAGATAATCTTTCATCAATCGGGGTAGTTTTCCGTAGGCTATCCCTTGTAAATTTTTGATTCATTTCTAATAAGATTTTATAAAGTTGAAAAGTATAAATGGTGTTATTCGCATGTCTGTGTCGTTCTCAAACAAACCCAAGCTCAACAATGTTGATGTTCATCAGCTTTCCTCACTTGCTAAAACTATTGTTCTTATCCTTCATGGTTTGAATGAACGTGTGTGCTCAAACCAGACCCAACAAGTGGTATCAAAGCAGGAGGGTTTTCTTAATCCAGATCCATTCTTGATTGACTCCTAATAATATATAGTTGTTCTTGAATGACGGCTAATAACAATAAACCAAAACCATTCTCTGCCAACACCACCAAAATCTACCATTCCCAAAAATTATCATGCTTCATTTTTGCAAGATCTTGTCTTCTCACAATGATCTTGTAAGAATAAAGTTACACTAGCCTCCACTCCAGCTCTCTTTACCACACTTTTCTAAACTTTGCATTCTAAGATGTTATAGCGTTCAAAAATAAGGGTATATCATGTAAAAAATATCCTAAAAAATATGTTTTAAAGCATCTCAAGAATGAATGAGTATAATACTTAAAAACCATGAAGCATGATCTTAAAAGGTATGAAAAATGGTTGCCATCAGCAGTAACCAAGATGAGTAAAGAAGATTCAGGAGTTAAAAAGAGAGGCAGAATAGACGGTTTAGTGGGAACATCAGGAGAAGTATTGTATTTTCTTTTGAATATGCTCAAAAAGATGTCAGGGAATACTTGGTGGATGAAGTATTCTCTATGAAACTTCACTGAAGACAAGAGCAACAAAGTATCAAGCCTTATTGATTTCTTTAATACTTCGTTATATATGGTTTTGTAAGTAGAAGTCGTTATGCTCACTTATAAACCAGTATAGTTGTAAAACCCTAAATCCCGAATTCCCAATTTTACGTCTAATTTGAATTTTTCCTAAGTCGCGTAATTATTATTAAAGACTAAAACCATTCGTTATACAATAATTAAATATGATTCGTTATAAACCTAAGAAATTAACTTAAAAATAAAATTGGTACACTTAAATGATTTTTGTTCCAAATCTAGTTATTTCCCCCCCCCCCGTATCACGTTTTTCCTTTTCTTTTTAAAATACATGGATTAAAAACAAAATAATAAGAGTGTATATCCCTAAATAATTAAAAGATCTATTTGGCCTTTTTTTCTTCTACCACACGAAAATTCTCTTTTTTCAACTCAAGATACGTTTTAAAATTGCCTTCTAATAGCACACGTCTTTCCATCCTATATATATATGTAAATGCCTCCTTCTAAAAACCTTAACCCATTCGACACCCAAAGAAAGACCAAAATTTCTTTACATTCTTCTTCTCCCAAGATCGAAAGCGGTGAGGGCTTGTTTGGTAATCATTCATTGGTGATTAAAGTTTTCTAGGTCGGATCATCTTGGGTTGAGTTCTTGTTCCATCAAAACTGTCTCGTGGGTCTCCAAGGTATCACCAAATATCTCGTTGTTTTTCCTTCGCACTTAAAAATCTGAATATGAAACCTACTACATGCTAATATGTTATTATAATGGTTGCTTGATAACCTTTATAACGCGTATGTTCGTCTCATATATTCATGTATTGACTCGTCTAAAACCTGGTGCAAATCGACCACGGCTTCTTGTTTTGAATCGGTATTTATATACCCTATTATATAAAACCCTAAGTGACCCCTTATTGCACATCAAACTGGAAACCATAAGATGTGTTATTATGCGACCTTTGTGATTTTATGTGAAGATATCTAGGGTGAGTTGGCTGCTAAGAATGGTGTTGTGTGATGTCTTATGGTGTGTGTATGTCGAGGGTTTTGACTGGTAGCAAACATATGTGTGTCGAGTTGAGGCTGCTTAGTTTGCTTGGGTGTGTTCAGTTGCATACATGATAGGGTCGATTATGGTTTGGTCGTATATATATGGTTTTTAATCTTCACATACTAAAATTTGTGGTTACATAGAAAATTAAGTTGGGTTAACTATGTAGGATGGTGCGTATGGAGTTGTGTTTGCATGGGTGTATGAGTGGTTTTGGGTAGTAAGGTAAATAATACGAGAAACTAGTACCATATTTAAGTATGTTTTCATGTTTGAATGGTGAGGTGTGATGGGTCAAGTTCTGGTCATGTTTGAATGTATGAAAGGGTCATTGTATGTATGCTAAACAAGGGTGCATTGGTTTGTGCTTCTATGGTGTGTCGTGTGTGTGGTTTGGATGTCAAGGTAATCTAGCTTCTTAACTCGAACTTGAAGCTTTTTAAGACCCTAGAGTTACTAATTGGTAGCGTATATGCATGTGTATGTTAGGGTAGGGGTCTTGGAAACATATGTTTAAATGGATGAAAAGTGAAGACGTATGGGTTGGGTGTGGGAAATTGTTTTTGGTCACTTGGAGTTTTGAAAGCATATGTGCATGTATGATATGTCATGAGGGGGTATGTTCAAGGGTGATCGCGGTAAAAACGGTTAGGTTGTATGGAGTTTTGAAAGCATGTCGGGATAATTGAGTCAGGTGTTAGTCGTAATGCTTGTTCACAAGGTCGTGATTGTGAATCTTATAGGCCGCGATCGACGGTGAAATAGGTGTGTCAGGTTTTAGTAAGAACAAATGGTGAACCTTATCATTGAATCTGTAGCATGCATATGAAATCTACATCTGTTATGATATGTTATATTTTAAGAATTTACCTTTAAACCTTAAACTTTGGTAAAATATCACATGCAAACCCTAGGTTTTATGAACTTACATATAAAGCCCTAAAATAAGATCTTTGTCATATTAAACCTTTAAGTTTACCATTTATCATTTGTAACCCCTAAGTTTGGCTAATTAATGATTATAACCCTAAAGTATTTAATTCGGTCCGTTACTAAAAATGAGAATGCGCTTAGTAACTTAAAAACATTAATACGATTCATATAAGCAATAAATCTGTTATGACTTAAATGAGCTAATAAGTATTATTATACAAACCGTAATCCGTGTAGATTCGTTGAAGACGTAGCGTTATTTTTTCTTGCTCACATTTCCATTTGGTTTCATTGCTAAGGTACAAATATTATGCCCTTTATCAGTAAGGGTTTCTCATGACTCTTGATCATTAATTTTGTTACATTTGTTACAATATTCGTCTGATTTTGCTATTCGGTGTTTATTTAGTTCATTCTCCTTTCATATTATTTTTGATAAACAACCTTTGATCGTTATTCTATGTTTATTTATATCGTTTGACCTAATCGATTGCCCAAGGTACTAACTAGTCATGGAGATACCATGACCATGTCACTGAGGCACCGGTGGCATGACGCTATCTGTGGAGCTGTGACTTTGTCCACAGCGTTCCCTTCTGTGCATGCATTTGATTATTGTATGACTAATTCAATGCGCCTATATATTTGCCGAAAGTAGGTGTATTAAGGACATGATGTTTTATTTTTGCAGGGAGCATATGGATGCATCATAGGTACTCAGTTATGATATATGTGTATGCCCTACACGTCTGGGAGTTGATCACTCCATTTACTATGGTTTATTATGATATCATATGATGAGATATATATGTTTTGATTGTTTTGATCTATTCATGTAGCATGTTTAGGCACTTGGGCATTCCTTGACATTCCGGTTATTCCTTTATGACCCTTTGATTATTCCTTATTTCATATTCAGTCCTTTTCTAATTTAACACATTTGTTCGACAGGTCTTCGTTGGACTCGTTTAGTTTATACATTTTTGATTTATTGCTTTTCATTATTTATAACTGTTCACTGAGCGTTAGCTCAGCCATATTTTCTTTTCCATGGGCAGGTTTTAAGCGGGATGCTGGTGTTGAGTGATGAGAGTAGGAGTGTTAGGTCACCATAACTTAACACAAGCATCAATACGATAGAAATAAGGTAGAGATAGACGGGTGCACACACAATACACACGATATAAAGAAAGGTTATGCGTAGGATTGTATAGAGTGAACAACACTCTCAAATGAGAGTATACAAGAGTATTTATAGGGGAAGAGAGCTAGAGCAACATATCTAGTCCCTTACTAGACCTCATGGGCCTTAGCATGGGCTTATGGGGTTTCTACATAAGCCATGCCTTAATAACTAACATAAAAGCCATATAAATGCAACCTATTACATATAAATGACTAACACTTCATAATAATGTTTAGGAGCGTTTCCAACAATCTCCCCCTAAGTGATAGTTATGATGTAATAGCGGTTTCTCGACGTCTTCTAGCACTCTTCTTTCTTGTGAGTAGAGATGCTTTTGTTCCAACAATCTCCCCAGGTGTGGGATCTTGTTACTTTTGAAGTTTTCAGCTTTCACATCGTTGCGATCTTTGTTCTTTGTTCTGTTTGTGGATGAAGTGATTGTATGTTGTTATCTGCATCTTGTCAGCTTCATTGCTCAGGTGTCTCCACGTCTTTCTCCAACATGCTCACACGCCTTTTGACATTGATTCCAATTGTAATGTAGTTCTCTAGTATTTAAACTTTGTAGATTCTTTGGCTTTGATGAAGAATCATTTTGACTTTTGAGTTGCCTTTTCACCTTGTAATGTAGTTCTCTACTAATGAATGTCTTGATTCCATTCACCTTGGTCGGGCGAATCAGCCGTCCGAATCCCGTGGAGGGACAGTTGGCATTACATTGAACGAGTTCAAATAATGACCCACATCTTCAGGACTCGATTCTTGAAAGGAATCTCCTTAGCGGGATTTCCAGCACTTACAAGTTCGAACTTTGAGGGTGTTAACAGCATAGTGTGAAAACACATCTCTAATTCTAGTAAAGGCTGTTCCTAAACTTGAGTCCCTCAAGTAGGATAACACGATGTACCAAAGTACATCTACAGTTCATGTGAGTCGTTGAGGTACATTGAAGCATCACCTAACGCATTTGTAGACTTTTTGAGAGAACACTAAGCATAACCCACAAGGAGTTACCGAAGTGACCTGCTGTCAGGGCTGTTTGATGTTGACCCTGGTAGGAGTATCCATTCAATAACTGAAGATCAGAGTTGTGAATCCCCTCATAAATGTTCTCGTCAGATTGCTAGGATATGCGAAGGACTCTAGAATATGTCACTTGCGTCCTTATTGTTGAACGACAAGTGATGAAAGTTCAAGTGTTCCTAAGAGATATTTTGATGAGTCTCGTGGCTCTAGACTCAATAGTGCATTTTGGCTTTCCTGAGCGAAGACTAGGGAGAGGGTCTCCTTCTTCAATACCAACAATCTCTAAGAGAGAGTCGATAGATTATGTAGGGTTTCCTGTGAGAATGAAACAAGCTTTTGTTGAGAGAAACTTGAGTGGCTAAGAAGGTTTAGTGGAGTGCGTCACTGGGTCCATGACGACTTTATCTTCAATACCGGTGTCAACTTGTGATGACCAGTAGCATATGAATTGAACCCGGTGTCTGCCCTAAATTGAATAATTTGGAGGGCTATTTCTTTTCACCCTTTTCTTTACTTTTCTTTTTTATTCTTCAACTCCTTCTTTCTAAAATTCTCATTTTCTCCTTTTTATAATCATACCTAAGGACTTCTAAATACTAACTATTTGTTGGTGTCCTTGGGTAGATCCCTCCGGCTATGGCGGATCATAGGACGTTTATTCCTAATCTTAGTCACCTTATAAATCCATGACTATCCTATGTTGCCATAAAACCATTTTCTCGAAAATCTCTCAAAGTGTTTATGAGTGAAAACATGTTTGTAACACTTTAAGAGTTTTGTATTTTCATAAATACTCCCCCTCCACATGTGCTTAATAGTTTTGACAGAAATCTGCACAGTGAGGGTGGAGTGCGAACTTTTGAATTGATCGACTCAAGATAGACAATTCCCCGCGAGACACAGTTACATCACTGACTATGTCAGCTTGAAGTTGTAAACACTCCTTGGTGAGGAGGTTTGAATCGTCAAAGATCATGTCTACCAAGAGTTTCTCGGATGGTACATTCTACTAAGACTAGTCCTTTGCGAGACACGTTTACATCACTAGCGAACTAGTTTGAAATTATTACCCCATCCCAGGCAAGTCCTTTCGAGTTACTGACATTTAAGAGCTCTTCAATTCAATGGTTAAGACTATTTTCACTTAGATTCAATCACAATCCAATCCAACATACAACATATTTGTATCACACAATTTTTCTCCCCCTCAAAAATGGTATATTAATGTTATTTGATGAATTTTGATACCGAATATGACCATTTCGAGTTTTGTGAGAAGATTTCCACAAAGAACATTGTTTGAAAAAATATATTTTGCAAATACTCCCCATCAACAAGTAATATTAACTTTCGAGGTTTTGAAAACACGAGAGAGAGAGTACTTGTTCTTTTGTGCAAAATTTTGAAATATTTTGAAAGTTTGATAAATTTTATTCAAAAGTAAGAAGCTTTCGCTCCTTTTATAAGGAGTGTGCCACTGATGCGTACCACAGGGTCCTTTCATTACAAGTTCGGGTTGTACACTGTTATTTATGTATAAACAATAATAAATAAATAAATCAATAATCAAAAATACAATCAAGAATGTTTAAGGAGTACCAATCTCCTCATCTGATCCCGATGGAACAACCTTTCATCTAGCCTTTTAATGATCCTGCGAGCTTCCTTTCTTTCTTCCGAGTTCCACCTCATCTTCGAAACAATACCTTCCTGAATCTCCTTTAACCGGTAAGCTAACCCATCCCGAACCATTTTCAACGTATGATCACAAAATTTGTGGAATTTTGACGTATGCCATGAAGAAATTATGATGAAGCTCACTGCGGTAGACGACCCCAAACTTTGGCTTTTTCAAGATAGTGTACTGAGATAGTTGATTAATGTTGGGAAAGTGTAGCAACGGTTGTGTAAGATTGATCTGCTTTTGGTATGATTCGAGCGCAAGTTGTAGATCTTCAACACGTTCTTGAATCACCTTGCTTCGAATGAGGATCAGTAGGGATGTGATGAACTGAAGTTGAATTTCTGTTGAGAAGTGTCTCATCCTTCCTTGTACCTTTGCAAGGTACATATCTTCGATGTCGTTTAGTGACAATCTCGGGAAATCTGCTTAAGTGAAGTCATATTGTTTTTCATCTTGTCGCTTGACCTTGATCTCTGACAAGAGTGAATAATCCCATTTTGATGCCAATGTGACCTTCATGATAGCAACTATCTTCTTATCACTCTTAACCTCCTTGTTCGACCTTTAAACTTGGCAGCTTCTGTAATACAATCTTCTCCTTGGTGGCCAATGATGAATTACGTGATTGCATTGAGGTCATAGTCCACCACTTGGTCAACATACAACTTGGTGGCATCTTCTTCAATGGCTATATTTGTAGAGAAGACTGCAGCTGGAATATTGAAGGTGAGTGATGTAGCATACTTTTTGTTGACGATACTGCCGTGTTGAATAAACTCGAGGTCGTTGTTGAAGAAGAAGCGGTATGGAATCTTAGGTTGCTCTGTCCCAATGGTTGGTAGCAGTCTTGTCCAATCGGTGTAGTATGGAGTGTTATCCTTTCTTGAAACATCGATGTTCGATTCGATTTAGTCAATGTTGTTAGACATTGTACGTGCAATGTTGTCAAGATTCGATTCGACTTCAATTGCGCTGCTTGATCTGTCTTTCAACAAGTTTAACGCGTCGTTCTTGATCCTACGCAATTCCCCTTTCTTCATCTTTTTTAACTTTGAACTGATCTTGGAAAATCTTTACCGCTCCATTGTAATGACCGTCTACCGTTCTTGACCTTCGTGTAATCTAGGCGTCGATCAACCAATGATGAACGGTCATCCTCCTCTCAGGTCGTCTTCGTCTAACCCGAGACGACCGAACTGGTTTCTTCTTCTTTGGCCGGGAGGATGATTCCGGTTGTTGTTTAGGTGATGGTTGAGGTGATCGTTGTTGTTGGGGCTCAGGAATGTCTTCATCTTCATCACCGGTATATGTGAAGTAATCACCGGTTTTCTCCAATGGTGGTGGAGAATCAGTATCCCGAGGTTTATCAGATGATGGAGGTTGTTGAGAAGCTTGACTTGTTGATGTGGTGGTGGTCTTTGGCGGTGGTGGTGGCATGGATGATGATGACCCGCCAGTATAATTTTGACGTTTTACATTCGGGTCTTTATCTGTGTCATCATCATCATCATCTCTTGGTCGCTTCTCCTGACCAACTGCTTCCTTCCACGTTGTTTTTAGTTGATATGCAAGAAGTACCTCATAGAGCTTCGATTCATGTGAAAGTAGGAGCTCGAGGAGACATCGTGTAATCAACTGTGATATTAGATCGCCTTCATGACATTGGAGGCGGACCGTCGGGTTTGCATGACAGCCGGTGTTGTGGTAATCATTTGCCTGACCAGTGTCTTTAGCGTTGGGTAGAGTTGTCTTGAGAACATTTCTTTAGTCACTCCAGGGACAGTTTGGAGAAGGAAGTGATGAGTATAGTTCCTGATCTACTCGTCCATTTCTCCTTTAACATCTCTGTTGAGGAATGCCTTTATTTGTTCTCTTTCTCCTTCAAACGTTTCCATATCCTTAGAAAGCTTGATAACTTTGTCAGCTAGCATGTTCAATCTTCGTTCTTGTAAACTTTGTTTGCGTTTTCTAGACTGATTCAATGCCTTCTGGATCTTGCCTTTTGTGCGAGATGCCCAAGTATCGGCTTTCTTCTTATGATGATTTTGTTGTTGTTTCTTTGGATGGTGGTGGTGATGAGTGACATGATGATTCGTCTTTGGAAGTGTCATGGGGTTGTTCGGAAGATTGCTGAGGGTTGTTGTAACACCCCCAATTTCGTGATACGCAGCGGAATTCAAACTGGGTGTTACTTCATGGCACAACAGTCATAACAATAGAAAACGAACTCTAATGGAGTCGTTTTAAAAGATTTATCATTCGATTTATATAAATATCAGAGTTTACAAAAATGAGGTCCCAGTTGGTTCCATTGTTTACAAAATACATTAAATGAGTTTTCGAATGATAATAAAATTTATAGCCTTCTTGAGTATCCGTGCTCTTCCGTGCGAGCCTCGTACAATATGGACCTGAAATACATACTTAAAACTGTCAACACAAAGGTTGAGTGAAATTCATAGAGTTTGTTTGATGGTTGAACACATTATGTTGGTAGTGTGAGCTATAGACTCACACCAATGGTTTTAAAACAAAACAGTTATTATTCACTAAGCATCATGCAATCAAGGCGTTAACTTGCTGTCATATAATAGTAACCGATGCCCCAAGTAAGTAAAATTTGCCATTTTACCTGATGTACTCAAATATAGTGCATTTGTTTACCGGATCCTGGTCAAACAAACGGGATTCGTCAATCCTGATAGATCTATCCACAATATTCGCGCTCACTTCACTTGTGATTAATGATTCATGATTTGGGGACTTAAGATTGTACGTCACGGTAACTTAGTGCGAAGTAAAATAATCACATAAGTATAGAATTTGAAAGCAATGTGTTCGGTTTAAAATAAAACATGAAGGGTTTATAACTAATTTAAAAGTAATAGAAAGTAGGCTATAAGAACTGGCACAAGTAAATGATATCTAATGTATAATAAGAATGATGGATGATATCTTGAGAGAACTTCTCGAACAACCTAGAATAGGATGTTGCGACTTAGGATTGGAATAATGTTTAAGAAAACATAAACCATCCTATATCGTCTATGTTGATCATGATGTAGTACATGGTATTTGTGTATGTCATTTATAGAAATGGTCTAGTTGTGAAAGCGTATTTAGTTTATATATATGTCGTTACTACGTTAGGACCATCATAATTGGAGGTCATGTAGTAAACATTGAGGAGCTAGGACACTTTAAATCGTAAATCCAGCAACTCGTTCGATGCGTTTTACCCAAAATGAAACCCCTCACATGAAGCTCCCTAGTTTTGTAGCACTTATTAGATACATCATATGTTTTGAGTGAAGATTGTTATAACATAAAGTTTATCATGTTTTTAATAAGTATATAGTTTTACAAGTTCTCGTCATTTCATAAATATGATTACCTTAGTTAACGGTCTTGGGCAAACAAGCCTTGAGGCTTTAGCCATGGCCTTGCCGTGACTTTGGTCTTGACTACCATGGTCTTGAGACTTAGCTTTGGCCTTAGCGGTAGCGTGGTCTTGGCTTATGGCCATTAGGCCTCTTGGTTTGCTTTTAGTTGTGACAAAAGTATAGTTATGAGACTATATTTCTGACTGTTTTTTTTGAAATATTTTTGGCTATTATGCGTTTTCAAGGTCGAGCTTCATATAATCAAAGTAAAAGCGTCGTTCAGGACAACTTTAGTGTTTTTAACTTTTTGATGATTCGGACCGAGAAATACCATTTTAAACGGCCGAACTTCAGCTTGACAAGCTATTGGCGGTTCGCTTTTTGGTTTTGCTAACTTCTTTTGGCTATAACTTTTGACTCGTTTGTCCGTTTCGGGTAATTCAAATTGCTATGTTTACCTTTTTATCTTGTCTACCATATTATATAAGTTAGAAAGTCCATATGTTACTGATTTTAATGGTCTCACATGTGTAGAATATGACTAGTTTACTAGTTTGTTACTTTTATGACAATATGTGAATTAAAACAAGTGATTGAGTATATGTACATCATGAATCAACATAGTAACTATATATATATCATGAAATAGTTAAGATTATGAATAATAAAGATGAGATGATGGTGGTGATAAGTTGCTTACAACTTTTGGCTTTCAATAAGAAAGGAGTAACTTAGTAAGGATAGGACTTTGATTGATCACTTAAGACTTTGGATTAAGCTAGCTTTCCACACCTTGGCACCCTTGCAAACTTGAAGGTTGGTGATGAGTAATAAGTGACTTGAGTAAATTTAAACTCAAGAAGATCACTTAAACTTGCTAGAGATTTGATGTAGTAGTTTGATCTTTGGAACTTCCTTGCATAAACTTGGAGTTTATGGATCAAATGATGGAAGATATGTATGAATTGTGATATGAACGACCCAAAAAATATTATGAGGGTTCTTAGGATGCATATCACTTTCTATTTATAGGAGGGTAAGTTTGGTTAACCATATATTGGGTTAAATATTAACCATGGTTAAGTTAGGACACTTGTAAAGATCTAAATGAACCATGGTTAGGATGATGCCACCAAAATGATGACTCCCCCCTAAGTCAGCCATGAAGTGATGATAAGGCTTAGATGATAAGTCTTGGTCTTATCTTGAGTTTAAAGTAAGTTTTGGTTCCGTTAAATGCCAACCGAAGCCATAAAACGTAAAACCGGGTATCGTAAAATATATGAAACTTGTAGAAATGATGAGACTCATCATTATACTCCATATAAAAATATAAAATGGGTGATAAGTCTCATTGGGTGCAAAAAACACTACTTAAAGCTAGAAATACTGGTCAAAAAGCGTATCTGTGAGTTTTGAAAGAAACGAAATTAGGGAAGCAGTGAATTTATTTAAAGTAGACTAAATTAGTCTAAAAAGTGATATGAGATGTTAAAATGGTTTTAGTCATACGCGGGATAACTTCTGATTATTAAGGAAGTCTAAAACTTCGATTTAAGCAAAATGTAGAATGTACAAGGTTAATTTCTTTATGGTCAAAGGAGGAGGGAAATATGTTTGACTTTTCTAAAAATGTAAAAGTGTCAAAAATATTAGAAACACGATAGAATCGTTAAGTCACGGATGTAAGTAGAATTGTTTAAAGCGTAAGTTTAGTTTTGTTCTATACGGGCTTATTTGGTAATATTAAAATAATAAATCTTAAAATTCTTAAATTAATCATGAGTGATCTAAAAAATTTATCGTCATGAGGAAAATTGTCAGCCGATTGATTTTAGTTATGCTTGTGATGTTTAAGCGGTGGACCGTCTAAAGAAACTTTAAAGCGATGTTTACTTAATAACTTTTCTGAAAATGAACGATGGTGAACTCTCAGTTATTACTAAAATAATTTATCTTACGAGAATGTGGATTCAAAATTTTACGGGATGAATAGTGAAAGTGAATAGTAAATGTGAATAGTAAATTCTTGAAAATGAAAAGTAACCTAAAAATGCGGGTGGTTACAGTTGTGTTCAGGATTTTCCAGAATGTAGTTATCTATTTCCATCCTGATGCGTTCCTCTTCGGCCTTTTTAGCGACTTCTATCCGCGACCTTTTAGCATTCTTCTTTAGCTTTCTTAGCACGTTCCTCTTCCGCCCTTTCCTTTTTAGCTTCCTCAAGATCTTTATCTGTTATTCTCTCATCAGTCTCTTTTCGTCTTCTTCAAAGTCGAATGTTTACATATCGATTCTGTTGTTTCTCTGTAGATTCCTTGGTGGTGACATCAGTTCCTTTGGGTTGATTAACGGATCAAGAAGCTGATGCAGAGAACTACCACATTTGGAACCTCAAGGGCATTTAGTTTGTTGAATATTGAACTCTTTAGCGGCATGCTCCATCCTCTTGTTTGAGTTTTCTTGTCTGTTTGTCTCCATCCTCCGGATTATACTCAACATCTGAGTCTTCTTCCTCTTCTTCCTCCAGCTTCTTTCCTTTTATGGATGAGAATTTGTGAGTTTGTCCTCGACTGTGTAGATGTGTCATCTTTTTTGTGTTGAGTAGATAGTCACATCATCGACTCAGTTTGAGTGATCCTCTAGTGGAATTGGTTCTGAACTTTAGGGCTGGCGATCTCAAGATGGGACTTTCTCTTCCACGGGTGGATTTCCTTTCTTATACTTATTAGTGCTTCGGTGCTTCCAGCTCTCCTTGACCTTGAAGTTGTCTTCTCATCCATAAACCCAACTCTTCAAACGCCTTTGCTTCCTTGGTGGAGGGTGGAACGATTCATCGATAAATGCAATCAAGTAATCCATTCCACTTTGCTTGTTTACGGGTTGAGGAGTCTTTGAACCTCCCGATATTCAAGGTAGGCTCATACAACATTAGTATGTGTTTAGGTCATTGATTCTCGTAGGGATATCTTGGTGCTTCAGGGAGGTTGTGGATGGCAACTTTGCATATCTGATGAAAGGGATTTTGGAACCCAGGCTTCACAATTTTTGCATCATGTCTTCCCAAATTAATCTTGCATAGTCAATGTGTTTCCTATTATTCCCAAAGGTTTGAAGATGCATCGTATACCTGGGTGTTCATGTCCACTATCTCTCCACAGGAGGCTGACTTGTGTCATGATATAGAGAGTCCTCCAGGTTTGTGGATGTTCTTGAGATGAACAGCTTTGGAATGTTTGGTGATGATGACGAAGCTTCATCATATCAATGTCAACCATGAACTTCAATACTTCCTCTTCACTTGGTTGGAGCATTATTAGGTAGGGATAACTTGTAAAAGAAGAATGACACGAAGATCCGCACTGTAACTTTGACTTCTTTGGGTGCCAATAGTCACATTCTTTGCATCTTGACCGTCGATTTTTCCATAGTGTGTTGAGGCTGATGAATGTAGATTTGGACACCGAGAAAGCGAGTTAGATAGCATGAGATGGAAGGGATGATCCTCGAGGATGTCAAGCTAACTCTGCATGAGGATTCAGAACATGAGAAGTTGTCAAAGTCGACTCAAATATTGTTCTTTTCAATGGTTTTGTGGTAATCCACAGGGAAGATATCCATACATCGTGAGTTCATTAGGGCATTTAGATTTTTCGATAGGCGTCCATTTAGCGATCACGAAAGGTATTGAGACAAAAGAACCAACATATCGAAAGACATTATGTTTGTCTAAGTTTGTTTTTATTGTCCAATTATTTGATTGAATGTTATCATGTTTATGAATGTTACGAGTCCAAAGTCACATTAAGTCAATTGTATGAAGTTGACGTGATAAATTACGTGAGTATGTTAATTTTGAAGTTTTAATGTCCAATTATCAATTAAACACACAACATTTCAACTTTTGATAGCTTATGAGTAATATTTTGGTTATTTGTGACTTAAGAGTAACAATTACAAGTATCTCTACGTAACATGTCACAAACAAGGTGAAAAAGTTGGCTTCGCGTAAGAATGTGAGTTTATCCATAAAAGCATTGCGCTTTAGGCATGTAAGCTTAAGCGTAAAGGCAAGCCTTAGCTTATATGCTTTAGCGTAAAGCATACCCTTAGCTTATATGCTTGCAACAGCTTTTGGCAAAGGAGTTACGTAAAGGTTTACTGTAGAGTAGCCCTTAGGCCTAAACATCAAGTTTACGCATATCCTTCGGGATACGCGTGAATCCCTCATGAACCCTTATCGCGTAAGTTTTACGTAAAAGATTGCTCTATCGTAACCTTTCGCATAAGGTACTCATAAGCGTAATCATCATGAACACCTTAATTACGATTCTTTATGCTTAATCAACACGAAATTCATAAACACAATAACATGATTACAATACAATCCTAAAACTTCAGAATCACAAAAGCAGGCATAGATTGAACAAGTTATGCAAAGAATGAATGTAGCAGAGTTCTAAAACCCTAAACCTAGATTCTATCGTTAGCATTCAACCATAGAAATCATTAAGATTTCTTTGCTATCCTAGATGTCAAAGGAGAAGATCACAACAAGTTTTAACACGAAATACCCAATGAATCAAAAGATTCATGTTCTACGACCCTATAAACCCTAAAATTAAATTATCTCATTGATGTTTCTAGGTAGGATTAGGGGCCAATTTCATGTAATTAACATTGTTCTAAAGCTATCCTAAGCGTCTAATCATAGCCAAACACTCATATGCGTAAACCCCCAATTTCGTACATAAACACTAATTTTCAAACTTCTTCGATTTGAGTTTCTGGGTAATAACAAATGATGGAAATAGCTTAATAACACATTTATAAAGGTTTTGACATAAGCCATTTCATCATAAACACACTTTGGCACGATTCAAGTTCATACGCATAACTACAAAATCACTGTTTTTAAAAGATTGAACCGTTGGATTTGAAATATTTTTGAAACCAATGTTTATAAACATGATCTAAATCTTTTGGCACTTACAGTTTTTGATTTTGTAAGACGGATTTGAAGAACGAATGTAGTAGATGGATCTTGGAGGATATTTGAAATAAATGCTAGTAGTTATGCATTAAATGAAGTTGGTGAATTGTTTTTGTTCAAAATAGTTTTGAAATTTGACAAGTCTGGTCCCCCAATCTCAAAACTTTTCAACCAAGACCCATTTGCTTCCACTTTGGTTAGACAAAATACCATTTAAGGAAAGAAACTTAACGATACTCCCCCTTTACTTTAAAAATATTGAAAATTTTAAACATTTAAGTCCGAGGAGAGTATTTAACAAGATACATATCCACCATTTTGAAGAAACAACATATTTTTGGCAACATGCAAGTACAAGGTTTTATGAAACTGAAAAAATATTTTCTTTCTCCCCCTTAACACTTGTTCGTGAAAAATGGTGAAATGTTTGATTGAACACGGTGTTGATGGAAGTTTTGTACTTGCAATGTTTGGTTTTGATAGAAATTTAGATAGATGAATATTTTTGGATTTTATCTGATTTTATATTTTTGTATTTTGTTTTTGAAAATTATTTACAAAGGAGGTTTTGGTTTTTGTTTCAGAATGTGTTTAAAGTTCGTCGGTTCTTGAGTCAAACACCTCATACCAATTCGATTGAATCAAATCGATAAATCTTTGGGAGGCAAGGCTTTGGTGAGAAAGATCCAGCTAATTGGTGTTACGACCTACAAGAAATTATAATTCCATTTGTACCACATGCTATTTGATGAAATGATATGAAGATCGATGTGCTTTGACTTGAGTGTTGAAGGTGTTGCTTGAGATCACAATAGCACTTCGATTGTCCAAGATACTGATTGTCAAATACATAACCATAGTCTTTGAGTTGTGTTCTCATCCAAATGACTTGAGCACAACAAGCGGACATGGCTACATATTACGCTTGATTGAGGACGATGATGTACAATCCTGTTTCTTCGATTGCCATGACACCAATTTATCACCATGGAATTGTAAACCTCCGAAAGTACTTTTTCGTGAATCTAAGCATCCTGCGTGGTGGTCCAGAAAAAGCTATTAGTTCAAACCGAATCCTGGTACCGAGATCCTAAATTAATGGTTCCCTTTCGTATCGGAGGATTCTTTTAGCCTCGGTGAGGTGTCTTTCGGTCGTGATAAATATGAGAGAATACAATGTCGCCCATCAGGCTATTAGATACATAAGAGACCCAATAATACCGGTATTTATTAGGGTCAACATTTCCATGTAAATCGGCATCAGTTTGTTGGTTTGTGCCATTGGTGTTGCATAGGTGTCACAACTTTGCATTCCATGTTTATTCAATATTTCAAGAGCATATTTGGACTGACTTAAGAAAATACCACGGGGTGATTGATGAACATGTAGTCCTAAGAAGAACGTAAGTTCACCCATCATTGACATTTCAAAATTTGTTTTCATTAGTTTTGAAGAAGCATTTGAGTACTTTTTGTGGGTAGAACCAAAATGATGTCATCCAAATAAATATGAAAAATTAAAATGTGTGCCCCATGATATTGAATAAACAGTGTTGGGTCGACCGATCCTTTGATAAAATTATGTTCAAGGAGAAAGGAGGACAACTTATCATACCACGCCCGAGGGGCTTGTTTGTGCAGTAGAGAGCCTGTTCGGTTGTAGGCGTGATCGAGTGCGGATCAACAAATCCTTGACGACTAACATATACGTTTCCTTGGTTTACCATTGACGGTTTTGACATCCATCGATGTGATGTTCATGAGCAGCGAATGCCAGGAAAAATCCATTCACAGTCTAGCTCTGAGGATCAAATGATTCTACAAAGTCAATACCTCTTTCCGCTTATTTATACCCTTAGCCACCGAGACATGACTTGTTTGGGGATAACCGTGCCCTCGACATCTTGCTTTTCCAAATCTATTTGATACCAATGGCGTAGACCCGTGTTGGACTTTCAATCAATTCCCCATACTTCTAAGCGTTTAAGCTGGTTTAGCTCTTCTTGCATGGATTTAATAAGCAAAGTCATTGCTTCTTTAGTGTTTTGGGTTGAGATTGACAAGCGGTGAGATGCATAAATGCAGTGTTCTCGATCCGAGCAGCTTGTCTAGTTATGGCTGATTGGGTTGCAATAATGTTAACAAAAGGACGGTCTTTAGTCCATCGGTGTGTGGAGGGTTGATGTTGGTATACATTGTGCTGATGGTGGATTCTGGGATGGTAGAAGATTAACAACATCGAGGTTGCGATTCCGATGCGAAAGGGTTAAAACGCATTGCCATCATAATCCGCTGGTGTAGGTACATCTTGATTAAGAGGATCACCATTAGAAGTGGTTTGTTAAAACATTGTTAGATTCAATTGGAGGTGCATCATCAACGATTGTTGTTGTTTAGGGTGTATCACGGATTGAAATATTATTAGGTTGAATTGGGAAACATTTGATACATATGGAACGTTGATCAAGATCATCACTAAACAAAGGAGCAAAATGTTTCCATCGACGATGAGTGAGTTGAAAATTGATCGGTTGATGATTGGGGAAGTTGAGACAGTTATGTTGGGTTTCAAGTCTTTTTCCTCGAAGCCATTTATGTGAGCTCATCAAAATTAGGCGTGAATGGTTTCCATAATTTTTATTTGTCAGACGATTCGGATCCGTATCCCTTTGAGTTTTGAGTATCCACGAAGAATCCAATGTCGGCTTTGGCCTTGAGCTTACCAAATTCATCACGATCATTATTCGGGGTAACAAAAGGCACCAAATACATGAAAGTGTTTGAGATTTGGTTTTCTGTTATGGATAAGCTCATAAGGTGTTTTGTTGTGACGTTTGGTTATCATAGAACTATTCGAGTGTAGCATGCACGGTTGACCACGGCCACGCGTAATGTCTGAAGTTTTGCATTGATCAACATTGTTCTTGCAGCTTCCACAATGTATATGATTTAGTCTTTAGACAACTCCATTTTGTTCTGGTGTCCGTGCAATTGATGTTTGATTCTCAATTCCCACTTTCTCATAGTAATCTCGAAGAGTTTGATTCACAAATTCAATTCCTTTATGCATTGACTTGTCTAGCGTGTTCGGGTGAACTTGAATTTTGTGAGAAAGGTGATGATCATGTGTGGAGCTTGATCTTTACCGAAGAAAATAAACAATTCCATCTTGAGTAGTCATCAACATTTACTAGAATGTAGCGTTTGCCATTAATCGCACTGCGCGTGGACCCAATCTATGTGAAGAAGATGAAGGACATCTTTGAGAGTGTGGTCCTTTTTGAAGGAAAGTGAGCAGTGCTTTCCACTTATTCACAAGAGAGGCATAAGTGATCTTTTGAATACCAAACCGTGGAAGACCTTCAACTAGTTTGTGTGTCAAAGATTGGTTATGGTTTGAAAGTTCAAATGTGAGAGTCTGCGGTGCCATATCCATGATTTTGTAGATGTTGCCTTAGAAAGTAAACAAATGGGAGATGAAGCGATCATGTCTTGCAATGAGATTGTATAAAGGCATGATGTGCAGTTTCTAGACATAAGATCATTTCCTTGTAGATCACGAATGAAACAAGTTTTCTCCCTAAAAGCAACTTCCAAAACACCATCATAAAGCTAGGACTAAAAAATAATTGGCCAGGACCTTCCACATAATAAACCCACTAATTTGATGTTCCCATTGATGTAGTCTCCGGTAGCCCATGATAGATCTTGATGAGCATTCTCGAACACGCAGTCCGATGAACTTTGAGAAAATTTTGAGATTGCACGTCATGTGCGAGAACATCCGCTATCAACAATCCAAAGGATGATCGTATCACTGCATTATACAGACAACAGGTGGAATAGAAGTAGAGGTGGAACCAAGAGTTAGAGGGTTTAAGATTCTGATTCTGATTGAGACACACATATTTATGATTTTAGGAATCCATTTAAATCCTAGTGTATTTTGTAACCATCTCTGCCAAGTCCAACTAGTTTGTGCTTTGGTCTTAGTGAATGCACTAGGATATTCTCTCTTCTAGGAGGTGAAGTAGGTTCTATTGGTACATCAATGATATTTGCAGAAACACTAGAAGGCGGTTTACCTAGCACAGACTTAGAAGCATTAGTGGGCCTAGAGGTAATGCATTTTCTATATTTCCTTTTACGAGATAAGATAGATTTAGCAACACATTTATCATGACAACCAGAAAACATGCTTTTATGACAACCAATACAAGATGCTTCAAACAAAACATTCAAAGTACTTAAAGGTTCAACATTCGTTACATCACTTTGTCTATCACATTTGTCTAGAAAATGTCTAAAGTAGGTGCAACAGGTTTTACCCAAAGTCCTAGTGTGTTCTTCAACTTCAAAGGTCTTTCTTGATCTTCTCTTATGTTGCAACTTCCTACTCTTCTCTTTTTTTTGCTCTTGTTTGTAGAAGTGCTAACGCTAGGATTAGAGGCAACTACTCGATAGAAGTGGAAGGAAGCACATTAGTATCTTGTGGTTTGTCATTAGGCGTCCTAGTCAATTTTAGCGTTCGGGTGCAAGGATATTTGTGTTACTAGACTTATCTTTCTTAATATTCACCAACTCCTCTTTCAACTCTATGATAGTGTGCAACAAATCTTGGTTTGGAGGCGAATGTTTCCATTAATGTTTAAGACCTCTTTAGTGTATGCAAGATGATTATCAAGTTCTTGTGATGCTTTATCACGAGTCTTTTGAGCAAATCAAATATGACACCATATTCAGTTTTGACTTTGGCAATTTCTTGTTCATATTTTGAAATTTAACACTTTAAAGACACATTTTCCTCATCCAGTCATTCAAGTTTTAGTTCAAAAATTGGAGCACTCGACTGTTTGAGTTTGTTTTGCAAAGCGAGTTCGCGATCATTACAATCTTTTGACACCATAGAGAGGCGTTTTACAATGAAATTTCATTTAACAAAAGTTCATTTTAGCTTTCAAAGACTTCGATTTGAGGCATTATTAACATTCTCAACATTTTCAACAAAATCACAGAATTAATGATAATATCGGATGTAGAAGCGGCGGTATGATACAAAACAATAAACATGGTATCGCGCATATAACATCTTCAAGAGTCGTCGACATGGTTTCAAAAGATTTGTTTTTTGTTTGGTTTAAAGTTCATGCCTCGTTTGCATTGAAAATTGTTTTCATTGGCCAATCTCCTTACGATCCCGTTCCCAACATTTTGCACACATACGAAGATTTCGAACATGGGGTAAAAGTTGTTTTTGAAAAATATCCATTTGTTTTCTAGCATAAGGCGATTGAAAAGTTTCAACTTTTATTTCCGAATTACGTTCAATTTCTTGTTCCAAAAGATTAAGGTCAGACATAAATGTATCAAAATATTTAAGTAATTGACATCTTTCGGGTGATGGTGTGGTTTTACTCAAAGAAGGTAAAGGACCATTTATTTGTGCAACTTGTTGGACGGGAACAACATTAGAAGAGGACTCAAGAATTGGTGTGATAACCCACGGTGTCTTTGTATTATCCTATTGTTTGACAAAATTCATTTTTGAACAACCAAATGGTTTGTTATATTCAACATTTTCCATTTTCAATCGACTCTCGTCATGGTAATTCCTCTTCGAATTATATTCAACAACACTCCTAATGGAATCATCAATTCTATGTTCTACATTGTACACTTGAGGATTTGGTTTGAATGCTCTATGTGAAAAACGTGGTTTGTAATCAGCAGGATTGGCCCATATCCATCTGGATTCGGCTTAAAAGTAAACTTTTGAATTGTTGTGATTGACTCACTGTTGGGTTCGTTAATTTGAGTTGATAATGGAAAAACTAATAAGCTACAATGTGACAAGAATGAAGCTTGAAGGACTAAATATGACCAAGGAGAAATCTTCTAATTATAGAAGATTACAGGAAAATCCTCTATATGTTTTATATTATTTAGTCATTAATTCCCTGTAAAACTTAATTCTCTAGTTTATAAAGAGAATCTGAGTTCTTGTTTTTAGTGTGTGTCAAGATGTAAAACACCAAAGGGGTGGTGTTGTGTGTGTCTAGGGCGATGAGTTTGTATAGCGCCTAGACTGGTGATGTCGACTAGTTGGTGAGTCTCAAGGATCCATGATTACTTGTTATAGATAGATACACCGCCCTCTGATTGATCGTAGGATTGGGGCTATGTTGGTTGTGTTTGTAATAGAATCTGAGATGATGGCGAAGAAACCTTGTAGCAATAACAATTATGTTTTGATGTATTCCGATGCGTATTATTATTTAATGTTATTGTGATCCTAGATAAGGTTTAAACAACCTCGAGAATCGATTCTAACAAGTGGTATCGTTGAGTTGCTCTTGATATGCAGGATTTACTGAGTTTTAGGAAGAAGGAAGAATTTTCAAATTTGAAAATTTTCGTATGGTTCTATGCCTTGTTTTCAAGCGGCGATAACTATTAATTAACCGTTGGATCGGGACGAATTTTGGACTGGAAGTTCTTGGTATATCAAGGAAGGTTTCCACCGGAGGGATCGTTCATCTGATGTCTGAGTCGAAAGTTATTCTGTGTTAAAAATGGCTGCTGAGAGAGGTACACAAAGTCGATTTTTTTTGGGTTTTTAGGGCTTCTTCATTATTTTGTATTGCTGCTATAAAACCCTAACAACGATTATCTCATTTTCATTAGACAAAGAAAAACCAAAGAAGCCTTAAACCGATTCTCTCTTGACAACAAAATCTTTAAATCTGTTACACTTGGGATCTGGTTTTGATTGAGTTTATGAGGTACGAGGGTTTCTGAGGAGTTCATTAGGGTTTGGGTTTTGCTGCCTGCTACTCATTCTAATAGATGTAGTACTAGTTTGTGGTTTCATGGTGTTACTGCTTACACGCTTGATATACATATTCAGGCTAATATGCTACTGCTCCAGATTCGTTTTTTGTACTGCCCAAGAAATTCAACAAGAAGACAACAAAGGACCAATGGACCACACAAAATTTTAAAAGATCATCACATGTTGACTGCCGCTAGAAGACAACGATGTAGGGTTCATAGTACAAGATGCTTATTTGTTTGAATGGGCAGGCTATAAGGATAATGAATCGACCATCTTATGATGAAAAGTATTGGAGCATGTTGAATTAATCATGTTTTTTGGTACTTAATACTAGTCCCTATCGTATTCATGTTATTTAGAATGTGTTAAGTGGTGATACTGGTCGAATGAATATGCTGCTGGTTGTTCAAAGTTAATACTCCTCTCGTAACTTATGGTTAATACTGTTCTACATGGGTTAATACTGATAGTACTTCTTGAATAGCGACAGTTTAGCGACAGATCAACGACAGTTATTGTGTCACAAAAGGCCATGGGAGGAAGGAGGTATCAAATTTGCAATAGATTAGCAACAATTTAGTGACAGAAAAAGCGTTGCTAATTGCTATCGGAGGAAGGAGAATGCAAATTTGTGATTTTGTAGCAGTCTTATTCTTGAAAAAGTGTTCCGAGATAGCATGATTTTTAGTACTGACTTTGAAAAATTTAATACTGTTGCATATTGAGTAGGTGATGAAGTCGGATAACACACACTGTTTGGATTTGAGGGGAAGCATGTTAATCGTGATTTGGTTACGAAGAGTTAATACTTTTAGCTTTAAAAAGTTAATACTCTTGGCTTTGGAAGTTAATACTCTTAGCTTTCAAAGTTAATACTTTTAGTAGAAGTTAATACTCTTAGTACATTTTTAGTACTCTTGTATAGTACATGCATGGATTTTTGGTCTTAACACGTTCATGGCTCGCTTCTTTTGCATAATTGATTACTTAAGAAAGGCGCGATCACCTATTTGAAGATGAAGTGGAATTATTTGAGTTTGTGTTTTATCATACCTTTTAGTAGGAGGTAACTTGTTCATACGTTCATGTGACAACGAATTGACGAATAGTAGATGAAGTATTTAGATCAAGTTTATTATGATCTTCCCCTATACTATTGGGTATACATTCGATGTCATCTTTAGTGCAAGATATAATACATTGTGTTTGGATTGTTCTACTTCAAAGATCAAGTTGGTTATACTTGGTTTCTTCATCAGTAATCATTACATAGAGCCTACATTCTTCAAATGGTTAACATATGGTTTCAGGGGAAGCTTAATGTTTAAATGATTAACCATTTATATGCTACATCAAGGTGAAGGTTTTTGCTACTACTTGTTGGTATTTTACTATTGGTTCGAATTTCTATTGCCTTAATTTCATTTTTAGTGCGAAAAACTTCATGGAGGGTATCTTGAGGCATTGGAAAAATGGATTGGTTGTATGATATTGGTTCGTGGTTTTGAAGATCAAAGTTGTTTCTACTTAGCTTCAACTAGTGGATAATGGCAAAAAGGGGAAGAAGAGTCTACCTGAAGATTTGCAACTTGAAGATCCTTGATGGTATAGCATGGCTTAAGGGGAAGTTTCGTTCATCGTGTAGTTTTGCAATTATCAACTAGGGGAAGATTGTTGGGTTCGTTAATTTGAGTTGATAATGGCAAAACTAATAAGCTGCAATGTGACAAGAATGAAGCTTGAAGGACTAAATATGACCAAGGAGAAATCTTCTAATTATAGAAGATTACAGGAAAATCTTCTATATGTTTTATATTATTTAGTCATTAATTCCCTGTAAAACTTAATTCTCTAGTTTATAAAGAGAATACAGGTTCTTGTTTTAGTGTGTGTCAAGATGTAAAACACCAAAGGGGTGTGTGTGTGTCTAGGGCGTGAGTTTGTAAACGCCTAGACTAGGTGATTGTCGACTAGTTGGTCAGCCTCAAGGATCCATGATTCCTTGTTATAGATAGATAACACGTCCTACAGTTGACCGTGTAGGATTGGGGCTATGTTGATTGTGTTTGTAACAGAGTAGAGATGATGACGAAGAAACCTTGTAGCAATAACAATTATGTTTTGATGTATTCCGCAGCGTATTATTGTTTAATGTTATTGTGATCCTAGATAAGGTTTAAAAAACCTAGAGCATCGATTCTAACACTCACCGTGTTTATAAACAACATTTCGAAACTCTTTGATTTTGTTTTGTAAATCGACAATTTCGTCAAGATACTGATCAATTCTCGTCCTTGAATGTTTTTTTGTACTCGTAAAAACTATTTTTGACATGTTAACAACTCAGACTTGGCTTTTTGAGTTTCCAAAGCAAGAGCGTTGATTTGTTGTTGATGATCAAATTTTTGTTGTTCTATTTGAGAAAGCAATTCATTCTTGGATTCGACTAGATCACGTATCTTTATTTCCAAAGATTTTTCATTTTGGTATGATTTTGAAAAAGCTACTTCAAAATTGTATTCACGTTTCTCTTTTGTTTCAAAATTATTGATTTGTAACTTATAGCATTCATTATCCTTAGTTAACAGTGCAATTTTAGCATTAAGTCTCTTATTAATCTCAGTGCATTTCTCTAATTGAGATTGGGTGGTCTCAAATAAGGTCATGAGCCCGGGATCTGGATTAGAAAAGGCTCATTTTGTTCAACTTGAGTCTCAACATAATCATTATTTAGATCCTCAAATATAATCATGGAGTCAACTTTATTATCAAACTGAACCGTAAGGTCATATTGATCGTCAAATGTAACTACGGGATCCATTTGATTATCTTTGTGATGAGATGTAGAAGGCTCATGTTGAACACTCGGCCTCGGGATGCAGATGCGTAAGGAGATATCGATCATATATTAGACATATGTTAGATCTCTGTACTGAGACAAGCCATCGTGTCATACACTTGGGCTGTGTCACTCATGTGGTGCTCTTGCATGTTTCCCATTAACATCACAAATGCTAGCTTGCAAGTCCTCCTTGTCATCATTAGATTCGCATTAGCCATGAAGCTCGCTTCTTGTTGGTAAGTGTTCCACCAAACTTCATCCTTGAGAGCCAAGGGTAAAGCCTCCTTGTGATAGGCGCTACCTCTGGTTCTTGGCTTTGGGCAAGCATTGGCCAGATGACCCTTCTCGTTGCAGTTGTAGCATCGAAGACCATTAATCCCAGTCTGAACATTTGAACCCGTTGGTGTGGAGCACCCATGTTATTCCTTCCATTAGCATTAAATCCTTGACCACTACCCATCTGACGACCATTTCCACGGTTCTAAACCTCAACCCTTCCATTTTTAACAACAACTTGATTTCTTGTGTTTGATTATGTACGAAGACGGTTGTTTGGATTGTTAGCAAATCTCCCGAAAGCTCGATCAATTAGCAAAAATCATTGATTCAATTAATCGAACGCTGCTGCATCCTCATCTGATGTTTCACTGTAAAGTGCTGAATCAGTGTAGTTGTTGTAAGGAACCAGTTGAGTTTCTTGTGATTGATGTGAAGGATCATATGGAGTAATCGAAAGCAGATTGTTGTGGTGGATTTGTGAAGACAGTTGGTAGATTTGGAAATTGAGGATAACAAGCTTGAGTGTACAAAGCAAGAGTTTGATTATCCGGTAGAGTTAAAGATGCAGTGGACTCCACCTGAGAATTCTATCTTTGTCTACTTCCTTTTGATGGTGCTTCAAATAGTCATACAAAGAACCGTATGTTGCTTGATGAAGATTCTTAGCTTGACAGATGAATGTAACATACTTTTCCCACTCAAGACCAAGACAGCTGAGGAACTTTATATTGATTGCAATCCTTGGCATAATGATGTCGCAGGTTTGACCAAGTCATTGATGATGTCCTGAGAACCGATGATAGTATGACTCTAATGATTCCCCTGGTTCAATCATGAAATTCTCATAGGATAAGTAAAGTTTTGATTCCCTATCTTCTTGATTGAGTTCTGTGCCTTCCATTAGAAGATGAATTTGTTCCCACATAGCTTTGGCAGTTTTTTGAGCATCAACACTGCGAAGAATCAGATTGGGTAAACCCATAAGGATATATTGCATTGCAAGTTCATCTGCTTCCAAGGGAAGTAGTTGTTCAAAGATGAGTTGATCTAGTCTCGAGAGTGGTGGTAACATCATCTCTGGTGGATCGCCAGCTTGGATCTCCGAGGACTGTTGTAGTAGGCATTTGAAAAGGACCTTCAATAATGACCTTCTTCAAAAACTTACCATGTGGTTTCTTGAGATCACAAAAGTTAAAAACCTTATCACCCATTGATCATAGTTTCCGGGAGTGAGCATTGGAGGTCTATCAAGGGATCTAGCTTCATGAATGGATTGTTGGCTGCTTAAAGGTTCACACATCTTTGCAAACCAAGAAGGTTCCTTCTGTGTTGTGACATTCATAGCATACTTAGCTGGAAAATGATATTGGAAGTAGTTAGCATGTTGATATTGTTGACGAGGGTTTGGTCGAGGGATTTGTGGTGGAAGAGGTTGTACTCCTTGAGGAAAGTATACTGATGATGGTTGTTGAAATTATTGTTGAGGGTATTGTTGTAGTTGTTGTTATTGAGGATACTCATGAGGAAAGTAGTTGGAGTATGGTGGTTGAGACATCTTGAAACTTGTGTTGATGATGGATCTTTGTAGTCGAATGAAACTTGATGTAGTTGGTAAAGTACACTTAGGCGTAAACAAAGCTTAGGCGTAAACTGTTGATCTTACGCGTAACTTCCTCTTACGCGTAAACAAGTGCTTAGGCGTTAATTTTTGATCTTACGCGTAACTTCCTCTTACGCGTAAACAATCGCTTAGGCATAAATCCTTCATACATGTAAGCTTTAGGTTAAACGTAAGCTTAGGCGTAAACTAAATGCTTAGAAGTAAGAACCTTACGCGTAAGATAATCTTAGGTGTTGAAAACTAGAAGACCTTGATAGATCTTGAGCTTCGTAGATCGTTAGTATGGCTTATGTAATCACAAACAAACTAAAAGAAAATCTCTACAACTTGTATTCTTTAGCGGAATATAAACACAAGTATAAAACACAGATAACTAAGAACACTTTGATCCTCTATGGATCGTTATATTAAGAACTTGTAAAAATCTCGTACATGATTCATTCTATTGTGTTCCTTTCGTAGACAAGGAACCCTAACTTCTTCTCTAAGAAACGTAAAACTAAATAAGATATACACAATTACTTCCTAATAAAGCTCATGCATATCCTAACTAACTATAGAAAATACGGAATAACTATATCCGCAGAAACAAACTAATAACTATATAACTTCAGTAGAACTATGTCTTCTGTAATCCATACACTTCGCAGAATCCATTCAAAGATAATCTTCAAAGATAATTGTACTTCACATAATTCCCAACAATCCTCCCTAAACCTGAATTTGACTTGGTTCAGTTCCAGTTTCTTGATAGATCTTTAACCTTGCAGCATTAGAGGATTGTAGTCAAACATTATCAGCAAAGAATCAAAACAAAATCATCTCTTTGATGAAGAAACTCTAAAACTCCATATCTTTGCAAAGAACAAATGACAACATGTACATCAAAACATATTAGTTTCATACTATTCTCATCACATCCGGTGTGTTAACTCCTGTGAGAGGTGAATCATTGAAAATAATGGATTTGATGTCTCTTTACCAATAGCCATCACTACCGGAGTAGCCAAATGTTTAAGTTCGAAAACCATGGTACACTGATAACCATCTGATTTATTAGCAAATCAGCAACCATGAACCGATTTGAAATGTCTTTACCGTAGCCGCTTGCTCGGGACTAGTCAATTCTTAAAATTGGTGAACCGATGACCAAATATGGTATTCCAATGCCTTTACCACAAGCCATATACAAGTGGGCTAGTCAATTCTTGGATTCCAAAAAGGAATAAACCATGGTGAATTGATGACCAAACAACACTCAGCAATTAAGCATGGGTGGTTGTAAACCCTATGATTTTGAGCAAACCATTACAGCTATCAACAGATTTGATGTGTCTTTACCAAAGCTGTACCCTTTGGACTAGCCAACTCTTTGACATACACAAGGTATATCTGGTGAGTTAAAAACCATCATGAATATACAACAAACCTGCAATAAAAGTTAGACAAAACCAAAAAGATTTTTTTTTTTAACTAAGAAGAAAACAAAGAAACAAAAATTACAAACCATACAGAGTACCATAATCAAGATGAACCTCTATGTGCCATAAGCTGATTCTTAATAACGCCAACACATTGTTCAACATTCAAATTATCATTGCCAACAGGATTCGGAGGAACTTCCAACTTCTAGATAAGCATTCTTTCCATAAGCTTCATAGATAATGGATAAGTTCTCTCAGTAAACATACAGACAGTTATACCACCCTTTGTCTCAACCACATGCACACGAGGCAGAGGATAAAATCTCCAAGACGTAACCCCATAAGTGTTCTTCTAAATAAAATATCCTTTACCATTGGGAGATACAGAATCAAACAAAACATGAAGATCACCAAATAAATATAACCCAGAACCCTTTGGTGCATTAGAATGGTAATACTTATTGACAAGGTTATACAACATAACCAAATCTGCCTTGCAACCAAATGCAAGATTTCCTTCAAAAAGTTAAATTGCATGGTGGTTTGATCCAAATGATGAATCATATTAAGTTCATCATCTGTCAAAGACCAATTAATCAAAACATCATGAGACCCTCAGAAAATCGCAGCAGATCCTTCTTTGATAAAATATGACTCAACCGCCTTTAAATCCACATGAGTATCCTTGTGAGATGTCTCAACCTTAATATGCTTACGAGATGATCAATCCGAAGCCGTTTCTCACAGATTTCCTTAAAGAAGAGAACTTTCATTTAGCCATCCTCTTCTTCGTCCTACCAGAATATAGATGTTCAAGATGGAATATCTTCGATTCTCGCATTAGCTGTACGAAACACTACCACGTAATTCATTCATTCGCAAGCTCCTTTCTCACTGTGTAGATTTGACATTACTTGTTTCAACTTCCTTAAACAGATTATCTCCTTCTCAGACAACAGATTTCACAAATGAAGTTGAAACTGCACATCGATGTCTCGAAGAAACCATAGAAGGTTCACAGAAGTTTAAGAAACTTTGTCGCTTGAACTAGGAACTTCGATGAGTTGCTTCAGCAGAAACAATAGAAGGTACTCAGAAGAAACCCGGAAGATGAAGGAATAGCTTCAGAGGCTTCGAAGGAACCACTTTGGAGACATCATCTTTGATGGAATATCATCAAAATTATCCACAATCTCAACAAATTTAGGTCTTTTGGCCCGTAGAGCACCTATATGTCCAGCAATCCTTTTCAAATTTGAAGAAGGTTTTGAAGATGATGAAGAAAACTTCATGATATAATTATATTTTGAATCGTAACAGGGATCGAGCAAATCAAAACTTGCTTCATTGTTAAACCTCGAGTTATATACCGAAGAACTCGATTCTTCACCACCATTCTCATTTTGCTTTCTTCCGAGCTTCAGCTTAGTGGTCTCTCTCTCTTAGCCTTGTTATTTTGAGCAATTATAACTTTCTTCTTTGCAGCTTCTTCTTTCTTTCTTTGTTGTCCGCGAGCCATCGTTTGAGCCACAAATTGCTCACTATCAAAATCTGCACCCAAAATACTCTGAGCAAGTGAAGGATTAGAAACAAATGCTTGCGAGTATAAACATCCCAAGGTTCAAGCATCCGAGTAGCCATTGCATCTAATTCTTTTCGTCTCTCGAGGCAATTTAGAAATAGACTCAACTTCAGTTGTTTAGCCAATTCATCAGTTTTCTTCAAATTGGCACATTCATCTAACATCCTCTGTTGTGCTAACCTTTCCTGTTCACTAACCGACCGACCAAGCTCAAGATCAACCGCTACTCCTTTCCCTTTATCGAAGATTCAAAACAAAGATCACCAAGGAGTATCGCTTAAAGGAACTTCGAAGATTCGTCCAGATGTGCTCAGAAGAAACATGTTGAGATAAATCTTCAACAGGTGTTGAAAATACATCTACTTCAGGATTCAAATTAAAATTCCTTCCGAAGGAAAACTTCAAGTATCGTTGAAAGGTATAGAAGCTGGTTGAGATAGCACATTTGAAGCTTGACCACCAAGACTAGCAATGTCCATCAAAGGATTAGCAAGAACAACATGTTCTTCAAGAGTTGAAATATCCTCACTTTGCAATATATCCTTGTGCACAAATTGCTTTCTTCTCCTTCTAGTAAATAAAATTAGCTCCTTTTAGGGCATGGATGTATCAATCTTGGAGTAGAAACATTAGATTCTTGAGCCACATTAGCCAACATATCAAGAGATGAAACCGATCATCCATGTCCTCCTCATCGGAAGAAACATCCAATCTCCTTTTTCTTCTCTCGACCCAGCTTGTACTTCCAAATCCTAAACCTTTCTTTTCAATTCAACAATCTCACCACCAAGATTAGATTTAGTCTCTCCAAGCTCCTTCTTGAGATCAAGAACTTCGCTACATACTTGTTCACTAAAGCATACAAAGATGTAAGTGTAATAGGGTCCTCGCCCACCATCAGATTGCTCTGTGGGAATGGGAGCATCATTGGGCCTTTTAGAAGAAATATCAACATGCTCAATGAATGGAACACTATCATCAACTGAATCTCTAACAGACTAGGAGTAGGCGACCTATTAAACTGTCTCAACCTCATCATGAGGAACTCAGATAGGTGGTGGACTAGGTCTAGGTGAAGGTGTGGGTAGAGGTTGGTCAGGAGAAACATTAGATGCTTCAAAGAATTTTAGAAGGGCCCTCATCAATGGCAAATGAAGGATTACCATCGCCAGTAACATTGGTAGAAGGTAAATTAACAACATTATCCTCATCGCCAGCTTCATTTCCCGAGGCAACATAGTCTAGTAAAGGATAATGTGTCTCCTCAAATTTAGTTCTCATTGAAGCAAAAAGTTTAGCAGATAAAGCTCCTATGGGATAAAAAGCTTGGGTTTGGGTAATAATGTCTAAAATAATTTGCAAAAACCTAGGGTACATTAAAAACTTGTTCTTTTTCTTAGTTATATTCTCAACCATATTATCAAAAATAAACCTAGAAAAATTATAAGTTAAACCCTCAGATAGACATATAATACCACATCCCAATTGAGTAGAAAATTGATCCCATCCTCCCGATTTATTGCTTAAACATCACGAGCAATGTATGAACCAAAACCTCCACATAGGACAAAGCTGATTCTTTAACCACATGTCAGTCCTTGTACCTTGATATCCAATCGCACTTAGCCCATCAAGTACCACTGCAGCATTAGAATGATAAACCCCATTCTCATCATCCAACTGAAGTCGTCTTCGTATCAACTCCTCGTCTTTGTATCAACTCCTCTGCCACAATCTCTGTTTTACTTCGCTTTGTAGCAGTCGCCCAAAATTGAATAACCAACGATTCATATATTGTATTCGTAGAACATGTTAAAGCGTAATGAATCTTGGACCTCTTTAAGAATTCTACCATGGGTTTATACAAATCATCTCCCTTAGCCGTTCCCAGAAAAGCAACTTTATTATGATCGTGCTTGAATTGAAGTGCCATGAGAACTTTAGATAAAGAGTTATGATGTAATCAACTGAAGGTGGGTTTGAAACGAATAAAGAGGGAATCGGTTATGATTAGACGAAGATATGCGAATAGGTTATAGGTAGAAGTTTCCCAAATTGTGGTCGAATATATTAAGTTGTTGACCAGACGACGTGTAATACAACCTGTTACCTAATTCAAATTCCAACCGCGTAAACAATAGTCAATCACAAGTTTATACAATCACAGAAGCAATTCACGATTTAAGAAGCTTCAAGAAATATCTTTTTACTTTGTTTCACCCAACTCTCATTAATTCTCATTAAGCCTTGAACCCGTCTATAAAACAAACCCCAATGCACTCTTAACACTCATCAAATACCCCCAATTTTCATCACAAACCCTAACTTCATCAATGCTCCAAAATTAACCATAATAAAGCATGAGTACTAAACCAGAGATTGTAAATCCAACCTCTTCTTCATCATCCATTGATTTCCTTCAGTTCTTTCCATATCCATATGACCCACGACCATTGAAATCCCCATTTCTCAGTTCTTCAGATGATGATAGTGTAGTGAATCCAAGTGAATCTTCTGATGACTCTGATGGGTCCACTAAGAAGAGAACATCTTACTCCCAACCTCCAGCACCTCAACCTCAACAAAGCCCTCGTGCCGAAAGAGAGGTTGTGCTTGCTCTCCCTGCACCATGTTTTGGTGCTTCATCACATAACGTATAAGGGAAGGGCTTAAGGAAGGTGGATGGATTGCTTTTTGGTGAAACCAAGTAGATGAAGCACATAAGACACGTGTTGTCATCTTCATCATCATCGTTTTCATCAATCCATTCTCCCCATTTTGATCCTTAGATTCTTCGTCGTACCTGTCATGCATATCCAGCCATCGAGATAGAAGGAATGGGTGGTTATGCAAGACATCACAAACGCATATCCAGCAGTTGGAATAGAAGATATGAGCGATCATGCATATCCAACAATTTGTTGGAATAGATGATATGAACTAGTGTTTAGAATAGGTTTAGTAGTCCTTGTATTTCCATTTGAAGTTGATTGTACTCTGTAAGCTATAAGTCGTAAACCTGCTTCTCTAATGAATGAACAATGACCTTCAAGACTTCTCTTGAATGAACACTTTAACTTCAAGTATTTCTCTTCAGGAAACAAATTGCTCACTTCAACATTGATTTGTAAGAAACAACTTCAAAGCTTACTTGACCATCTTTCATTTGACCAATCATGATGAACTTCAACTTTATAAGGCAAACTGCAAAACAAAACAAACAGAGCAACACACAAACCAAACAAAGACAAACAAACTATCATTACATTAGCTGGTTAGTGTTAGAAAACAGAATATACAAAATTACATAAAAATATGCAAAGTGTACACAAATCCTCCCCTGAGGCATATGCCTCCCCTAAGGCCTATGCCTCCCTTTAAACTTTGCAGTTAAGGGTTAAGCATACCAATATGGACCACAAGGTGTTGAAACCTTGGCACATCAAAAGCCTTAGTTAACAAATCTGCCACATTATTATCAGTGTGAATTTTAACCACTTTTATCAAATGTTTGTCATATGCATCTCTTATAAAGTGGTGCCTGATTTCAGTATGTTTTGTTCGACTGTGAAAAACTGGATTTTTGACAATGCATATGGTACTTTGATTATCAATAAAAATTGTTGTGTTCATGAAGTTATACCCATAATCCAACAATTGATTTTGTATCCAAAGAACCCTTCCACAACAATTTGCAGCAGCAAGAACGCACTCTGCTTCAGAGTTAAGGTAGCCACAATAGTCTGTTTCTTGCATTGCCAAGAAATCAATCTCTTCCCAAGGAATTGGCAACCTCCTGTGGTGGACCTCCTATCCAGATTTGCACCAGCATAGTCACTATCACTATAGGCTTCCAGATTAAATGGAGATTCTTTTGGGTACCAAAGGCCTAGATGAGGTTGGCCTTTGAGGTACTTAAAGATCTTCTTAACAAAGATTGAGATGGGAAGTTAGTGGAGTAACTTGATGTCGAGAACAAACACTCACAAAAAAAGTAATATCGGCCTTGAAGTCGTTAAATACATCAAAGAACCAATCATAGATCTCAGATATAGATGTACATTCACTGGTGGATCTACTTTAGTGTTGGTCTTTGTCTTTGGAGCTTCATAAGGTGTAGTGGCAGTCCTTACACTCTCCATACCAAACTTCTTCAAGATGTCCCTCACATATTTGTCCCGACCGATAAAGATACCATCGTTTCTCTGAACTTGGAGACCTAAAAAGAAAGTCATTTCTCCCATGGCACTCATCTGAAACTCTCCCTTCATAAGCTCCTCAAACTCCCTGCACCAAGCTTCCTTTGTGGATCCAAAAATAATGTCATCCACATACACTTGCACAAGAATAATGTCCGTGGAATTCTTCTTAAGGAAAAGTGTCTTATCAATTGCACCTCTTCTATAACCATGCTTTAGCGTAAATGTTGAAAGCCTAGCATACCAAGCTCTAGGTGCCCCATGTAGTCCATAGAGAGCTTTGACAACCTTGTAAACATGATTAGGATGACCTGGGTCTTCAAATCCTTTAGGTTGAGTGACATAAACCTCCTCTTCTATTTCCCCATACAGAAAAGCACCTTTAACATCCATTTGATACACCATAAATCCCATGTAAGATGCATAAGCCAAGAATATCCGTATGGCCTCAACTCTAGCCACAGGTGCAAACACTTCATCATAATCAATCCCTTCCTCTTGTCTATAACCCTGAGCAACCAATCTTGCTTTGTTTTTAATGACCACACCTCGCATCTCTTTATTCTTCGTAATCCATTTAGTACCAATTGCATACTTGCCATCAAGTAGTGGTACCAATATCCAAACTTGCTGATTTTGAAATTGTTGCATCTCTTCCTGCATTGCCTCAAGCCAACTTGAGTCTTCAAGAGCCTGAGTAACACTGGTTGGTTCCACTTGAGAAAGAAAAAGCAAAAGCACAATGTTCATAGTCAGTGTGATTGTCTCTTTGCTGATTTGAGACATAAGAGATAAAAGCCACTTGACCATATTTAGAACTTGCCACAAGCATTCCCTTGTTCTAACAGGTACATTAGGATCACCAATAATATTTGACTGTGGATGAGTATTGTGAATCCTTTTCATAGCAATGGTGTTGACTTCAATGGAGGAATCAAGATTAGTCACAGTAGGTTCAAAATCAGTGTCATAGGAAGGTGAGGTGAAGATTCCATCTTTAGGTTGATGATGATCAAGATCCAAGGTTTGGGAAAACGTGTATAAGGTTCTCCAACGCCCTGTGGACACTCTAGTGGAAATAGGAGTAAACCGCATATCTTTCAGAATTGGTGATGTTAGGAGAAACAGATCACTTTCGCAGAATTGATGTTTCCACCGATTGCTTCACGGCACTCTCCTCAAGATTCCTCTCAAAGATCTAGATTAGTCGCATACTCTTGTTTCTTCAGCCTAGCAAGGTCCTCAGCATAGTGTGATTCATCTTCACTATCATCAAGATAATCTCTAGAAGTGTCACCGCAAAATTGTTAGGAGAAAGAAGGCACTACAATGGGTTGTTCATCATCTTCAAACTCACTCGTAATCAGCATCCAAAGCACTCGCACTTTTAGTTGGAGACTCTTGAGTACCTGCATTTTGGTTAGCCATATGTCTAGAGTAACCCAAATAATCGCTTAGTAATCAAGGTCAAAAGACCAAACATGACCGCCTTGAACATCGGGCTTGTCTTCTAGAAACCTCAAGTTCAATGTCTCCTCAATCTTCTTAGCAGATAAATTGTAAACCCTGTACGCCTTACTATGAGCATAATATCCCACAATATAACCATCATCGCCTTTTTCATCAAATTTACCCAATGGATCACTTGTATTCGAATGGTCACTTGACATACCAAAAGGTTTAAGGTAATGAATAGTAGGAACTTTCTCATAGAGAAGTTCATATGGTGTTTTGAAGTGTGGTCTAGTAATGGACACTCTATTCAAGATTTAACAAGTCTGCAAACTTCACCAAAACATGGTGGGTAGCTTAGAGTCTGCCAAAGATTGATCTTGCAGCTTCTATTAAGGTCCTATTTTTTCTTTCCGCCACCCCATTTTGTTGTGGGGTTCTTGGAGTGCTATAGTCCCTTTTTATCCCTTTTTGACCTACAGAGTTCAATAAGTATAGCATTCTTGAACTCGTCCCATTATCACTAATTACTTTAACCTTTTGTTCAACTGATTCTCAATAAGGGTAATGAAGTCTTTCAGCACCGGAGATGTTTCATCTTTGGTCCTTAGAAAGAATACCCAACAAAATTTGCTATAACCATCGGTGATAACCAGACAAAAATACTTTTGATCAATGCTTCTAACTTGAGTTGGACCAAACAGATCCATATGAAGCAAATAAGAGGTTCATAAATAATGCTCACAGCTAAGCAACTTTGTATGAGGCTCGTGTTGCTTTCCTTTGTTGCGTGCAACACAATTATGATTATTTGTGAAGACTTTGGAAGGAAGACCTTCAACAAGACCCAGCTTAGAGAGCTTGTTTATGGTCTTGAAGTTGACATGGGCCATCCTCCTATGCCATTTGGTAGACTTATCCAAGGATGCTTTAGCCACCAAACAAGTTAAGTCACCTTCTGTTTTAACATCAGCTAAGTTGAATGTATAAAGATTGTGATTTCGAGGAACTTTTAGCGTAATTGAAGTTTCTTCTTGGAGTTTGAAGTCTTTAGATAGCACAAGACATTCATCCTCTGTGAAGAGTACTTTGTTCTTGGTGTCACAGATTTGTGAGACCGAGAACAAATTGAAGTGTTGGAGTTCCTTGACATAGTATACATTCTCAAAGTCCAGTTGAGGTGTTTTGATGGTCCCTTTCCCAGAATTCTACCATCACTTCTTCCAAAGGTTACATTGCCTCCTCCTTCAATTGGTACAAAGTTATGCATCATATCCCTGTTTCCCGACATACTTCTTGAACAACCACTATCAACAATGCCAACATCTTTATGCTTAAGAGGATGATTCTACAACAACAAAAATATACAAAATATTAGTACACTATGGAGGCTCAAGTCATTGCCGACTTGAACCTCGCTTTGTGGATCATATGAGTTATGCCATGCCGATGTATAAGATCCACTATTGTTCTTGGGTTTCCATTGAAATTTAGGTCCCTTTTATTCCAAGAACAACCTGCTGAGGACTTGACAGCAGATCCCAGCCTTTCCCATCACATAGAGTCAACATATCCAAGCCAATAACCATTCTTAAAATATGAACTTGTTGGTTGTACATATGGTCTTTCAACTGGTCTTCTCCAAGAAAAAGGAGAATTAGTATAAGTTGCTTGTGGAACATAAGGTGGTATAGCAATAACATTGGTCCACATTGGTCTAGATGTCCTAGAATCATCACACCTACCCATCCTTTGCTCATGGTAATCACAATCTGTTTAGAAGATTTATTCAAACCAAAAGATGTTCTATTACAAGCAGAAGTATTCAAACCAAAACCATGAAAATAATTGTTTTTAACAGTATTATTATGCAAAGAATTAAAGGCAAGTCTTCGAGCCAACTGTCTTGGAAGAGGATTCCTTGGCGGCAACTCTGACATGCTTATTGGTAGTCTTGGGTGCAGGCAGGGGTGAAGACTTGGGAAGGTCGGACTTGTCATTTGAATCACACTCAGAGACCCTTGCTCGGAGGACTTGTCACTTTAACACAAGAGACAAAGTCATTAGAAGAAGTATCGAGTGGTCCGGCAAGTCATTTGACTTATTGCCATAGAGATGATGTGATCCATCAAAGTCAACAGTAATAGAAAGGTCAATGGGCATGTGCTCACCTCTAATAGGTCCACACACAGCATGTAGGGCACCTTCTTTCACAAAATTAGCTAGGCTGTTGGTGTAGATTTGCGTATGTCATCCCTAGCTTCTAACCCTACATACTTCTTAAAGCCTAATCCTATAGAAGTATTTGGAGTTTGACTAGCATAGATGTGACTAGCTAACTTATTTCCATTTAACAACCATTCTTTATGCCTAGCAATTTCCTCATCTAGTTTCTCTTTAGCTCTAGATTTTCCGACACTACATCGCTCTTAACTTCTCGGATCCTTTTAACTCATTCTTAGCACATTCAAGATCCCTTTCTAACACACTTATCTTCTCATCATAAGCTATTTGATTCTTCTGAAACCAAACCTTTTGTCTTTCTAGTGTTTTTAAAGCCCTGCTTATAAGCTTCAACTTCTACAAAGCATTCATTATATTTAGGTTTCAAAATATCATAAGCTTATTTGAGTTCATTATAACGCTCACTACAACCAAACAAACAGCTTTTGTACCGAGAGATGCCCATCAAGGCAATGCTGATCATGCCTATCCTCTCAAGTACAACTTGCAATCAAACCAACATTATCAATGTCGGGACCATTATTATTTTCCCGCTCATGTTATGCCCAGTCCACATTGGTGTCAAGAGTGACCAAAGCTGCGATCCCTTTGAAATTCCAATGTCCTCCTGATTCTCACTGATAAGTAGAGTATCTCATCTCATCACCAGCTTTCCTATCTTTGCACTCTCTAGAGAAGTGACCCATCTGTTGACATGTGAAGCACTTGACCTTCCTTTTGTCAAACCTCACTGGATCTCTTCCTTGGAAGCCAAACCTTCGCCAGCTTTGCCCAAACCTCTTGATATCCATGGACAAGATCGCCACGCCACTTCACTTCATCCTTCCATCTCCAAGTGGATCCACCTAATCGAGATCCTCGTAGGCAAGTTCCTCGCCGAGGATCATAATCAGCAAAGAAGGATCCAAGCACATCTTCCATTATACCTCCGGATTGAGAACTTGCTGGAGTGGTAGTGTAAGATGACGATGAGTAAGTTGGACTTGGACCATAACTCATCTTAGGGGTAGAGGCTCCAACGAATGCTGTGTGACTTGCAGAAGATGATGATCTAAAAGGACTTCTTACATCATGTTCAAGAGCTTTAAGTTTGTTGTACACCTCATCAAAAGTAAGCATATCCAAACCACCTTTTGCTTTTAAAGCAATGCTCACTTGTAGCCATGATTGAGGTAAAGACCTCAAAAACTTAGAATTACAATCATCATTATCCGGCTTTGCCTGCAATGATTTAACCGACTTAAAATCTAGAGAAACTTGTCATAGCCCTTATGAATTCCTTCCTCTTCAGAGATTTGAAAGTCTTGAAACTGTTGTCTCAACATGGACTTTCTCATTCTCCTAGACTCCTCATTCCCACCGAACTTCGCCTTAATTGCTAACCATATGTCCTTAGCATCTTGCATGAAGTGAAAATCACTCAAGTGATCCTCGTGAATAGCTTGAGGAAGAATTGTTTTAATCTTGGTTTCTCTCTCGAACCGCCAGAACTCTTCAGCAGATTTGGGAGGAACATAAGTCATCTTACCTTCAACATCAATGGTAGTTTTCTTAAAACTATTTCCCTTCTTTATTATCTCCCATAGATTCCAATCAATTTTGGAGATCCAGCTTCGCATCTTCATCGCCCAAAGATCATACTCCTCCCTTTATAGGTAAGGAAACTTGGCATTGCTGTTAGAGAGACTTAGTTGTTGCAGATGGGTGGAGTTTTGGTTGTTGGTGATTTCAACATCAACGCCCCGATCCGTGCATGGTGAGTTTTGTTTTGGTTGTATGGTTGTTTAGAAAACTGCCCTTAGTATCGTAGAGACTCTTACGAGGCTCTGATACCACTTGTTGAAAACTAGAAGACCTTGATAGATCTTGAGCTTCATAGATCGTTAGTATTGCTTATGTAATCACAAACAAACTAAAAGAAAATCTCTACAACTTGTATTCTTTAGCGGAATATAAACACAAGTATAAAACACGGATAACTAAGAACTCTTTGATCCTCTATGGATCGTTATATTAATAACTTGTAAAAATCTCGTACATGATTCATTCTATTGTGTTCCTTTTATAGACAAGGAACCCTAACTTCTTCTCTAAGAAACGTAAAACTAAATAAGATATACACAATCACTTCCTAATAAAGCTCACGCATATCCTAACTAACTATAGAAAATACGGAATAACTATGCCTTCGGCAGAATCCATACACTTCGGCAGAATCCATTCAGCATAATCTTCAGCATAATTCGTACTTCACATAATTCCCAACATTAGGCGTAGAGTGTTTACTCTTAACTTTTAAGCTTAAGCGTGAACTTAGGGTTTTACCCAAAATTCCTTTACACTTATCCAAGTGTAAAAGATATCCACAAGTCGAAGTGCTTTCAGGCTTATCCAAGCAAGAAAACACCGAAGTTAACCAAACTTTGGAGATTGATGAAGAAATTCCTTACGCGTAAAAGCTTAGGCATAACTTCCTGACTTATGCGTAGAGCTTAGGCGTAATTATAGGGTTTTGTTATGCGTAAAAATACAAAAAATTACCAAGCTTGATTTTTATGCACTAAACGTTTTGGAAAATTGATTTTAAGGATAAAACAGCTTCAAAATCACGAAAATAACAAGAAATTTTGAAACTTGATGATCCAAAGTGACTTTTTAACCTTACGCGTTAAAGAAGTAGACGATTCAAAACCAAGATCAAAAACTAATCTAAACACGTAAAGTTTGTAACTTTTTGCAAAAAACAGTAACTTTAAAACTAAATAAACCTTAACACATAAGAATCTGGAGTTTACAAGGGTAAAAATCAAAGCTTTTATGCGTATGAAAAGTGTATAGCGAGAGACTTTACACGTACGAGTAATGACTTCAAAAACAAAAGGTTTCACCCAACTAGATGGCGTATGATACCACTGTTAGGTCACCATAACTTAACACAAGCATCAATATGATAGAAATAAGGTAGAGATAGATGGTTGCACACACAATACACATGATATAAAGAAAGGTTATGCGTAGGATTATATAGAGTGAACAACACTGTCAAATGAGAGTATACAAGAGTATTTATAGGGGAAGGGAGCTATGGCAACATATCTAGTCCCTTCCTATACCTCATGGGCCTTAGCATGGGCTTATGGGCTTTCTACATAAGCCATGCCTTAATAACTAACATAAAAGCCATATAAATGCAACCTATTACATATAAATGACTAACACTTCATAATAATGTTTAGGAGCGTTTCCAACAAGGAGCTTTTAGTGGACCGACCCAACCTTAGTTTTCTTGGTCATCTGGAATTTATGTTTTGTTTATTTCCTTTCATAATTGGATAAATTATGTATTCCTTAGAAGTTTTGTATTATAACTTATATTTTATATATCATAGTCTTTCGCTTGCGTTTATTATGTTCTGATTGACACCATGATGTGACATTTTGATCCTTGTCGGGTTGGGGTGTTACAATTATGGTATCAGAGCTTTAGGTTTCTTCTTGTAGAGCTTAGGTTATGACATGTGAGGATTTGGTAGAATTTAGGCTTCCTTTTACGTTATCTATTTTCTTTCATATTTTAAGTTAACCCCTGATTTGTCTCCATTGTTTCGTTTATTGATCTTTTAGATGGTGAACATGCATGCTTCTACACCTGAAGGTGATGCTGCATTTCAAGTTGCTGTTGCAAGGGAGATTGCCTGAATCCTCCCTAATCTCACTATCCAGATTACTAAGGAGGTCCATAGGAATGCGGCTAGTAGTACTGCTGGTGGATCTGGTGGGGATGCTCCTCCCACCATACATGTTTGGTTAGAGAGGTTTGGAAAGTAGAAATATCAATCGTTTAGCTCTGCCACTACTCTAATCGAAGCTGAGAATAAAATTGCTCACATGGAGAAGATTTTTGACGTCTTTGGGTTGTGCGGACGAATTCAAAGCTAGCCTGGCTAGCTAAAAATTGGAAGGAGATTCCTTGAGCTGGTGGAAGGATCACAAACAAGCTAAGGGAGGTGACACTTATGCAGCTGCTCTACCTTGGACCGAGTTCCGTGAAGCTTTCTACTTGCTGTATTTTCCATCGTCCGAACAACAAAAATTTGAGAGAGAACATCACACCATCCGCCAGAAAGAAGGAAAGCTGCACAGAGCTTATGAAGCGGTTCCTTAGGTTAGCTAGTTTCTTGGGAACGAGAGCAGGTACAAAGGAGAATCAAGCGGAGCACTTCAAATGGGCTCTTTATGAACCAATTGTGGACGGAATAGTAAACATGGACTTCACTGATGTAGCTCAGGTGGCCAATTGATAAGGATTTAAAACATACGTTTATAGGGGGTCATTGAAGCCTTAAATTGACACATTTTCCGTTACTGCTTTAAATCATTCCTTTTCACATTTTAGGTCTTTTGGAAGCAAAATGTTGGAATGAAGCATATTTGGACGAAAAGGAGCGAAAACATGAAGAAAATGGCAAAGTCAAGATCAAAGTCACTCCAGCACACCTGACGGCATCCCAACCAAAGGGTGACGCCATCCCTCTATAGAAGACTTGATCAAAAGTGAACGCGACGGCTCAGCGGAATTTCTAGCCCTAAAGCCTGACGGCGTCACGCCTATCCTCTGGAAGGCGTCACTTACAAGTTTTACACGAGACGCCCAAGATCCAAGATTCAGAAGACGTCGCTACTGAAGACTGATGGCGTTACACATCTCAACTGATGTCGTCCTAACGATGACTTGGCCGAAACGAAACCTTAATGACGGCGACCTGACGATGTCACTAGCAAAAGGTGGCGCAGTCGCGATTGTAAATCTATATATAGAATTCGATTTTTCTGTATTTTGAGAGGTGGAATTTTGGAGAGCAAACCCTAACTCAGTTGTAGTCCGACTTGGACATTATTCTAGGGTCCCATACCCTATTTTACATCACAATATAAGTTTGTTTATCCAATTTATCATTATGTTCACCCCATGTTCAATTGATTGTGTGTATGCTTGCTTGTTTAACATGTCTAGCTAAATTACTCTTGTGTTTTCTTATGAAACCCAATTATTAATTATTGTTAGGTTGTCTCTTGTCTTAATTGGTAGACGCTACATTAAAGAAAACTGGCTTCCTCTTTCATTGTTGCGAGCTTGAATGTCCTAAATAGCAAAAAGACTTTGAGTTAACATTAGGCCATTCGTTGTGTTTATTGCGTGAATTGTAGCTTTAGGATAGTAGTGTATTCAGGGGAGATGCTATTGCACTTGCCGATCTCAGGTATTCTAAAGGAGAGTTGCAATTCATAGAACTAGGGAATTAGGCACCACCCTACGACCAAACGGAATACAACGCACCAATTAAGATAAAGGAAGTGACAATTCAACTAATCAATAAAAGATAACTAGGGAGTAATAGCATCTAAGTGAACACATCTTTTATCATCATACGAGTACACCTCAATTAGTATAATCTATCCGCAGTTAATTAAATAATTAGATAATTAGTTAAAGTAGTGAAATCGGTGAAGTACCACCCCCCAATCATATACCCCGCGATTTTTACCTTTGCTTTCTAAAAAACCATAAAAAGAATAAAAAGAATCTTCCTCAACTTTACCTTCTCATCATATATCTCTTTCTAGCATTCCTATTCCCCTAGAGACTGAAATCAATCCCCGAGGCTTACCCCATACTACACTACAACGATTAGGTTCACTGCCTAGAGGGTTGAAAAGCTTGCTCGTAGAAAAGGAGGTTTTCTCGACCCCGAACACTCCGTATAAAGTTTTTGGTGCCGCTGCCGGGGAATAGAATAGCTAGTTAGATATCTATCTCGTTTAGGTCCACTCGCTTGATTCCTATCAAGTGAGATTTTTTCTCTTTTTCATTAGCTTCCTTGTAGTGTATCCCTATTCTTTGTCTTTTAGTTCGTAACCTTGTCACTTTTCATCGTGGAAGTTGATAACCCACCCAACAACGATCCACCATTTTCTCCCACCAACACCCTTCGACAACTTAGGACCCATAATTCAACCAAAACCCTCCTTGATCCCTTTGCCAAACCCGATAGAGAATTGCATAGATGAAAAAGAGCCCTCCGCGAGTTAGAACCACAAGGCACCACCATCGATTTTGATGAAGCCATGACTGATGAAGAACCCACACATTCCCCCAATCCTCATGAAGCTTTCATCAATGATAATCTGAGCCTACATAGTGAGGAAGTTCCAGCCACTCCTGTCAATGAACATATCAACGAAGCTAAAAAGAAAATATGAAGAGGAAGAGGGTCCCGAGTACACCACCGTGATACCTTTGAAGAAGAGCTCGAGCAATTCACCATTGAAAAGAGAATTCTTCTAAAGGGTCTTGAAGAATTCATTCAAGAGCAACATGCTGAATTAGAAGGCCAGTTCGCCAAACTCCACAAACGGATAAGCGAACCCATTCCAATCCGACAAAATCCAAACTTTGCTAGCACCACTCGATCCGGAACCACTACCAAAGATCCACCATACCCGGTTCAAAACCCCACAACCTGTGAACCTGAGGTAGACAAGGAGGGAGGACCCCAAACCCCTCCAACCTCTTACTCCCCCACTCCACAGTCATCTACACCAATCCAAAGTTAAACTCTTACAAAGATACCTTATCCCTCGTGCCTAAAGAACCAAAAGGCCGAAGAAGACAATAAAAGATTGTTGTCTTACTTCAAGGACGCCGTTATCTCCATCCCCCTTCTAGATGCATTCGATCATCTTCCTAAACATAGAACATATTTCAAAAAACTGCTATCCAATCGGAAGAAACTGGAAAAATTAGTGACGTTAGAAGAAGAATGTTCGGCTACCATCCAGAAAAGCCTACCCAAAAAGAAAGAATATCCGGGCAGTTTCACCATTCCTTGCTCAATAGGAGTACTCTCTATGAAAAAAACTTTGGCAGATCTTGGGGAAAGTATTAACTTGATGCCTCACTCTTTGTTTCTTAAGCTTAGGTATTCAGGGCTGAAACCAACCAGAATGAGTATTCAGCTTGCGGATCGATCAATCAAGTATCCCATTGGAGTTTGCAAAAATGTTCTGGTTAGGATAGGAGAATTCAGGTTTCCAGTAGACTTCGTGATCTTAGAAATGGGGGAGGATGACTCCGTTCCAATAATCCTTGGGAGACCATTCTTAGCCACGCCTCGCGCCATTATCGATGTTCATGATGGCAAACTCACTTTACGAGTGGGATCTGAGAGCTTAACCTGTGATATCAAGGACACTATGAGACGCCCTTCCTCTTATGATCATCCCATATATCTTGTAGAAGAAGTTGATGAATTTGTTGATGTAGTTGATGGTTGTGTAGATGAGTATTTGGTAGACGGGTTTATGAATGTCAATAATGGCATGGTGTACGATGATGGAGAGGAAGAAATTGAGATGGTAGGAGCCATTTCTTTTTATCAGCCTAAGGAGTAGATTGAGCCTCTTGACCTTCAAAAGCCAGAAAATAAACTAAAACCATCAATTAAGGAACCTCCCACCTTGGAATTGAAAGATCTCCCAAGTCATATGGAATATGCCTTCCTTCAAGGAGCATATCAGCTCCCTGTTATCATAAGCTCCTCCTTAACCCCTGAACAAAAAGGGAAGCTCTTGGAAGTTCTGAGAGAGTACAAGGGGGTGATCGCATGGAGTGTTTCTGACATTAAGGGAATTGACTCTACTTTTTGCACTCATAAAATTCTTGGAGGAAGACTACAAACCCACCGTTCAATCACAAAGAAGAGTAAATCCCAATATCAAAGAAGTGGTGAAGAAGGAGGTGATCATGCACCTTGATGCTGGTTTAATTTAGCCCATTTCAGAAAGCCCCTAGGTCAGCCTAGTCCAAGTGGTCCCAAAAAATGGAGGAATGACTGTTGTGAAGAATGAAAAGGGTGATTTGGTTCCTCAAAGAACGGTTACATGTTTGTGTGTATGTATCGACTATAGAAAATTAAACGATGCCACCCGGAAGGATCACTTTCCTTTACCATTCATCGATCAAATGCTTGAAAGGTTAGCTGGGCATGAGTACTACTGCTTTCTTGACGGTTTCTCACGGTACTTGCAAATCCCCATTTCCCCTGAAGATCCAGAAAAAAATACTTTCACATGCCCCTATGGTACTTTTGCATACAAACGGATGCCTTTTGGGCTATGAAACACCCCCGCTACCTTTCAACGATGTATGATGGCCATATTGCATGAATTGATTGAGGATAGCATGGAAGTTTTCATGGAGGATTTTTCGGTGTTTGGGAATTCCTTCGATCTTTGTTTGTCCAACCTTAGGAAGATGCTAAAGCGGTGTGAAGAAACCAACCTAGTCTTGAACTGGGAAAAATGCCATTTCATGGTAAGATAAGGGATTGTCTTAGGACATAAAGTCTCTGTAGCATACTGGTTTTCACAAACACATAATCATAACATATAGGTTCAAATGAGGTTTGAGTTTAGAGAGAGAAAGTGGAGAGAAATGGGAGCTTTTAGAAAGAGAAACTATATTATGAAGCTCCAACCCTTTGCCTTGCTAGGCAAAGGCAATTTATAGTATCTTACATGATATGCCACCTACGGGCTGTGGATCGGGCATACAATAGGTAAAGACCCGTCCATCCTCCACGGTGTTACTTAACTAACTACTAACTATTTCTAAATGACTACGACTATGAGCTTTCTAATGAATACATATACTTGAGGTGACCGAGTCTTTAACTACTGGATTTTCTAAATCCCAACAATCTCCCCCTAAGGGAGGTCACCTTAATTACAAATAGATATTACAATTTTTGTGTTCTTTGATTCTTCATATTCCACATGTTTTGTGCTTCAAGTGGAGGTCTTTAACTGATCCACGAATTGTTTGTTCTTTGAGACTTTTTAGAGATCATCAGCCACAGTAAATCTATCAACTCATCCTTTTTGTTTCCTTCATGTGATGTTTGTGACGTTGGACCGACATGCTCACATTATTGGATCATGACATCTTTCCATCACAGTTGCGGAAGCTTCTTTGAATCATGATATTTGCATTAGCGTAACAGAAGCATAGCATGATGGTATCAGAGTGAATGTAAACGTCTCATGATGTTTTTTGAGTAAAAAAGTGTAGACGCTCGCTTGTCAGGATTTCTTTAAATTTTTGTGTGATGTGTGAGCATGCGGTTATGGATTGACTTCTCAATTCTGATCAGCTGCAACCGTCTGATGTTCCTGCAAACAACGGTTAGCAATAAAGCACACGAAAGTGTGTTTGCTTACTTTCATTGAATACGGTTGCAAGAACCACGGTTCCCCGTTGATCAGTATAAATATTGCCTGTGATCAGATAGAATTCCGAAGAATCTTCTTAACAGGGTTTCGCAGCTGATCTAGCCGTTCTCAAGTCGGAACGTCCCAAAGTAGACAACATGGAGTGAGTGAACCAGCGAATTGAGATTCACTGATTGATGAAAAATGATTTGAAAAACAAGCGCGTATTGCTTAAGAGAAAGAGTTTTGCAATACGACGAAGGTTTTAGAAGAAAAATCAAGTTTCAATTATAAATACCTCTTTTAATTTTTGAAAATGAATACACATTCGATGCACTAGAGAAAAGAATTGTTGAGCACATCGAATGGTTTTTCAAAGGTATCCGTCAATCCATTTCCTGGACCAAGGTTGATTCAAGAGTGAATCGCCCCATCGTTTCTATCCAGTTGTCACAAGTTTGATCTTTTGAAAAGATCTCACATGTCACCCGCCAAGATCTTGTTTGATGTTGTCTCTAGAATGATTTCCGTCTTCATTGTGAATATTTGTCATATCACTCGGATGTTCTGGCAAATACCACAAGGATAATGCGTAGGACTCTCAATATATAATCTTACTTTCCACATTGTGTGAAATAGCAAGTCTTCAAGAATAGTGTATTGATGCGCGTACGAAGCGCGTTCGGGGTCAAAGGAACTTCCTTTTCGTCGAGCAAGTTTTTCAACACCCTAGGAAGTGAACCTAATCGTTGTAGTGTAGTATTGGGTAAGCCTCGGGGATTGATGTCGTTTTCTAGGGGAATAGGAATGCTAGCAAGAAGTGTATTACGCTAAGGTGAGGTTGAGGATTTTTTTTTATCTTTATTGGTTTTAGAAAGCTAAGGTAAAATCTCGGGCAATTGGTTTGGGGGTGGTACTTCTACCGATTACTTCTACTATTCTAATTATCTTTTACTACGGGTAGCTATGTCTCTTTGATGTGTGCTCGTATGATGATTAAAAATGTGTTTACCAAGATACTATTACTCCCTAGTTATCTTTTATTGTTGGTTGAATTGTCACGTCCTTATTCTTAACGCGTTGTGTTTTCTAAGGTCGTAGGGTGTGCCTATGCCCTAACTCTTTGAGATTACCTATTGGTTTTGCTTACGAAATCCACAAGTCATTCATAAACTAACTTTAAGGTTATCTTGGGTTTTTAGGCTACGAAATCCACTAGGTCATACATAAACTAACTTTCACAAAGATTACTCAAGCATTTACACACAACGATAGCCTAGTTGCACTCCTAAGCCAATCACAATTAAGATAAGAGACAACCTAATAATAGATAATAACTAGGTTTCATAGATCTAAGCAAACATACAAGAAATTTAGATAGACATGTTAAGCAAGCAAGCATACACACAATAAATAGAAGATATAATGATACTATTGGATTAAAACACTTATTTTGATGTATAAAATAGGGTTTGGGACCCTAAGATACTGTCCAAGTCAGACTACAAACGTTTAAGGTTTTTACTCCAAAAGTCTACCTCCCTAAAGGCAGAAAAATCAAATTCTATATATAGATTTACACTTGCGTCGGCGCGCTTATAGGTGGGACGCCGACGCGCCATTAGGATTTTCGCCTTGGCCAAGTTATCGATGGGACGGCATTACTCGGAGTTGTGACACCGTCGGGCTTCGAGATGGGACGCCGTCTTGGTTCCGGATCCGGGCCGTCGAGATGAAAAGTCCGAGTGACGCTCTTCTTTTCAAAGCTGACTTCGCCAGTGTTATGAGCAAAAATTCCACTGAGCCATCTGGTGCATGTATTTATCAAATCTGCATAGAGGGACGGCGTCGCCCTTTGTTTGGGATGCCGCCAGCTTCAGTTCTGGCAGCTTGAGTGGCTTTGATCTTGACTTTGCCATTTTCTTCATGTATTCACTCCTTTTCGTCCAAATATGCATCATTCCAGCATTTTGCTTTCTAAAAGGTGAAAAGGAACGAAATTAAGCAGTAGCGGATATAAAAGTGGTCAATAAAGTGTACATTTTAAATCCTTATCAAATATCCCTACACTTGGTATTTGCTTGTCCTCAAGCAAATGTGCTTTTGGCCAATCTATTTATAAGTTAGGGGCATGAAGCATGGGTTTAAAATAATTCACAACAAGTAAAAGCACCGCAATAGTCATAACAAGCACGCAAATTATACACTAGCACAGAGAGATTGTTCGGAATCAACATGTTGATGTGTACGTGAAGCATTAACCGGAAGCACTTTGTCGATAAACTTATATTAGCTTGTGAAGATGTCAACCAACGGCTCTTAGAAGAAACATCATGTGAAGATGACCCGATAAGAAGAAGCTCGGTTCTTACATGACTTAGGAGCCGTTTGACCATATATTCTCAGATATCGATCAACCATGCAGTATTTTCACACTTTTTCTCCCCCTCAAGAATTGCATACGGAGTTGCCATTCTTAATTGAATAAGTGAAATCATCCAAATGTAGTCCATTCACACTTCTCCCCCTCAAAGGTAGCATATGATGTCGCCATCGTCATTATAATTGAGCAAGTGGAATAAGAACAATCAAAAGTAGTTCGGTTCACTTGACTGAAAGCGCATGGAAAAAGCATGAAGCATGTTGATGAGAATGGTCATAATTGAGAAGATTTCTCTTCTTCCGAAGATAATGCGCACTGAAACTTACACATTTCTTTTCTTTGGAGTACGAGGCTTGAACTGTTGTGTTCAAACGTCATAAGAAGATTTCTCTTCTTTGGAAGATAAAGCGCACTGAAACATACACTTTTCTTTTCTTTAGAGTACGAGGCTTGAACTGTTGTGTTCAAACGTCATAAGAAGATTTCTCTTCTTCGGAAGATAATGCGCACTGAAAAGTACACATTTCCTTTCTTTAGAGTACGAGGCTTGAACTGATGTGTTCAAACGTCATTATCTCTCTCTTTTCATCATCTCTTGGCAAAACATGTAATCATTACCATTATCATTCAGTAGGCTCTTTGTTGTGACAGCTGATGGAGAAAACCCAATATGATGAATTTGACCCTGAAGTAAACTAACCCAAACTCGTGACTTAAACTTGCACATATGTAACAAAGAGCGGTGCCGAGACTTCATCCTCTCTTGAATCTCTAAATACTCTATACTCTTCAACCAACCAACCATCAAGTATAAGACGTACATCACCTCTTGAAAATCCACAATTGAATGTGACACTGAGCACTACAACGTAACTCCTTAAAGTGATAGTTATTTTGTGGTGGTAAGAGCCCGATTCCCCCAAGTGGTAAAAGAAAAGGAAAAAGTCACCCAACAATAACTAGATTTCCATGTCTCTTTTGATAATAAGATCGAACAAGGATCATGAAGAATCTTCATCCAACCATCCCCGATACCTTCAGATACCAAGTACACTCGCCCGTGATATTTCACTTCAACCTCAAATAAATAATAGTGAATTAACGCCGTTGTCACATCTTCTGGTTAAAAGCTCAAATCTAGCCTCCTTTGACGTTTTAAGTGAACTATGATAATGGATTTCATCCTGACCATGGTTAAAAGCACATAACCCCGTAAAACCATGCAATAACCAAACTGCCAAGAGGACAATCCAAAAAAACACCGAATTCATGAAGTACACCCTTTTATCCCTTCTTTGGAACAGAAACCGTAGCACCAACATCAAATAAGATCCCTAAATACACTTTCTTTTCTCCAAGATGGTTCCATCATTACGGGATTTTACAATTCTATGGTTTAAACCGAGAAATTGTTTCTTTCACGGGATTTTACAAAACCAAGAATAAACCATAAGATAGATCCGAAAATGCACTTTACAATTACCAGGATGTTTCCATTGTCACGGATTTTACAAGTCTATGATTTAAACCGAGAAATAGATTCTTTCGCGGGATTTTACAAAATCAAGACAAAACCGTAAACAATGTCAGCTTGAATGGGTTATGACAAATTTTTTTTTAGTGAATATCTGTTATTAGGGGAACATGCAGTGGTTCATCAGCGGTTCATTATCCAACATCAACATTATCATCAACCATCCAATAAATACTTTGGTAAACACATCATTTACGCATTTTGTCGGCTAATGCTGTGACCTCCTGGTGAAGTAAACCCGATATACCAATCTTGAACATGAAGTAAAATTCCCCATATTTGTTACTTAATGTTGTACTAATCCTTGTGAAGAAGAAACGGTGTACCCAATGTACAAAACCTCTTGGCATATCCTCAACTGCGTGAGGCACCGTAGTGATAGTTACGTTGTGGGTTAAGCGAGAAAGAGTCACAAGAGTAACTAAATAGCCAAGTCTTTATCACACTCTATAAATGCCCAAACAAGTTATCTTCGCGGAAAGGTAGAAAGAAAGAAGACGAAATAAGTAAACGCGCCCAGAAAACGTCACTTCAAATTCAAATAGGAAATACCGTCCAAACGACCCCGTAGTTAACATTGATCAATTCTCAGTTCGAGCCGTGACATAATATTTTCCATGAAAGTGTGTAGTCCAAAGAATCAAACGTCATAAATTCCCAGAATAAGAAGAAGTCTTTAGATCGTTAAATGCGACACGTATTTAGTCTTCTAACATGCAGCAGAAAATGTAGAACAGACTATAGACTCGACCTTCTTCTAGATTGTCCATTTGGGAAATAGAAAGTCAACATCTTCATTTCACCAAAAAAGCATCCCAGTTAACTTACCTCTTGCAAATCCCCTTAACACAAATCCCTCCCAATCAAACAAGAACAGAAACATGTCCAACATGGAAAACAGCAATCAGCCTACAACGAACACACTAAATGGTAACACCAAACTACCAATCACATCAAACAAGAACAGAGAGATTGTTCGGAATCAACATGTTGATGTGTACGTGAAGCATTAACCGGAAGCACTTTGTCGATAAACTTATATTAGCTTGTGAAGATGTCAACCAACGGCTCTTAGAAGAAACATCATGTGAAGATGACCCGATAAGAAGAAGCTCGGTTCTTACATGACTTAGGAGCCGTTTGACCATATATTCTCAGATATCGATCAACCATGCAGTATTTTCACACTTTTTCTCCCCCTCAAGAATTGCATACGGAGTTGCCATTCTTGATTGAATAAGTGAAATCATCCAAATGTAGTCCATTCACACTTCTCCCCCTCAAAGGTAGCATATGATGTCGCCATCGTCATTATAATTGAGCAAGTGGAATAAGAAGAATCAAAAGTAGTTCGGTTCACTTGACTGAAAGCGCATGGAAAAAGCATGAAGCATGTTGATGAGAATGGTCATAATTGAGAAGATTTCTCTTCTTCCGAAGATAATGCGCCTTTGAAACTTACACATTTCTTTTCTTTGGAGTACGAGGCTTGAACTGTTGTGTTCAAACGTCATAAGAAGATTTCTCTTCTTTGGAAGATAAAGCGCACTGAAACATACACTTTTCTTTTCTTTAGAGTACGAGGCTTGAACTGTTGTGTTCAAACGTCATAAGAAGATTTCTCTTCTTCGGAAGATAATGCGCACTGAAAAGTACACATTTCCTTTCTTTAGAGTACGAGGCTTGAACTGATGTGTTCAAACGTCATTATCTCTCTCTTTTCATCATCTCTTGGCAAAACATGTAATCATTACCATTATCATTCAGTAGGCTCTTTGTTGTGACAGCTGATGGAGAAAACCCAATATGATGAATTTGACCCTGAAGTAAACTAACCCAAACTCGTGACTTAAACTTGCACATATGTAACAAAGAGCGGTGCCGAGACTTCATCCTCTATTGAATCTCTAAGTACTCTATACTCTTCAACCAACCAACCATCAAGTATAAGACGTACGTCACCTCTTGAAAATCCACAATTGAATGTGACACTGAGCACTACAACGTAACTCCTTAAAGTGATAGTTATTTTGTGGTGGTAAGAGCCCGATTCCCCCAAGTGGTAAAAGAAAAGGAAAAAGTCACCCAACAATAACTAGATTTCCATGTCTTCATTTTTGATAATAAGATCGAACAAGGATCATGAAGAATCTTCATCCAACCATCCCCGATACCTTCAGATACCAAGTACACTCGCCCGTGATATTTCACTTCAACCTCAAATAAATAATAGTGAATTAACGCCGTTGTCACATCTTCTGGTTAAAAGCTCAAATCTATCCTCCTTTGACGTTTTAAGTAAACTATGATAATGGAGTTCATCCCGACCATGGTTAAAAGCACATCACCCCGTAAAACCATGCAATAACGAAACTGCCAAGAGGACAATCCAAACAAACACCCAATTCATGAAGTACACCCTTTTATCCCTTCTTTGGAACAGAAACCGTAGCACGAACATCAAATAAGATCCCTAAATACACTTTCTTTTCTCCAAGATGGTTCCATCATTACGGGATTTTACAATTCTATTGGTTTAAACCGAGAAATTGTTTCTTTCACGGGATTTTACAAAACCAAGAATAAACCATAAGATAGATCCGGAAATGCACTTTACAATTACCAGGATGTTTCCATTGTCACAGGATTTTACAAGTCTATGATTTAAACCGAGAAATAGATTCTTTCGCGGGATTTTACAAAATCAAGACAAAACCGTAAACAATGTCAGCTTGAATGTGTTATGACAAATTTTGTTTTGGTGAATATCTGTTATTAGGGGAACATGCAGCGGTTCATCAGCGGTTCATTATCCAACATCAACATTATCATCAACCATCCAATAAATACTTTGGTAAACACATCATTCACGCATTTTGTCGGCTAATGTTGTGACCTCCTTGTGAAGTAAACCCGATATACCAATCTTGAACATGAAGTAAAATTCCCCATATTTGTTACTTAACGTTGTACTAATCCTTGTGAAGAAGAAACGGTGTACCCAATGTACAAAACCTCTTGGCATATCCTCAACTGCGTGAGGCACCGTAGTGATAGTTACGTTGTGGGTTAAGCAAGAAAGAGTCACAAGAGTAACTAAATAGCCAAGTCTTTATCACACTCTATAAATGCCCAAACAAGTTATCTTCGCGGAAAGGTAGAAAGAAAGAAGAAAAAATAAGTAAATGCGCCCAGAAAACGTCACTTCAAATTCAAATAGGAAATACCGTCCAAACGACCCCGTAGTTAACATTGATCAATTCTCAGTTCGAGCCGTGACATAATATTTTCCATGAAAGTGTGTAGTCCATAGAATCAAACGTCATAAATTCCCAGAATAAGAAGAAGTCTTTAGATCGTTAAATGCGACACGTATTTAGTCTTCTAACATGCAGCAGAAAATGTAGAACATACTATAGACTCGACCTTCTTCTAGATTGCCCATTTGGGAAATAGAAAGTCAACATCTTCATTTCACCAAAAAAGCATCCCAATTAACTTACCTCTTGCAAATCCCCTTAACACAAATCCCTCCCAATCAAACAAGAACAGAAAGATGTCCAACATGGAAAACTGCAATCAGCCCGCAACGAACACACTAAATGGTAACACCAAACTACCGATCACATCAAACAAGAACAAAGAGATTGTTCGGAATCAACATGTTGATGTGTACGTGAAGCATTAACCGGAAGCACTTTGTCGATAAACTTATATTAGCTTGTGAAGATGTCAACCAACGGCTCTTAGAAGAAACATCATGTGAAGATGACCCGATAAGAAGAAGCTCGGTTCTTACATGACTTAGGAGCCGTTTGACCATATATTCTCAGATATCGATCAACCATGCAGTATTTTCACACTTTTTCTCCCCCTCAAGAATTGCATACGGAGTTGCCATTCTTGATTGAATAAGTGAAATCATCCAAATGTAGTCCATTCACACTTCTCCCCCTCAAAGGTAGCATATGATGTCGCCATCGTCATTATAATTGAGCAAGTGGAATAAGAACAATCAAAAGTAGTTCGTTCACTTGAGTGAAAGCGCATGGAAAAAAGCATGAAGCATGTTGATGAGAATGGTCATAATTGAGAAGATTTCTCTTCTTCCGAAGATAATGCGACCTAAACTTACACATTTCTTTTCTTTAGAGTACGAGGCTTGAACTGTTGTGTTCAAACGTCTTAAGAAGATTTCTCTTCTTTGGAAGATAAAGCGCCTCTGAAACATACACTTTTCTTTTCTTTAGAGTACGAGGCTTGAACTGTTGTGTTCAAACGTCATAAGAAGATTTCTCTTCTTCGGAAGATAATGCGCACTGAAAAGTACACATTTCCTTTCTTTAGAGTACGAGGCTTGAACTGATGTGTTCAAACGTCATTATCTCTCTCTTTTCATCATCTCTTGGCAAAACATGTAATCATTACCATTATCATTCAGTAGGCTCTTTGTTGTGACAGCTGATGGAGAAAACCCAATATGATGAATTTGACCCTGAAGTAAACTAACCCAAACTCGTGACTTAAACTTGCACATATGTAACAAAGAGCGGTGCCGAGACTTCATCCTCTATTGAATCTCTAAGTACTCTATACTCTTCAACCAACCAACCATCAAGTATAAGACGTACATCACCTCTTGGAAATCCACAATTGAATTTGACACGAAAGCACTACAACGTAACTACTTAAAGTGATAGTTATTTTGTGGTGGTAAGAGCCCGATTCCCCCAAGTGGTAAAACAAAAGGAAAAAGTCACCCAACAATAACTAGATTTCCATGTCTTCGTTTTTGATAATAAGATCGAACAAGGATCATGAAGAATCTTCATCCTACCATCCCCGATACCTTCAGATACCAAGTACACTCGCCCGTGATATTTCACTTCAACCTCAAATAAATAATAGTGAATTAACGCCGTTGTCACATCTTCTGGTTAAAAGCTCAAATCTAGCCTCCTTTGACGTTTTAAGTGAACTATGATAATGGATTTCATCCCGACCATGGTTAAAAGCACATCACCACGTAAAACCATGCAATAACGAAACTGCCAAGAGGACAATCCAAACAAACACCCAATTTATGAAGTACACCCTTTTATCCCTTCTTTGGAACAGAAACCGTAGCACCAACGTCAAATAAGATCCCTAAATACACTTTCCTTTCTATAAGATGGTTCCATCATTACGGGATTTTACAATTCTATGGTTTAAACCGAGAAATAGTTTCTTTCACAGGATTTTACAATACCAAGAATAAACCATAAGATAGATCCGGAAATGCACTTTACAATTACCAGGATGTTTCCATTGTCACAGGATTTTACAAGTCTATGATTTAAACCGAGAAATAGATTCTTTCGCGGGATTTTACAATATCAAGACAAAACCGTAAACAATGTCAGCTTGAATGTGTTATGACAAATTTTGTTTTGGTGAATATCTGTTATTAGGGGAACATGTAGCGGTTCATCAGCGGTTCATTATCCAACATCAACATTATCATCAACCATCCAATAAATACTTTGGTAAACATATCATTCACGCATTTTGTCAGCTAATGTTGTGACCTCCTGGTGAAGTAAACCCGATATACCAATCTTGAACATGAAGTAAAATTCCACAGATTTGTTACTTAACATTGTACTAATCCTTGTGAAGAAGAAACAGTGTACCCAATGTACAAAACCTCTTGGCATATCCTCAACTGCGTGAGGCACCGTAGTGATAGTTACGTTGTGGGTTAAGCGAGAAAGAGTCACAAGAGTAACTAAATAGCCAAGTCTTTATCACACTATATAAATGCCCAAACAAGTTATCTTCGCGGAAAGGTAGAAAGAAAGAAGACGAAATAAGTAAACGCGCCCGAAAAAAGTCACTTCAAATTCAAATAGGAAATACCGTCCAAACGACCCCGTAGTTAACATTGATCAATTCTCAGTTTGAGCCGTGACATAATATTTTCCGTGAAAGTGTGTAGTCCAAAGAATCAAACGTCATAACCCATCGAATCTCATCATCCAATCTCATTTTATCAAATCTCATTTTCACAAATCTTATCATCACATAAAATTTCAAGCCCGGTCCAAATAACTGTTCAACCCGATTCGGTCAATTTCTTGCAATGATCATCTCATGTATTCATATATCTTTGTCATATAACAAATTGCTAAGAATTTGACCCGGCTCCAAGTCCAATTAAAAAACTGTTTGAACCGACACTTCAGTACCAAATCAATAGTACCAGATAAGAACCTTGAAGCCATGAATCCTCCATGAAAATTTATAAATCAAACAACCATTCTTATCCGAATATTAAAAACTTATATATCCAAATTTACTAGTAAAAATTCGGATAACATAAACTCTTGTATGGCCATTTGATATTACATTAGGGCATTTGTTACACCAAGCCCGAATATCCGTTCATTCCAGTATGTAAATCCATCAGCCTGGTCCATTCAGAAGAGATAGGTGGCCCATAACTGAGATAACACAAACAAAAGTACTCGGCCCATGTTATCAACTGATAATAATCCCACTATACCCTAATTCAATGGGTATATAAGGCCACTTAAACACACATGATTACAAATCTCGTGTTACCTCAAACCCTAATATCAAAACATCCGCCCCCAACTTAACCTAAAATCAAAACACATCTCTAAACATTTATAACAGTACTCCTCCATTTCCATTGCATACCCCAACGACAAGGTTACCATTCGTACATCATTAAAACCAAACCAAACGTATCAAATCATTAACATGGAACCTCTTTAAATTGTCATTCGCAATGACTATGCCACATGGATGGCACGGACTTGTTTTCAAAGCCACATGGATTGTTTTTTGGTCATTGATTCGAAGGTCAATGATATGCCACAGGGATGGCTCGTGAGTATTGAATAGGTTTCGAGATCACTCCATGCTAAAAGGTAGGTTTATTGTAATTTGTTGATTCGTTTAACATATAACCGAACAAGGAGAGAGATGAAACCCTAATGGTTTTATTCTTTCTTCATAAGTTTCGAATATTGAAAAAGATTAGATGCTCATAGATCTGTGATGCTCATAGCGCTATGCTTTACACTTAAATATCTGTGATGATGAAGGTTCAACATAAAATCTTGTAAAGATAAAAAATGAACCAGATCTGAGATATTTTAAACATTTGATTTCCTTTAATGTCGATTCTGAGATTGTTGATAGAACATATGTTGATTTTGGAGTTGATGAAATTGAATATGTGAAGGATGTAGTTAATTGTATTGGTTGTAGAAGAATTTCGAATATGTTTGGACTAATGATGTGTAAAACAGAGGTCTTGAGTCTGGTAATAGGGTCTTAGGTCATTGAGTCAACAAGTCGCTTTCTTTACATCAAAATGCAAAAAAGTAATTGGCAAGTCGCTTCATTAAAAATTCACTTTGTCCAACTCGCTTGCACACAAAGATGTTTTTAGCAACTCGCATTTGACATAAGGTAACAACTCGCTTTTGACTTAGTTAACAACTCGCATGATTTATTGTAAACACAACTCGCATGCTTTTTTTTTTTTTTTTATTTAACAACTCGCATTCAAAAATGCGAGTCCACAACTCGCATATTAATCTGTTTACCAACACGCATCAGGTACTTAGAATCTGGACATTCAGCCAAGTCGCATTCAAAAATGCTCAATTTGTTTACCCAACTCGCAGCTGTAACAACTCGCTCAAAAGCAAGCTGCAACTCGCTTGGAAGAATGTATGCATTCAGAAACGAATTAAAACCAGTTTAACAGACCAGGACTGATACAGTTTCGAACCGGATTAGAGAACATTATAAACGACTAAAGACTAGTATGAAACCATATTAAAAACAGCTTAACAGCTCTTGAGAAAAAACTGTTAGACAAATCAATCCATCAAATCTGTTTTAAAATATTGATAAAACATGTAAAGAACAGTTTTGACCATTTGAAAAATAAGCCTATAACCATCTTAAACAGATTATGAACGGATTCGAAAACACATCACAATCAGATTCATACAAGACTTGAATCAAACCATTATTAAACTAAACCACATCCACACTACATCAAACCCGTTTTGTTTCCAAAAACCGTACGACACAAGCAACAACAAACCGCATGAATGATAACCAAACCGCATAAAAAATCAAACAAACCACATTCAAAACCATTCGAGTCATCTAAACAACACAACCTAGGCTCTGATACCACTTGTAGGATCATATATTTTATGTTGTTTGATGATTCGGGTGGTCTAGGATTGTGATGATATAAGAAAGCCATTAGAGAGATGAAGAGAGTAGAGAGGATGTTTCTTGAAAGAGAGTTGCTTTACAAAAAGTGAAAGGTTATATTCAAGAAGAAACACCCTTCCCTTAGAGGGAAGGGTATTTATAGTTACAAACTAAACGCCCTCCTGACGGGCTGTGGATCAGGCATACAGTGGGTAAAGACCCGTCCTTCCTCCACGGTGTTACACTAAACTAATCTACGCTACAAACTAACTAATAAACTACTAAATAACGTAAATAACAACACGTCTACGAGCTAACTTATGCAAGATAATATTTGGGGTGACCGATACTTTACTATAGAATTTCTAATATCTAACAGTAATGTTAGGCTTACGGTAGGGAAACAAAGGGTTTCGTTGGATAGGAGATTTAGTGGTGGCAAGTCAAAAATCTTATGTTACAGGCATCAAAAGCATGGCGTTGCTAAGCCAAGACTCGACTCACTAAACTCTAGATAACTTGAAACAAACATACATAAATTGAAAAACATAAACATAAAGATAGATGTATGATGGTAGCCCGTATGTTTTTCTTCATTTTTTTACACTCTTTTTTTCAATTTTTTTTGTGCATACATTTTTACTCTACCATCCTCTACGATAACATCAAAATATAAGGGATTTATAGGAGCATCCCTACACTTGTGTTTTTATTACTCTAACTCTAATTTGACCCGATTTGAAAAGATCAAAACACTTGAAGTATTTAATGTTGATCCCAGTTGAGCAAACGATCTAATATAGAAACTGACTTAGAATAAAAGCTTATTAAGTATTACGCGGAATTTAACACTTAATCTTAAGAAGAAGAACAGTTAACATTCAACACCTCAATATTATTCATTAATACGAATACTCTTACAGTATTAGGGTTTTGCAACCTTGAAGTGTATCGACCTTAGATATAAAACTTTCACCTATATCTAATCTAACCTAGGACCTCCTTTTATAGACTAAGGAGTCCTTTACATAATACAAGATAAATATCTTTACCATATTTATCTAATACAATAAACTAAACCGACTATACAAAACACTAGCAGTGGTTACAATATATCATCCGTGGTTACACACTACTGCTAGCCGTGGTTGTCTTTATCAGCGGTTACATTCTTCTGTCCATGGTTATATCAAACCTGTCCTCCAGTACTTAAAGTAATTCATAATTCAAGGAACCAAAAACCCAACAATCCTCCCCTAAACTTGATACATTCCAACAGAATTCTCAAGTTTCCTTTAAGCTCAAAACATCTGAAATGGAGGATGTAGCCAAACACTTATGAGATTTAAGAATTGTCTCATATTTCTTCAACAAATCATAGGCTTGACCATCATAGGGTAACAACATCTTGATAATACCAGGTTTCAACATCTGAGCAATAACTTCTGGATACTTATTCAACTGAGGATATTCACCTTCTACAAGCATATGAATAATCTTTCCAGAAACAGTTAAAACATGAACTCCACAAGTTTGATATAAAAACCATCTTGTTACAGTATCATTGTAGAGTCCTTTCCACTCAGGTTCATCATGAGTTGGTTCAAATAAAATCTTCAAATTATAATAGACCAGTCTCTCATGATAATCATTTGGATGTACTTCACCAAACTTATTCTTGTAAAGTCTCCAAAGATTCATTAAATCATCCCTTTCAAAGTACTGAAGCATTTGTGAAAATTTATTATACTCATAAACTTCATTATTGAGTCTTTGAATTTTCCAAACTCCTTCACTTCCATCATTAAGCTTAAACTCATAAGAAACAATTTGATTAACATCTGCAACTTCTTTCAATCTTTTAGAATCAGATGTCTCTTGAATCTCTGATTTTCTCTTTCTTTTACTTTGCATCCACTCATCATGCTTCTTAATCCACTCTTCATCCTTCTCAGAATTCATTGGACAGTAATCATCATGATTAATCTTCATACATCTTTCATAAATCTCAAGAATTCTTTCAAATGAACATTTACTAAGATTTTCAGAAATGTGAATGCCTGAATACTTAATAATTTTCATTAATACATTCCTCATATGTGCCATTGAAAGAGGTTTCTTTCTTATAACTTGCTTCCTTTAATTACCAACCTTCCTTACCCATTCACCTAAAAGCCTAGCTTTTTCCTTATCATTCAATAAATTCCATTCTTGTGCAGTATATTCATGATGTATTTGTTGAGAAGCTTGAAGAAAGTTTTGTGATTCATACCATATAGCTAACATTCTCTGACTAGCTTCCTCTTCTTTCTGCTTTCTTTTCTCTAAAGCTTCTTGTTCTTCAGCAACCATATTCTTTACAAACTCTGCATCATAAGCTTCTTGTTCTGCTTTAGATTTAAACTTTAGTTCTGATACTGCAACCCCTTTACCTTTTCCAACATCAGATTGAACCACTTTCTTCTTCAGAGGTTCACCAATAACTAAACTTTTTCCTTTGAATTTGGGTTTAGTTGCAGTAGATTTAACAGATAAAACAGGTGCAATAATAGGTGTAGAAATAGATGAAGTTTGGCTTAGATTTATCAATGTACTAGTAGCTTCTTTCTCAACTTCTTTAGACTTAGGTGGTGATACAGAGAGAGTTGTGACAACAGTGGAAGTGGTTAGGATAGCAGTGGGTATGATAGTAGTGGGTATAGTTGTAGTGGTTATAGTTGCCATGTTGATCTTTGCAGCGGTGGTTAGAAGAGTACTAACCGTGGTTTCAGACATACCATCGGTGTTTGTGTTCTGTACTACATCTTCTACAACTTTCTTCACATTTTCAAGAACTACCTCATTCCCATCTTTATCAGATACCAAAAATGTTTGATCTCCACTATCAACATCTTCTTCCATAGATACATTAATGACCCTCCCTGAATTCTTGCCTTCACTCCTCCCCTGTTTGGATACATCCTCCATATTCAGAGCTAAAGAGGAGTCCACCTTCTTTTTGTCTCCGTAGCTTCCTTAAAGCAGCAATCCCAGGCCTTTTCATCTTCTCCAAAACCAAAACCCCGTGGCTTCAATCTCCAATATCCTTACCTTGAAACACAGCCAACTCCTTGAGACCCAAAATCGTCTCCTCCATCTTAGTACATTTAGCCGTCAATTCATTTAAGCGTTCAAGAATATCCTCCCCACTTCGACCTGTGTGACCTGGTCCGAGAGGTGGTTCATTGAAAAAGTCATCATGTACAAACTCAGAATCCGTCAATTCATGTTCAGGTTCCAACCTATCCTCATCACTTCGAGTTGTGTTAACTGCTCCGAGAGGTGAATCCTTGGATATAGAAAACATAGCATCAGACCGAGCCTGAACATCTATGCACCCTGTATTAGCTAAGTGGCTAGGGATTCCTCCACATGTGTTAAGTTCCAAAGAACTCTCCACATTAGGAGTTGCCAAAGGTTGGGTCTTATTTATGTTTCCACTATCCGACCAGCTCTAAGCATGTATAGTAGTGGAAGGCCTTCCAATCATGTCACCTTCACCACCTGTGACAGCCTCATGAGCAACACCACTAGCACTAGCCTGAGGTAGCTCAGTGCCCTTCAATCTCCTAGTGAAAAAAATTGTTGTATCAGTGGTTTGAGGTTGACTAGTAATGGGTTGAGATACACTATCAGCAGTTACAGGTATTCTATCAGGGATTAGAGTTACATCAGCAGTGGATTTAGTTGGTGTAGAATCCTCATCAAACTCATGATCAGTGGGCAAAGGAATCATATGAGGAAATAAAGGAACATCTATAATGTTTACATTTTGTGGTTGATTCCTCATATGTGCAAAAACCTTAGAAAGCATATGATTTACTTCATACTCATGAGTATGCTCAACAGGCTCCTCTATTTGACTTTCCACAATCAACCGGAACAAACCTAGGATACAAATAGTATTTTCCATTTTTCCTAATGTTTTGAACTAGCCCCTCATAGATCATCTTAGACCAATTGAACTTTCTTCCATCAGACAAACAAATAATAGCAGTAGCAATTTTGGAAGGAAAGTCATTAAATCCTATGGTCTTATTACTCATACACATCAATAAGGTGTGAATAAGAAACTTCCATTGTTTGAAAACAAATTCTTAAAATATGACCTTATCACCTCGTGAGTATAACCTAATCTTTCCAAACCCAGCACAATCTCAACATCTGAAAGATTATCAGCACCATCAGCATCATCAAACTGTAAAACATCCCTAATGATCTCCTCAGAAACAGAAATAGACTTCTCATCCACAATAGTGCGAAACACTTCTACTCCATCAACCTTTTCAAGCTTAGCATTCCTCCAGAACTGATGTATGTAGGCTTTAAAAATGGTTGGTGTAACAGTTAAGGCATAGTGAATAGGACTGTGAACAAGGAAATCAATCATTTGATGAAACCCTTCAGATCGATCATTCTTTGTGAGAATAGCAACAAGATTATGTGAAGTGGAAAACTTTTCAGCCATTGTGATGAATGATGGTTATGATGTGGGTTTTGTGAATTATGCAAAGATAGATGATTAGGGTTAATAAGAGCGCCAATAAAAGTGGTTTGAAGATCAAATAAATGATCCATCCGTGATTTGGGAAAAATAATATACTTTTGCAAAAGTTACCCAGCAGCCCCTGTAGTATCCAACTCTAACGAAATGCTATCCGCGGTTGCAGAACAGCTATCCGCGTTTAGACAGAAACCGTCCGAGGATACATAGTAACACTTCAACCAAACTACCAAGAAGTATAGCAAGCAAATCTGTGTTATGATGAAAGAGATCTTACAAATATATGAAGGATTACACAATTTTTTTTTTTATATTAAACAAACACAAGCAGCTAACACATCAGCTTCTATGTACACAAATCCTTCATACCTGCAAGATAAAAACACAAAACAAACACAGAGAAGAAGGTTATGGTTATCAGTGGTTAGAAAAAGCCATCAGGGGATCCAAATGACATATCCGCAGTTAGAACAGGTAAGTCAATATAGTCAACTTTTTGGATTAATATCAGTCCAATACCCAAGAATCTCATTAACTCCTCAACCACATTTAACCTGCCCCTCATTTACTTCCAAAGTCCATTACTCTGCTTATATAAAGAACCTAAAACTCATATAACGCACACACCAAATAACATCAAAACCCTAATTACTCCAAAATCCATAATCAACTCCAATCACCATGTGGAACCCTAGTTGGAATAAACCAGAAGTTGTTGATCTAACAACCTCCTCTTCCTCATCATCATCAGATGAAGACACTAACCCATGTCAGTTTTACTTCCCTCCACAAGAAACAAGACCAATAAAATCCCCATTTCTTCCATCATCAGAAGATGATAGTGTGGTGAATCCAAGTGATGCATCTGGGACTTGATGACTCCTCAAAGAAAAGAACTTCAAACCCCCAACCTTCATCATCCCAACCCCAAACAAGACCACGAGCAAGAAACCCACCACTCCCAAACAACAGAGAGGTGATTCTTGGTCTACCAGCACCAGGTTGTGGTGCTTCTTCACATATCGTAAGGGGAAGGGAAAAAGGAAAATGGAATGATGCTTTTTGGTGAAACCAGCAGATGCAAGTATGATATGACTATGTCCTTTGTGCTTCATCTACTGTGGTCATCGTCATCATCTTCGTTTTCATCAATCCATCCTTCCCATTTTGATCCTTAGCTTCTTCGTCGTACTGGTCATGCATATGATAAATGCATATCCAGCAACTGCAAGGAACTATGTGAGCAAGGATAGTAGTAGGAAATCATGTATAGAAGTAGTCTTTTAATTTGCACTTGAAGTTGCATTGTAAGCTGTAAGCTGTAAACTGTGTTGATGAATGAATGAACAATTTACTTCAGTACTTCTTTAGCTTCTATAATGATTTTTCTTGTATCTTCAAAAGTGTTAGTGGAAAACAGGAAAACAAGCAGTGGTTTGAACCAAACTATCAGGGGTTAGAAACAAACTATCAGTGGTTAGAAACAAAAATAGCAAAACTAAGATTACATAATAACAGTTCAATACATATACAAACTAGTACAAAACAATTTGAGAATTTAGAGATTAATCATTCCAATACTAACAACAAGATACTGAAACCTCCCCACATCAAAAGCTTTGGTGAGAAGATCAGCAACATTGAAATCAGTATGGATTTTTACCATTTGAATCAACCTTTTCTCATTACAATCTCTAATAAAATGATGTCTTATCTCAATATGTTTAGTTCTAGAATGTAAACAGGATTTTAATTATGCATATTGTACTGTTATTATCAATGTAAATCTTAGTATGCATAAAATTGTACCCAAAGTCCCAAGAATTGATTCTGAATCCAAAGAACTTGACCATAGAAACTAGCAGCAGCCACATATTCAGCTTCAATTGTAGAATTTGCCACAATAGTTTGCTTTTTACACTGCCATGAAATAAGTCTGCTTCCCAAAAACTGACATCCTCCAGTTGTAGACTTCCTATCCATACTAGCACCAGCATAGTCACTATCTGTGTAGGCCACCAAATCAAAAGAAGAATACTTTGAGTACCAAAGGCCCAATTTAGGATGACCCTTAAGATACCTAAAGATTCTCTTAACAACATTCATGTGTGATGAATTAGGTGTAACTTGAAATCTTGCACACACACATACTGAGAACATAATATCTGGCCTAGATGCAGTGAGATACATCAAAGATCCAATCATGGACTGTACAACTTCTGATCAACTCTGATACTTCCATCATCAGGTAGCAATGGTTTCTGAGTCTCCATTGGTGTACTAGCACTCTTCACATCCTCAAACCCAAACTTCTTCAAAACATCTGCTACATACTTATCTTGACTAATGAAGATACCATCAGTCCTTTGTTGAACCTGTAGCCCAAAAAGAAAGTGAGTTCTCCTATAGAACTCATCTGAAACTTATCATGCATAAGCTTTTCAAAATCTTTGCATAGCTCTTTATTGGTTGAGCCAAAGATGATGTCATCTACATAAACTGAACCAATAAAATATCATCTTTGTGCTTCCTTATGAACAAAGTTTTATCAATCAGTCCTCTTTTAACCCATTGTCCATTAAATAAGTGGACAGGCACTCATACCATGCCCTAGGAGCTTGATGCAAACCATACATAGCCTTCCTCACCCTGTAGACCTTGTCAGGATGATCAGGATCTTCAAAACCAGGAGGTTGACAAACATAAACCTCCTCATCAATTGTGCTATACAAAAATGCACTTTTAACATCCATCTGATACACAACAAAATTTTTGAATGAAGCATAAGCTAAAAACAATCTAATAGCCTCAATTCTTGCAACTGGAGAAAACACTTCATCATAATCCAAGCCTTCAGTTTGTGTGTATCCTTGAGCAACCAACCTTGACTTGTTCCTCACAACAATACCTCTTTCATCCCTTTTGTTTCTGAACACCCATTTTGTCCCAATTGCCCCCTTACCATTTGGAAGTTCTACCAATGTCCAAACCTCTTGAAGCTTGAACTGAAGAAGCTCCTCTTGCATTGATTATACCCATCCTTCTTCAGATAATGCTTCTTCAACTCTCTTGGGCTCCTTTAGAGACAGAAAACAAGCAAACAGGCAATTTTGCAGATCTTTATGACTGTTTCTTTTGTGAAGTGATCTTGCAAAGAACCCATGTTCAGGAAAGGGTTCAGTGTTCTTAACCTTGCTTCTTGTTTGAACTGGAGTATTCAAGTTTCCAAGTATTTGTTCCTTGGGATGAATCTTATGTATCCTTGTTGAGGTAACAGGACTTTCATGAATGACATGTTCCAAATTAGTTAAATCAGCATTGAAGAAATCATCCATGTCTTCATCATCAGTAGGAGTATCAATTTCAATCAAAGCAGGCATATCAGGATCATGTGGATACTCCTCTTCACCATGTAATGGCTTTGCATGTGGTCCAAAGAAAGTACTACTATCAGTACTTACGTCCGGGATTTCACTTGTAATGACAGTGGTAGAAATTGTTGGCTTAGCAGTGGTTGTATTAACTCTATCCGTGCTTATGTTTGGCTTATCCGTGCTTGCAGACTGCTTTTTGTTCTTTTCAATTTCTTCTACCAACACTGAATTATCTTTCAATAACTCATCCTTATCTTGATGATGATCACCATTGCCTCCAGTATTCAAGACATCATCATCAGTGGGACCTTGCTTATCAATGATAGGTGAGACAGAACTAGCTTTCCACTTTTCAAACAAATAGAACTCTTGAGGAGAATCAGCTTCCTTAGAAATTGCTTCTGCACCAGAATTCTTTTGAGTACCTGCATCAACATTAGTGGAAGTTCCTGCAATGATAGGCTCATAATTCATAGATTTGGTTAGCATATCAATGTTAAACAGCCAGTCTGGTCCTTTGGTCTCAACACAAGGAGTCTTTTCACTAAATTGAACATGTAAGTTTTCTTCAACAATTTTAGTCCTCCTATTGTATACTCTAAAGGCTTTACTATTTGAATAGTAGCCTAAAAAGTATCCATCATCAGCTTTTTCTTGAAACTTGCCTAGGTAGTCTATGGTATTCAAGATAGTAACAGGACACCCAAAAGGTTTTAGGAATGCAATCATGGCTTCCTTTCATGTAAAACTCATAGGGGTCTTGTTATGAGGCTTCACTACTTACTTCTATTCGCACATAACATGCAGTGCCTACCGCTTCAGCCGAAGGTAGTTGGTAACTTTGACTCTGACAACATAGTCCTAGCAGCCTCAATTAGTGTTCTATTTTTCCTTTCAGTTACACCATTTTGTTGTGGTGTTCTAGCAACACTAAACTGTCTTTCTATACCTTTATCTACACAAAACTGATTCATCAAAGATTCTTAAACTCAATTCCATTATCACATCTGATTATCTTTACTTTATGATTTACTAGATTTTCTATCTTAGTAATGAAACTCTTGAGAACTTCACTAGTTTCACTCTTAGCAGCCAAAAAGTAAACCCAAGATAATCTACTATAATCATCAGTGATAACTAGGCAATACTGCTTATGGTTCAAACTCTTGACAAAAGTAGGTCCAAATAAGTCCATATGAAGCATAAACAGTGGTTGTGAATTGGTGTTGACAGTTTTGGACTTACAAGAAGCTCTATGTTGTTTTCCTTTTTGACAGGCCACACACAGTTCCTTACACTCAAAAACATTAGAAGGTAACCCTCTAACCAAGTTCCCTTTAACAAGTTTATTGATTGTTTTGTAATTGGGGTGACCTAATCTTCTATGCCATAACTTAGACTCATCCACAGATGCTTTAGCAAAACAAACAAGTTAGGGACCTATTATGAATTACATCTTTAAGATCAAAACAATATATATTTTCCTTCCTAGGTACCCTAAGTTGTATAAACTTCTCATCAGCATCGTAAACTCAGGAGACAACACCACACACTCATTTTCACCAAAAAGTACCCAGTTTTTCTTATCACACATTTGAGAAACACTGAATAAATTGTACTTAAGTCCCTGTACCAAGTAGACCATTTCAAAGTCCAAATTCCCTGTTCTGATTGTGTCTCTTCCAAGTATCTTTCCTCCCTTTGGATCATTGCCAAATGCCACATATCCTCCATCAAAAGCTTCAAAATCCTCCAGGTTGCTTGCATCCCAAGTCATGTGCCTAGAGCAACCACTATCAAAAACTCCTTTGTCTTTTAGCTCATCTTGTAGATTGCCCTGCACATGAAATTAAACAAATTATTTCCTTTTGTGGACCCAAGCCAATACTGACTTGGGTCTGCCTTGTGCATCAATATAATCAAATTTATTTAGGTCCATTGATGCACAGTTGACATGATGTAAAACCTTGGTCTTAGGTTTCCATTGCCAACTAGCTGAGGCCTTAAACAGATAAAAATGATTTCCAACCACTGTATCAGTTATCACATTTGGAATTTTTAAAACTTCTTTGTTATCTGTGGTGATTTTTGGCTTATCAGTGGTTTGATTTTGCTTAGCCGTGTTTACACTTTGCTTAGCAGTGGTTGGAACCCATTATTGAGAAGCAGTGACAATTGATTTTGTATTCCCATTCCTCATTAACACTGCTTAGGAATCATGTTTTGTTAGGATGAGGTTGTTTTCTTTGAAAAGTTTTGGTGATTTAACCTCCTCCAATGATTCCACACTTGTGGTCTGTTTTATAACAATTTCTCTGTAAGTGCTCAAAACTACCACAATTATAACAAGCTTTCTTGACACATTGAAACTCATTACCTAACCTATTAGATATTAGGCCATTAAAGTTTCTCTGATTGCCCCTAGGTATATATCTTTTCATTTGTTCCCTAGGTACTTCCTTGTATTCTACCACTTTCTTAGTTATTTGAGCTCCAAATCGAGGTACAAGGTTAGGTTGTCTAGTATCAACTTTCTTAAGAGGTTCTAACTTTTCAGGCTGTGTTGATACTTTACTATCTTCCTCAGAACCTGATTCCCAATCTTCAATGATGGGAGCTTAGATGAGTGTATCAGAACTTATCTTAGGTGTTTCAGTCTTACTTATTCCTTCAACAGGTTTGTTAAAACTGAATTCACTACTAAATGACAGTTCTTTAGCAGGTGGTGCATGTTGCATAAGAGTGGGTGGTGGCATATTGTTGTATCCTATCCAAGAACCCTTTTTCATTAGATGACTCTCTATAGATTTATGAACCAAATCATAAGCAAATTGTGTTTTAGCTACCCTAACAACATGTTTTCTTTTTTCATCTAGGGCCATTTGTTTTGCACTCTCTGCTAGTTCAAGTTTCTCTTTAAGCATTTTAATCTCTCTATTTTTAAGATCAATTTCACCACCTAATATATTGATCTTATCTACATACTCAAACTCACATTTAATACAGATTTAAGCTTCTCTTCCATACTCTCTAGACCAACTCTATAACCTAAGTTATCCATAGTTAGTCTTTCTACTTCTTTCCTCATACTCTCAGTGATAGCTTTTTGAGATTCTAAGTTATCATGACATGATTTAAAAGAACAAGTAGACTCATTAGATACCTCAGAATCTGAACCAGAAGATGAAGCATAAGCTATAAGAGCAAAGTTATGCTCTTTTGAAGCTTCACTAGCAAGAAAAGCTGCATTGGGTCCTTCGTCAATCTGATCACTCCAATCATAATCACCAAGACCATCTTGAGCCACCAATGCTGAAGAAGGAGCAGACTCTTCAGTGATCTTCTTAACACCTTCAATCCTCTTAGGAGCTCGACATTCCCTTGCAAAGTGACCCTTCTTCTTGCAGTAAAAGCACTCCATCTTGCTTTTGTCGAACCCTGCTCTCCTTTGACCATCATACTTAACTTGTCTTCCAGTCCTCCTCAGAAATTCCTTGCTTGGAGAGTCAACATTTCCATTTGCCATTGAAGATTAATCTCTTCTAGATCATCAGGATCAATTTGATCCAGATCTTGATTCAACACAGTAACACTAGTAGTTAAATCAGCCAGAAAAGCATAAATTGCACCATCACTGACATTATCACTAACAGTGGTATTGTTTGCAATAGCCGTGGTTATACCCATAGGCAGCAGGGGATACATCTTGTGGGCTCTTGTGATTAGTGGATACAAAAGCAATGTTTTGATTAGCAGAAGACGCATTAGCAAAGTTATTCTCAGACTCATAAACCTTCAAGTTGTTGAAGAGATTGTCCAGAGTCATCTTATCAAAGTCCATCTTATTTCTCCACACAATTGTATGAATAGCCCATTCAGATGATAAACTCCTAATGAATTTCAAATTAATATCTTCTTGAAGAACCTTATAATCTATGACTTCGTTGACTATAAGTTTTGAAGTCTATTGTATGTACCATCAATCTTTTCTCCACTAAGAGCAGTGAAGGTTTCAATTGAGCATATTCATCCTAGACTTCTTAGTGGCTTCATTACCAGCAAACCTTGTCTCAAGAGCATCCAGTAACTCTTTAGCAGATTCATATTGTTCAAAATCCAAAGCATAATCATTAGGTATTCCCATGGAGAGAATACTGTGAGCCTTAATCTCCAGCTTCCTCTTAGCCTTATCAATTTCACTAACAATGGTAATATCTTTGCCATCCTCACCCTTCTTAGGAAGAGTGTCTCCCTTTTCAACAACATCCCAGAGAGCATAATCAATCATGCGAATGTATTGCCTTATTCGCATTCTCCAGATTTGATACTCACCATGCTTGAGCATGGGTACCTTAGAAGCAGTTACCATGTGAGTTTCGTCAGACATCTTATCTTCCTTGAACAAAACTTAACTTGACCTCTTCTTGATTACAATTTCTAGATCACAAGCTCTGATACCACTTGTTGATCCCAGTTGAGCAAACGATCTAATATAGAAAACTGACTTAGAATAAAAATTTATTAAGTATTACGCAGAATTTAACACTTAATCTTAAGAAGAAGAACAGTTAACATTCAACACCTCAATATTATTTGTTAATACGAATACTCTTACAGTATTAGGGTTTTGCAACCTTGAAGTGTATCGACCTTAGATATAAAACTTTCACCTATATCTAATCTAACCTAGGACCTCCTTTTATAGACTAAGGAGTCCTTTACATAATACAATACGTAACCTACAAGATAAATATCTTTACCATATTTATCTAATACAATAAACTAAACCGACTATACAAAACACTAGCAGTGGTTACAATATATCATCCGTGGTTACACACTACTACTAGCCGTGGTTGTCTTTATCAGCGGTTACATTCTTCTGTTCATGGTTATATCAAACCTGTCCGTGGTTCCAGTACTTAAAGTAATTCATAATTCAAGGAACCAAAAACCCAACATTTAATTACGTAGAAAATAGGAATTTGAATTTAACGTTCCTTCCCGTTACTCTATAAAATATTACTTTTGCCCACGAGTCCAATCATCCCAAAACTTTGTACAAAAGGTATGACTCGACTTAGCAACCATGCAAGTAACTAGATAATTGAACTAAGGGTTTAGTAATGATAACAATAATGCACTAAAGGTGAGTGCATACAAGGTAGGCTAAGGCGATTTGGGTGTACATTTAGGGGTGGATTGTAAACAATGCTCTTCATTGATATTTCGGAAAACCGAAACATCATGAGAACCGCAAAAAGGATAGGCTCTGAGGGGTTAACTAGGGGTATCGTGTACAAAAGATGAGTACATCGTAAGGGTGTGGGGTAGTTACTCGACCGATGTAGAAGAAGTAATTATAATACAGGTTTCAAACAAGGGTTACCCTAATGCCTCTTATCATTTAGTTATTCCTAACTACACAAGTGTAGTCTCAACTAGCGATCTCGAAATGCATCACAAAACAAGTTCTAGAATCTATTATACTACCGGTACATTTTCTAAGCATTAAAGGTGAATGCTTTATTCCTAAAGATCAAGGGGCGAACCTCACATTTTTTTGGGGTGGAATTTGAGTTGTAAACGGTTTTTGTGCTAGTCATATAACTCCTATCCATAAGACGCTTTATTAAGACTAAAGTTTTTGCTCGTACATGTCATAAAAAAAATTAAATTTGGTGCTAAAATTGCCCTAACAAATATTTCTCATAGTTTATTACACAAATGACCAAGGACAAGACAAATAATCAAAGATAAGCATAGTTTTTAAGTTCCCGTTTTATTATCCCTCCCTACACTTAAACTGAACATTGTCCCTAATGTTCCCCGAAAGTATCAAAGTTATGATAAAGGAAGGTAAGTAAAAGAGAAAGAAACTAGTACTCCCCTGATTAGCTTGGTAGGATCCGTGTGAAGTTGTGGTTAAACTCTTTTCCAAAAAGAATGTATCCGTGATAAGCTTCATCCAATGTTGAGTTTCTTCTTCTTGCCAAATATAACCTGCACACTTTAAGAAATTAGAGGAAACCTTCACGTATAATCGGCGGTAAAACTATATATGACACAACTACACTAGGATATAATGCTTTTGGAATGGATTTTTGCAGATTTTCTAGAAAAAATAAGACCTGATAATTTCCAAAAATTTATAAGTAGCACAGAAACCTTCACGTATAATCGGCGGTAAAACTATATATGACACAACTACACTAGGATATAATGCTTTTGGAATGGATTTTTGCAGATTTTCTGGAAAAAATAAGACCTGATAATTTCCAAAAATTTATAAGTAGCACAGAAAACGAAAAAATTGTATAAGCTGTTTCTTCTTGACCTGGCATCGTCGGGTTTTAATCGTGACACCGTCAGGTTGTCATGACAAAAACTGGTCTGCTGCGTTTTCCTGGAAAAATTCTGGAAGAATTACATCTTTAAAATCTGGAAACATTTCTGCAAAACATCCATTATGACTCGATAGGATTTTCGTCATTAGGATTTCGGAAAAATTCTGCAAAACATCCATTATGAGAGAAACTGGGACGCCGTCAGATCGCCGTCATTAGGATTTTCGTCTTGGCCAAGTTATAGATGGGACGGCGTTACCTTAGAGTTGTGACACCGTCGGGCTTCGGATGGGACGTCGTCTTGGTTCTGGATCTGGGCCATCTGAGATGAAAAGTCTGAGTGACGCCCTTCTTCTTCAAAGCCTGACGCCGTCAGGTGTTATGAGCAAAAATTCCACTGAGCCGTCACGTGCATTTATTTATCAAATCTGTGTAGAGGGACAGCGTCGCCCTTTGTTTGGGTGCCGTCATCTTCAATCCTTTTCGTCCAAATATGCATCATTCCAGCATTTTGCTTCCAAGAGACCTAAAAAGTGAAAAAGAACGAAATTAAGCAGTAACGGATATAAAAGTGGTCGATTAAGGGCTTAAATGACCCCTTAAAAGTGTACGTTTTAAATCCTTATCATGTATCCTAATGAGATTAATGGATGATCCCTTGGCTCTAGACTCAATTGTGCACATTTGGTTTCCTATGTCAGAGACTTGGGAGAGGGTCTCCTACTTCAATATCAACCATCTCTAAGAGAAAGTCGATAGATTATGTAGGTTCCCCGTGAGAATGAAAAAAATTCTTTTAAGAGAACTTGAGTGGCTTGGGAAGTTTTAGTGTAGTGTGTCACTGGGTCCATGACGTCTTGTATTCAATACCGGCGTTACCTTAGTAACCACAAGTAGCATATGAGTTGAACCCGGTTTCTGCCTTAAGGTAGAATTATTGGAGGGCTATTTCTTTTCACCCTTTCAATTTTCATTTCTTTTTCATTCTTCAACCCCTTCAGTGCTTACCGAGACTTTATTACTAGAACCTTGTTGGGTTTGTTCCAGTTCTAGCTCTGTCTCAGTCGGTACTCTTCCCTCATTCTCTTATTTCTCCTTTTTTCATCATACCTAAGGACTTCTACACTGACTAGTGGATTGTCCCTGGGTAGATCCCTCCAGTTCTGGCGGGATCATGGGAACTAATACCTAACCTAACCATCCTTATAACTTCAACGCATAAATTAAGTTGGTCCGTCTTTGGTATTGTTCTTTCCACCTCGAAACCAAGTGAAAACCATTTGAAAATCAATCAAGGTACTTGTGATATAAAATCAAAGCATTTTGTACCTTAATTGTTTTTTATCTTTTAGAAATTCTCCCCCTCAACATGTGCTTCAAGTACTAGAAATCATTTTGGCACATGGAGGAAGAATCCAATGAAAGGTTAGATTTGAATGAAAGCTCCAATTCTTGATAACTTTTTCTAAAACGATCACCATCCCTCCCCTGATAAAATCTAGTATTTAGATACTTTTAGATAAAACATTTTGGGGAAGGATGTGGTTTTCTTTTACTTGCTCCCCCTCAATATGTGCATTGACATTCGAAAGAGTTTTGCACATATTAGAGAGAACATGCACTTTGAGACAAATCAATCACATTTCAATCCTTTTTGGTTTGACATAAATGCTCCCCCTTAACATGTGCATGGAAAATTTGAAATCATTTGGCACATGTAGGAAGGAGTGCATGTTATAGTATTACTAAAACCATTTATCAAGTTATCAGTTTATTTCTGATTTAAATCAGAAATTCTCACCCGATCACAATTTTCAAACCCTTTGAGATTTGTGATCCCAACTTATTTAAATTATTTCAAAAGCTTTTTGAGGAAAAATTTGACTTGGGTTTAAAAGTACTTAACTGATATGGATCAGATTTTGAAATTGTAATCTCCATTGTTCTAACATGCTCAGGTACCATATGTAAACTGTTCAGTTTTTGCACCATTTGTATGAAAACTCAAGTTAGCCTGGTCTTGATTCTATTGTGGATAAAATGTTCCTTTTGATTAACAAAATATAGACCTTGCTCCTTTTGATGCCAATTATTTGAAAAATAACCTTTTTAAAATGTTTGAAATCATTCTCCCCCCAATCAATGACCAAAGTTGTTGATTGAGTGATAAAGATTTTGACAAATGATAAGTCCAGATGATTTTCAAAATTAAGTCTGAGTTATTTTCAAAGCAATTTTGTTTTCATTAGAAGAAAAATATTTTTCAGAAAAATCTTTAGAAGGAAAAATATTTGTGAGGAGACATTTTTCTTTTTGGCGACAAATGTTCATGATGAAATTTTATTTTTAAGATCAGAGCATGAAATTTTAAAGTGATTTAGCATGGCTTTATCCTTTCTTTAAAAGCGGGTTACAGTCTGAAATAACTGCAAGCCATTTTTGAGGCCCGGGTTACTACCTGAAATGACAGTAAACCATTGTTTTGAGACATGTTTTAGGAAAATATTTTCACCTTCTGTTCGAACTTCATCTAAGGACTCGTGCCATTGTTGATTGTCATTTCTAAGACCGTAGACGTTATCGATACCAGAAGGCATGCCTTTATAAACACAATATTTTTTGGTATTTTTCTGATTTTTTATGGGTTTTTGAAAATTTTCTATTTTTCTATTTTCTTTTTGTTGATTTTATATTTTTATATTTGCTTTTTGATAAAATATATACAAAGAATATGTGAAGAAACTCCTTTACTCTTTTTCTTCCTCCTGAAGACATTTGAGTGTTTCTAGTTGTAGACTCTTCAAGCCAAGTCGTGGGAGGATGAACTCAAAACGGTCTCTATAAAGAGCTTTAGTGAAGATGTCTGCCAGCTGATATTCAGTCCTCATGAAATACAGTTCAACCACACCTTTCTCCACTTATTCCCTGATGAAATGATGTCGAATGTCAATGTGCTTTGCTCTTGAGTGTTGTACATTGTTGCAGCAGAGAGCGATGACACTTTTATTATCACAATACAAAGGAACTTTGTTGAGTACAAAGCCTTAGTCAGATAATTGGGATCTCATCCATAAGATTTAAGCACAACATGGTGACATGGCTATGTATTCAGCCTCTGTAGAGGATATGAAAGTACTCATTTGTTTCTTTGAAGACCGTCACTAACTTGTCACCCAAAAACTAAGCACCTCCTGATGTACTTTGACGAGTATCTTGACACCCTGCGTGGTCAGCATCTGCATAGGCTGTTAGTGACATACCGGTATCCTTCGGATACCAAATTCACATGTTACTGGTTCCTTGGAGGTACCGAAAGACCTGTTTAACCGCTTCAATGTGCTTTTTGGTAGGTTTATCCTGGTATCTATCACACATTGTTAGGATCCAAATATTATTGTGTTGATGATTCGGGTGGTCTTGGATGATCAAAATACATGTTAGCCATTAGAGAGAGAAAGTTAGAGAGTTGGGTGTTCTTGCTAGAGACTTGGTTCTCAAATGTGAAAGGTTAGATTGAAAAGCACCACCCCTTCCATGGAATGGAAGGGGATTTATACTTACAAATACACGACCTCCTATCGGCTGGGATCAGGGATACAGTGGGGTAAAGACCCGTCCTTCCTCCGGTGATGCACTACGCTAAACTAAAACTATAACTACTAATAAATGATAAATAACGTAACTAACGATATGTCTACGAGCTAACTTATGCTAGATAATATTTGGGTGACCGATACTTCACTATGGAATTTTCTAATTCCTAACAATCTCCCCTAAGGGAGGTCACCCCATGTTTTACATTTCGAATCCTAGCATTCTATTCTTGACTTTGTTCTTGAGCTGGTAGACTTCAATTCTTCAATTCCGCAATCTTTGTGCTTAAGCAGTGACACTACATAGTCCGCATAATTTGTACTTTTAGTGGAGGCCTTTAACTGATCCACATCTTTGATGATCTTTGAGCTTTCTTTGAGATCATCAGCCACAGTAAATCTCTGGATCACCCTTTATTGTGTTGCCATCATGTGATGTTGTGACTTTCGGACCGACATGCTCACACTTTGAATCATGACATCTTTCCATCAGAGTAGCGGAAGCCTTACTGGTTCATGATATTTGCAGCAGCGAAGCAGAAGCATAGTATGAAATATCAGAGCCAGGTTATGTAGATATGCACCGGTCATGATTTCTTCAAATTAAGTGTGGATGCTGTGAGCATGCGGCTTTGGATTGACTCCTCAATTCTGATCAGCTGCAACCATCCAAATGTACCTGCAAACAACAGTTAGCAATAAAACACACGAAAGTGTCTTTGATCACTTTCATTGAATTGAGGTACACGGCCCACGGTTCCCCGTTGATCAGTACAAGTACTGCCTGTGATCAGGTAGGATTCCAAAGAATCTCCTTGACAGGGTTTCGCAGCTGTTCTAACTGTTCTCAAACCGGAACGTCTCAAAGAAGACAACATGGAGTGAGTGAACCAACGATTTGAGATTCACTGATTGATGAAAAATTGATTTGAAAACAATCGCGTATTGCTTAGAAGAAAGAGTTTTGCAATACGACGAAGGTTTTATGATAAAGATCAATTTTCAATCAAAAATACCTTTTGTATTTGAAAAGAGTACACATTCGATGTGCTAGAGAAAAGAAGAAATTTGCACATCGAACGGTTTTTCCAAAAGCATTTTTTCAATCAGAGATACTTTTGGAGTTTGAAATATGAATACACATTCGATGCGCTAGAGAAAAGAAGATTTGCACATCGAACGGTTTTTCCAAAAGTATTCGTCAATTCATTTCCTGGACCAAGGTTGATTCATGATTGAATCGCCCCATTGTTTCTATCCAGTTGTCACAAGCTTGATCTTTTGCAAGATCTCACATGTCACCCACCAAGAGCTTGTTTGATGTTGGCTCTAGAAGGATTTCCATCTTCATTTTGAATATTTTACATATCACTCGGATGTTCTGGCAATACCACAAGGATAATGCGTAGGACTCTAAATATATACTTACTTTCCACATTGTGTGAAACAGCAAGTCTTCATTAATTTTGTGTCCTAATGAGATATTGTGGATGATCTCTTGGCTCTAGACTCAATTGTGCACATTTGGTTCCTATGCAGGAGACTAGGGAGAGGGTCTCCTTCTATAATATCAACAATCTCTAAGAGAAAGTCGATAGATTATGTTGGTTCCCCGTGAGAATGAAACAAGCCCTTTTAAGAGGAACTTGAGTAGCTTGGGAAGTTTAGTGCAGTGCGTCACAGGGTCCATGACGACTTGTCTTCAATACCAGTGTTACCTTAGTAACCACTAGTAGCATATGAATTGAACCCGGTTTCTGCCCTAAGGTTGAATTGATGGAGGGCTATTTCTTTTCACCCTTTTTTTACATTCAATTCTTTTTCATTCTTCAACCCCTTCAGTGCTTACCGAGACTTCATAACTAGAACCTTGTTGGGTTTATTCCAGTACTAGCTCTGTCTTAGTTCGCACTCTTCCCATATCTCACTTTTCTCCTTTTTTTTTTCAATATACCTAAGGACTCTACCCTATCTAGTGGATTGTCCCTGGGTAGATCCCTCCGGCTCTGGCGGGATCGTGGGAACAAATACCTAACCTAACCATCCTTATAACTCCATACATAAAGTAAAAAATACGTTTTTTCAGGTGTCTGGTTCATTCTTCCTTGAAACCAATTGAAAAATCATTTGGAAAAACAATCAAAGTACTTGTGATATAAAATCAAAGCATTTTGTACCTTAATAGTTTTGATCATTTAGAAATGCTCCCCCTCAACATGTGCATATGATATTGAAATTTTTTGGCACATGGAGGCAAGAGTTCTTTGAAATAATTTCTTTGAAATAATTTCTTTGAAATAATTTCTTGATCACAATTTCCTACTGAAAAAGCCCTTTGATTTTCTTGGTAAATTTCCCCCTCATATGTGCATAGGATATTGAAATCATTTTATACATAGAGGCAGAGTAATTTGAAGCACATCCACAATCACAAGCGCCATTAAGAAACCATTTTAAACACAATCAAGGTACTTTATAAATTACTTTAAAAAGCTTTCATACCTCGATAGTTGTTTGCTCCCCTCAATATGTGCTTTGAGATTCGAAAGCGTTTAGCACATATGAGAGAGTAGCCTGCACAATTAAATCAAAACGATCACCTTTTATCAAATTTCATTATTAAATCACAAATTCTCCCCGATCAAAATATCAAACCTTTGAGATTTAGGATCCCAAGTGATTTAATACGGTTTAGAAAACATGGGAGAATATGTGGCCTGGTTTAAATACTCGTCATGTTTTTGGATAAATCCTCCTCCACAACATGTGCATTGTGTATGAAATCGTTTGGCACATGGAGGCAGGAGTGCCTTTAAAGGACTAAAACCAATTCCATTAAAACAGATAAGAGATTTAACTCACGATCTCTACCCCGATCAAAATTTGAAACCTTTTGGGATTTGTGATCCCAATTGATTTAAATCATTTAAAAGATTTTGGGGAAAGACGTGGCTTGATTTAACTTTGAAAATGATAGATAAGGACCATTTAAGACATTAAAGATGTAGTATCGGTATGATTGTTTTAAGAGATTTTTTAGGTAAAATAAAACAATTTCACAATCAAACAAGAACAGAAAAATTTTATTTTGAAAGATCTTGATTCTAAAGAAAATCATACCATGACATAACATTAAATCTTTAGATCACCACTTATTATTGTACACACGGACTCTTTTGAAGATATATTGTTTGAAAATATTTTAAATTAAATCACTCTTCCCCTCAATCGATGACAAAAGTCGATAATTGAGTGACTTAAATTTTGATAAAATGAAGTTCGGTGATTTTCAAAATTTAGTTCAATTTATTTTCAAAACAATATTTTTCCATTTTTCAAAATAATATAATTTTTCAAAATTGTTTAAAAAATGTTATCCTGCACAGAGATATGTTAGGTGGTTGAGAAGCTTCTGTTGTAGCTGTAGGGTTTGAAAGAAAAACCATCTGCAGATGCAGTGAGACTTCGTCTTACGTTGCATTTTGAATGCCAACTGAGGTCAAATTAAGCTCCGTTTCTTCAATCACTCAGAAGAAAACCATCTGTGATGCGTGAGACTCTTTTACGTTGCATTTATGCCAGCTTTTCATAGAAGTCCAATTAAGCTCCGTTTCTTCATTTGTCAACCAAGAAAGGGTTACCCTTTCCTTTAGGCATCCAATCATATTCAATTGTGGGATCCGGATCGGGAACATTCTTTTAAACCAATATAACGAATACGTTAGTGAAACACACATACAGATATATGGTGGTCGACATCACCCAAACAGCAATCGACTAATAAAAGTCAATTCAACATATCAATCAGATCATTCAAATATATGGGAATAATGTGTTTATCAAACTCTAATCATCTAAACCTAACAATCACATCCTAGAAACCTAGTCCTTCAACATAGGCAATTGTATTTTACAGATAAGCACGTAGGATGATTAAGATAATCTTGTTAGATGATACAGATTTGAACACTTCTCCCCTCAATCAATGACTTAAATATCTGAAAAGTTTAAAAGAGCTGAAGTCATTGATTGAGTTTTCAATTTTTATAAAACTCTGAATTTGATTGTTTTAAAAAGCAACTCATTTACACCAATTTTTGAAAACAACAAATATTTTCGAAGAATTTAGACGGAAAAACGTTTGTGTAGGAACAGCAGTCTTTTAGGCAACATGCTTTCCTTGTTTTGTTTTAGGATAAGTGCACGAAATATTTGAAAAATTGGTTTAGCATAGCACTTTCCTTTCTTGAAAAACGGGTTGCTATCAGAAATAATAGCAAGCCATGGTTTTAGCGCGGGTCACAGTCTGAAATAACTGCAAGCCATTTTTTTTAGACATGTTTTGAAAATAATATTTACACCTCCTGCTCGAACTTCATCTATGGTCCCGTGCCATTATTCAATGACATTTCTAAGACCGTAGATGTTATCGATACCAGAAGACATGTCATGAGAAAACATATTTTTGGTATTTTTTGAAATTTTATGATTTTTATGGGTTTTTTTTTTGACGGTTTTATATTTTTCATTTTTTGTTTTTTTTTTCTGGTTTTATATTTTTGTATGGGGTTTTGATAAATAATACAAGGATAGAATAGATGATATAGTTAAAGAAGATAATGATAGAGAGTACCGAGATAAGGATATCGAATAGCCGTTGCTAGAAGATAGAAGTCATCATCTCTTAAACATTCCCACAAAGCTTCCAAGACCTTGAATCAAGAGAGAACTTGAGCCATGCCACTTGAAAGTGCGACTTTGGCAGCTTCCCCCAAAACTTGAACCTTTAGCTGGAGATTCGAAGCTTATTTCAAGCTGTTTTAGCCAGGTGCCCACGGAAGCAAACCTTTACTCCCCGTGATTCTTCGTTCCGGGGTTATATCCTCCAGAAGAAGACCCGCAACGTCTTTCATCCCACTCTTACCTTTTGTCTCAACTTTCATTCCCCCTGAAGTCTGAAGCAATCCATTCCAAAA
>OU343216.1:159821690-159928762 GCA_910596185.1 Chrysanthemum makinoi
CAAAACAAGTTCTAGAATCTATTATACTACGGTACATTTTTCTAAAGCATTAAAGGTGAATGCTTTATTCCTAAAGATCAAGTGCTGAACCTCACATTTTTGGGGGTGGAATTTGAGTTGTATGCGGTTTTTGTGCTAATCATATAACTCCTATCCATAAGGCGCTTTATTAAGACTAAAGTTTTGCTTTCATTACATGTCATAAAAAATTAAATTTGGTGCTAAAAATTGCCCTAACAAATATTTCTCATAGTTTATTACACAAATGACCAAGGACAAGACAAATAATCAAAGATAAGCATAGTTTTTAAGTTCCCGTTTTATTATCCCTCCTACACTTAAATTTGAACATTGTCCCTAATGTTCCCAGAAAGTATCAAAGTTATGATAAAGGAAGGTAAGTAAAGAGAAAAGAAACTAGTACTCCCACGATTAGCTTGGTAGGATCCGTGTGAAGTTGTGGTTAAACTCTTTTCCAAAAGAATGTATAGTGATAAGCTTCATCCATGTTGAGTTTCTTAGCACCTTAGCCAAATATAACTGCACACTTTAAGAAATTAGAGGAAACCTTCCGCATTATAATGTTGGTAAAACTATATATGACACAACTACACTAGGATATAATGCTTTTGGAATGGATTTTTGCGGATTTTCTAGAGAAAAATAAGACACGATAATTTCAAAAATTTATAAGTAGCGAGAAACCTTCACGCATAATGTCGGCGGTAAAACTATATATGACACAACTACACTAGGATATAATGCTTTTGGAATGGATTTTTCTGATTTTACGGAAAAATAAGACTGATAATTTCCAAAATTTATAAGTAGCACAGGAAAAGCGAAAAATTGTATAAGCTGTTTACGCTTGACACGGCATCGTCGGGTTTTAATGCGTGACAGGTCGAGGTTGTCATGACAAAAGCTGATTATAACTGCGTTTTTCCCGGAAAAATTCGGAAGAATTACATCTTTAAAACACAGGAAACATTTACGCAAAACATCCATTATGACTCGATAGGATTTTAGTCATTAGGATTTGAGGAAAAATTACGCAAAACATCCATTATGAGAGGAAGCTGGGGCCGTCGGTCGCCGTCATTAGGATTTTTCGTCTTGGCAAGTTATAGATGGGGCCGGCGTTACCTTAGAGTTGTGACACCGTCGAGCCGGATGGGGCGTCGTCTTGGTTACGGATCCAGGCCATCGAGATGAAAAGTCTGAGTGGCCCTTCTTCTTCAAAGCGGCGCCGTCGGTGTTATGAAACAAAAATTCCGAGCGTCCGTGCATTTATTTATCAAATCGTGTAGAGACAGCGGCGTAAGCCCGCTGTTTGGAGTGCCGTCATCTTCAATCCTTTTCGTCCAAAAATGCATCATTCCGGCATTTTGCTTCCAAGAGACCTAAAAAGTGAAAAAGAACGAAATTAAGCGATACCGGATATAAAAAGTGGTCGATTAAGGGCTTAAATGACCCCTTAAAAGTGTACGTTTTAAATCCTTATCATGTATCCTAATGAGATTAATGGATAATCCCTTGGCTCTATACTCAATTGTGCACATTTGGTTTCCTATGTCGGAGACTTGGGAGAGGGTCTCCTTCTTCAATATCAACCATCTCTAAGAAAGTCGATAGATATGTAGGTTCCCGTGAGAATGAAACAAATTCTTTTAAGAGAACTTGAGTGGCTTGGGAAGTTTTAGTGTAGTGTGTCACTGGGTCCATGACGTCTTGTATTCAATACCGGCGTTACCTTAGTAACCACAAGTAGCATATGAGTTGAACCCGGTTTCTGCCTTAAGGTAGAATTATTGGAGGGCTATTTCTTTTCACCCTTTCAATTTTCATTTCTTTTCATTCTTCACCCCTTGATTGCTTACGAGACTTTTATTACTAGAACCTTGTTGGGTTTGTTCCAGTTCTAGCTCTGTCTCAGTCGGTACTCTTCCCTCATTCTCTTATTTCTCCTTTTTTCATCATACCTAAGGACTTCTACACTGACTAGTGGATTGTCCCTGGGTAGATCCCTCCAGTTCTGGCGGGATCATGGGAACTAATACCCAACCTAACCATCCTTATAACTCCAATGCATAAAGTAAGTTAGTCGGTCTTTTGGTATTGTTCTTTCCACCTCGAAACCAAGTGAAAACCATTTGAAAATCAATCAAGGTACTTGTGATATAAAATCAAAGCATTTTGTACCTTAATTGTTTTTTATCTTTTAGAAATTCTCCCCCTCAACATGTGCTTCAAGTACTAGAAATCATTTTGGCACATGGAGGAAGAATCCAATGAAAGGTTAGATTTGAATGAAAGCTCCAATTCTTGATAACTTTTTCTAAAACGATCACCATCCCTCCCCTGATAAAATCTAGTATTTAGATACTTTTAGATAAAACATTTTGGGGAAGGATGTGGTTTTCTTTTACTTGCTCCCCCTCAATATGTGCATTGACATTCGAAAGAGTTTTGCACATATTAGAGAACATATGCACTTTAGACAAATCAATCACATTTCAATCCTTTTTGGTTGACATAAATATCCCCACTAACATGTGCATGGAAAATTTGAAATCATTTGGCACATGTAGGAAGGAGTGCATGTTATAGTATTACTAAAACCATTTATCAAGTTATCGGTTTATTTAGATTTAAATCGAAATTCTCACCCGATCACAATTTTCAAACCCTTTGAGATTTGTGATCCCAACTTATTTAAATTATTTCAAAAGCTTTTTGAGGAAAAATTTGACTTGGGTTTAAAAGTACTTAACTGATATGGATCAGATTTTGAAATTGTAATCTCCATTGTTCTAACATGCTCAGGTACCATATGTAAAGCTTCAGTTTTTGCACCATTTGTATGAAAACTCAAGTTAGCCTGGTCTTGATTCTATTGTGGATAAAATGTTCCTTTTGATTAACAAAATATAGACCTTGCTCCTTTTGATGCCAATTATTTGAAAAATAACCTTTTTAAAATGTTTGAAATCATTCTCCCCGATCAATGACCAAAGTTGTTGATTGGTGATAAGATTTTGACAAATGATAAGTCGGATGATTTTCAAAATTAAGTCTGAGTTATTTTCAAAGCAATTTTGTTTTCATTAGAAGAAAAATATTTTTCAGAAAAATCTTTAGAAGGAAAAATATTTGTGAGGAGACATTTTTCTTTTTGGCGACAAATGTTCATGATGAAATTTTATTTTAAGATCGAGCATGAAATTTTAAAGTGATTTAGCATGGCTTTTATCCTTTCTTTAAGCGAGATTCTGATCGAAATAGCACAGAAGAAGCCATTTTTGAGGCAGGGTTACTACAGAATGTGATGAACCATTGTTTTGAGACATGTTTTTAGGAAAATATTTACACACTTGTTGAACTTCATCCTAAGGTTCGTGCCATTGTTGATTGTCATTTCTAAGGCCGTAAGACGTTATGAACCACCAAGAAGGCATGCCTTTATAAACACAATATTTTTGAGGTATTTTTGATTTTTATGGGTTTTGAAAATTTTCTATTTTCTATTTTCTTTTTTGTTGATTTTTATATTTTTATATTTGCTTTTTGATAAAATATATACAAAGAATATGTGAAGAAACTCCTTTACTCTTTTCTTCCTCACGAAGACATTTGGAGTGTTTTCTGGTTGTGAACTCTTGCTTCAAGCTTGAGTCATTGGGAGGATGAACTTCAGCGGTCTCTATAAAGAGCTTTGGTGAAGATATGCACTTGATGATATTGATCCTCATGAAATCAGTTCAACCACACCTTTCTCCCACTTATTCCACTGATGAAATGATGTCGAATGTCAATGTGCTTTGCTCTTGAGTGTTGTACATTGTTGCAGTGACGATATTTTATTATCACAATACAAAAGGAACTTTGTTGAGTACAAAACCTTAGTCAGGATAATTGGGATCTCATCCATAAGATTTAAGCACAACATGGTGACATGGCTATGTATTCAGCCTCTGTAGAGGATATGAAAGTACTCATTTGTTTTCTTTGAAGACAAATACCTCCTTTATTGTCACCCAAAAACTAAGCACCTACCTCGATGTACTTTGGACGAGTATCTTGACACCTCATCAGTGTCGGCATTCGCATGAGGTTTGTTAGTGATGTCATCCGGTATCCTTCGGATACCAAATTCACATGACATCGGTTCCTTGGAGATACCGAAAAGACACTATTTAACAGCTTCAATGTGCTTTTTGGTAGGTTTATCACCGTATCTATCACACATTGTTAGGATCAAATATTATTGTGTTGATGATGATTGGGTGGTCTTGATGATCAAAATACATGTTAGCCATTAGAGAGAGAAAGTTAGAGAGTTGGGTGTTCTTGCTAAAGACTTGGTTCTCAAATGTGAAAGGTTAGATTGAATGAAGCACCACCCCTTCCATGGATGGAAGGGGTATTTATAGTACAAATACACCTACCTCCTATCGGCTCGTGGATCGGATGATGGGTAAAGACCGTCCTTCCTCCACGGTGTTGCACTAAGCTAAACTAAACTAATAACTAACTAATAAACTGATAAATAACGTAACTAACGATATGTCTATGAGCTAACTTATGCTAGATAATATTTGGGGTGACCGACACTTCACTATGGAATTTTCTAATTCCTAACACTCTCCCCCTAAGGGAGGTCACCCCATGTTTTACATTTTGAATCCTAGCATTCTATTCTTGACTTTGTTCTTGAGCTCGTAGACTTCAATTCTTCAAATCTGCAATCTTAGTGCTTAGCGAAAGGACACTAGTCCCATAATTTGTACTTTTAGTGAAGGCCTTTAACCGATCCACATCTTTGATGATCTTCGAGCTTTCATTGAGATCATCACCCAGATAAATCTCTGGATCATCCTTTATTGTGTTGCCATCATGTGATGTTGTGACTTTCGGACCGACATGCTCACACTTTTGAATCATGACATCTTTCCATCAGAGTAGCGGAAGCCTTTATCGGTTCATGATATTTTTAAAGCAATGGCGGCAAGCGAGAAGCATAGTATGAAATATCGAGCCGGGTTATGTAGATATGCACCATCATGATTTCTTCAAATTAAGTGTGGATCTTTGTGAGCATGCGGCTTTGGATTGACTCCTCAATTACATCGGTACACCGCAACTATCCAAATGTACCGCAAACAACGGTTAGCAATAAAACACACGAAAGTGTCTTTGATCACTTTCGTTGAATTGAGGTACACGCCCACGGTTCCCCGTTGATCAAGGTACAAGTCTTGCATCAGGATCGGTAGGATTCCAAAGAATCTCCTTGATGTGGTTTCGGCTCTAGCTGTTCTCAAACGGAACGTCTCAAAGAAGACAACACGAGTGAGTGAACCAGCGAATTATTTGAGATTCAACCGATTGATGAAAAATTCGATTTGAAAAACAATCACGTATTGCTTAGAAGAAAGAGTTTTGCAATACGACGAAGGTTTTATGAGAAAGATCAATTTTCAATCAAAATACTTTTGTATTTAAAAGAGTACACATTCGACGTGCTAGAGAAAGAAGAGATTTGCACATCGAGCGGTTTTTCCAAAAGTATTTTTCAATCGAGATACTTTTGAGTTTGAAATATGAATACACATTCGATGTGCTAGAAAAGAAGATTTGCACATCGAACGGTTTTTCCAAAAGTATTCGTCAATTCATTTCTGGACCAAGGTTGATTCAAGATTGAATCGCCCCATTGTTTCTATCCAGTTGTCACAAGCTTGATCTTTTGAAAGATCTCACATGTCACCCACCAAGAGCTTGTTTGATGTTGGCTCTAGAAGGATTTCCATCTTCATTGTGAATATTTTACATATCACTTGGATGTTCTGGCAATACCACAAGGATAATGCGTAGGACTCTAAATATATACTTACTTTCCACATTGTGTGAAACAGCAAGTCTTCATTAATTTTGTGTCCTAATGAGATATTGTGGATGATCTCTTGGCTCTAGACTCAATTGCGCACATTTGGTTCCTATGTCGGAGACTAGGAGAGGGTCTCCTTCTTCAATATCAACAATCTCTAAGAGAAAGTCGATAGATTATGTTGGTTCCCCGTGAGAATGAAACAAGCCCTTTTAAGAGGAACTTGAGTAGCTTGGGAAGTTTAGTGCTAAGGTCGTCTGGGTCCATGACGTCTTGTCTTCAATACCGGTGTTACCTTAGTAACCACTGTAGCATATGTATTGAACCCGGTTTCGCCTCTAAGGTTGAATTATTGGAGGGCTATTTCTTTTCACCCTTTTTACATTCAATTTCTTTTTCATTCTTCAACCCCTTCATTGCTTACCGAGACTTCATAACTAGAACCTTGTTGGGTTTATTCCATTTAGCTCTCTCAGTCCACTCTTCCCATATCTTACTTTTCTCCTTTTTTTTCAATATACCTAAGGACTCTACACTATCTAGTGGATTGTCCACAGGTAGATCCCTCCGCTCTGGGGATCGTGGGAACGAATACCTTACCTAACCATCCTTATAACTCCATGCATAAAGTAAAATGGTCGGTCTTTTGGTATTGTTCATTCTTCCTTGAAACCAATTGAAAAATCATTTGGAAAAACAATCAAGGTACTTGTGATATAAGATCAAAGCATTTTGTACCTTAATAGTTTTTGATCATTTAGAAAATGCTCCCCCTCAACATGTGCATATGATTTGAAATTGTTTAGCACATGGAGGCAAGAGTTCTTTGAAATAATTTCTTTGAAATAATTTCTTTGAAATAATTTCTTGATCACAATTTCCTCAATGAAAAGCCATTTGATTTTCTTGGTAAATGCTCTCCCTCAATATGTGCATAGGATATTTGAAATCATTTTATCACATAGAGGCAAGAGTTAATTTGAAGCACATCCACAATCACAAGCGCCATTAAGAAACCATTTTAAAACACAATCAAGGTACTTTATAAATTACTTTAAAAAGCTTTCATACCTCGATAGTTTGTTTGCTCCCCTCAATATGTGCTTGAGATTGAAAGCGTTTAGCACATATGAGAGTAGCAGCACCACAATTAAATCAAAAAACGATCACCTTTTATCAAATTTCATTATTAAATCACAAATTCTCCCCGATCAAAAATATCAAACCCTTTGAGATTTTGGATCCCAAGTGATTTAATACGGTTTAGAAAACATGGGAGAATATGTGGTTTAAATACTCATCATGTTTTTGGATAAATCCTCCTCCTCAACATGTGCATTGTGTATGAAATCGTTTGGCACATGGAGGCAGGAGTGCCTTTAAAGGACTAAAACCAATTCCATTAAAACAGATAAGAGATTTAAATCACGATCTCTAACCCGATCAAAATTTCAAACCTTTTGAGATTTGTGATCCCAATTGATTTAAATCATTTAAAAGATTTTGGGGAAAGGCGTGGCTTGATTTAACTTTGAAAAATGACAGATAAGGACCATTTTAAGACATTAAAGATTGTTAGTGTCGGGTATGATTGTTTTAAGAGATCTTTTAGGTAAAATAAAACAATTTCACAATCAAACAAACGAGAAAAAATTTCATTTAGAAAGATCTTGATTCTAAAGAAAATCATACCATGACATAACATTAAATCTTTAGATCACCACTTAATTATTGTACAAAGCGGACTCTTTTGAAGATATATTGTTTGAAAATATTTTAAATTAAATCACTCTCCCCTCAATCGATGACCGAAGTCGATAATTGAGTGACTTAAATTTTGATAAAATGAAGTCCGGTGATTTTCAAAATTTAGTTCAATTTATTTTCAAAACAATATTTTTCCATTTTCAAAACAATATTTTCAAAATTGTTTAAAAAATGGTATCACTGCCTTGACAGATATGTTAGGTGGTTGAGAAGCTTTGTAGCTGTAGGGTTTGGAAGAAAACCATCTGCAGATGCAATGAGACTTCTTCTTACGTTGCATTTTGAATGCCAACTGAGGTCAAATTAAGCTCCGTTTCTTCAATCACTTAGAAGAAAACCATCTGGCGATGCAAAGAGACCTCTTCGTTGCATTTATGCCAAATCTCCATAGAAGTACAATTAAGCTCCGTTTCTTCATTTGTCAACCCAAGAAATAGTTACCCTTTCCTTTCGGCATCCAATCATCTTCAATTGTGGGATCCGGATCGGGAACATTCTTTTAAACCAGTATACCTGCATACGTTAGTGAACACACATACAGATATATGGTGGTCGACATCACCAAACAACAATCGACTAATAAAAGTCAATTCAACATATCAATCGAGATCATTAAATATATGGGAATAATGTGTTTATCAAACTCTAATCATCTAAACCTAACAATCATATCCTAGAAACCTAGTCCTTCAACATAGGCAATTATATTTTAATAAGCATTTAGGATAATTAAGATAATCTTGTTAGATGATATGATTTGAAAACATTCTCCCCCTCTCAATGACTCATTTAAATCGAAAAGTTTAAAAGAGTCAAGTCATTGATTGAGTTTTCAATTTTATAAAACTCGAATTTGATTGTTTTAAAAGCAACTCATTTTCCACCATTTTTGCAAACAACAAATATTTTTATGAAGAATTTTAGACGGAAAATATTTGTGTAGGAAAGCAGCCTTTAGGCAACATACTTTCCTTGTTTTGTTTTAGGATAAGTGCACGAAATATTTGAAAAATTGGTTTAGCATAGCACTTTCCTTTCTTGAAAAGCGGGTTGCTATCGAAATAATAGCAAGCCATGGTTTTAAGCGTCACGATCGAAATAAGCGAAGCCATTTTTTTAGACATGTTTTGAAAATAATATTTACACCTCCGCAAGAACTTCATCTATGGTTTTGTGCCATTATTGAATGACATTTCTAAGACCGTAGATGTTATCGATACGAGAAGACATGTCTTGAGAAAACATATTTTTGGTATTTTTGAAATTTTATGATTTTATGGGTTTTGAAGGTTTTATATTTTCTATTTTGTTTTTTTCGGTTTTATATTTTTGTATTTGGTTTTTGATAAATATATACAAAGATAGAATAGATGATATAGTTAAAGAAGATGATGATACTGAGTCCGAGATAAGGATATCGAACAGCCCGTTGTAGAAGATAGAAGTCATCATCTCTTAAACATTCACCACCAAAGCTTCCAAGACTCTTGAATCGAAGAAGAGAAATTGAGCCATTTGAAAGTGAGACTTTGGCAGCCTTCCCCAAACCGAAAATCCTTTAGGCGATTTGAAAGCTCTATTTCAAGCTTGTTTTAGCCGAGGGGTGCACAAAAATAAGGAAGCACACCTTTATCACCTGATTCTTCGATTGGGGTTATATCATCCTAAGAAGAACAAAGAACGCTTTCATCCCACACTTTAAATTTTTCTCAAATTTCATTACCATGAAGTCTGAAGCAATCCATTCCAAAAGGTGTCAAGAACACTTCCCCGTGTAGTTGAAATGATGCAATCCGTCTCTTAGTATAATGCTCAAGAACTCTCCCAAATACACTTCATGAGGGGAATGAAGAACACCTTCCCATGTTACATTTTTCTTCCAATGAACGTGTATGAAGCTCAAGAACCCGAAGTACACCAATACCAAGAACTCTCGAATACACATCATGAGGAGAGAAAAACACCTCCCAATGTTTGTGGTAAACAATGGCTTTCTTCCACGATGATGGTGTATGAAGCTCAAGGACCCAACGTACACATTCCCCAAAGAGAATAACCGATAACATTGAAGAAGCGAGGCGAATCATCGATTATCTCTGCGGATGACTATCTCTGCGGATGTCAACTCGAATAAGTGATTATATCTCGAATCACTGATTAAGCCCTCAAGTGAAACAGATAAATTAGCGGTGGCCTCCAATGTACACAATTCTTCTCTCCTCGATGATTGCGATAACATCGAGATCATCACACACCGTTGTACCTCTTTTATCACCAGAAACTAACTCTTCCATCTCTTCCCCACATAGTTGGAATAAGAACACTAAACGCCTTGATGAGTAAGACCTTGAGTTTCTCTGCGGTCATGACATTTGTTTTCTCGGGATATCTTCAATCACTTAGAAGAATTAAGTTCATCAAGTTTACTCGCCATGAGTCAAACCTTGAGTTTCTCTGCGGTAATAACATATGTCTTCCTCGATATCTTCAATTACTTAGAAGTATTAAGTTCATCAAGTTTAGTTTCGCGTTTAGATGTGTCTCCTTCCCCCTGCTGGTTTTGATACTTGAGATCGGCAACTCTTTAAAAGCCCAAATATTAGAAATCGTTGAGAAGAACGCAGAGTCTTTGTGAGAATCAACATGTCTTGAATAATGAGCAAGTCTAATTGGGGATTAAATCGCACATTTCACCCTCCCCAATTAGTGCTCTCCCTAAGCCGACAATCTTTGATAAATGCCCGAATTAAGAAGAAGTCTTTAGATAATCAAATGCAACTCGTCTTTAGTCTTCTAACATGTAGCGAGAAAATGTAGAACCGATCAGACTCGACCTTCTTCAAGATTGTCCATTGGGAATAGATAGTTAACATCTTCATTTCACCAAGAACAAGAACATCACCAAAAAGCATCCCAATTAACTTTCATCTTGCAAATCCCCTTAACTAAAATCTCTCCCAATCAAAAAGAACGTAAAGATGTTCATCAAGGAAATCAGCAATCGTGCCTAGCGAACACACACAAGATGGTAACACCAAACTACCAATCACATCAAACAAGAAGAGAGAGATTGTTCATCATGTTGATGTGTACGTGAAGCATTAACCGGAAGAACTTGTCAATAAACTCATATCAGCTTGTGAAGATGTCAACTAATGGCTCTTAGAAGAAACTCCATGTAACAATGACCCGATAAGAAGAAGCTCGGTTCTTACATGAGTTAGGAGCCGTTTGACCATTTATTCTCTAATATCAATCAACCATGCAAAAATTCACACTTCTTCTCCCCTCAAAATTGCATGGAGTTGCCATTCTTGATTAAATAAGTGAAAATCATCCAATGTTCTATTCACACTTCTCTCAAAAATCAAACATGATGTCGCCATCTTCATTATAATCGAGCAAGTGGAATGAAAACAATCGGTGGTAGCCGATTCACTTGATGATAAGCGCATGGAAAAAAATATGAAGCATGTTGATGAGAATGGTCATAATAGAGAAGATTTCTCTTCTTCAGAGATAAAGCGCCGACACGTACACTTTTATTTTCTTTAAGAACGAGGCATGAACTATTGTGTTCATACGTCATAAGAAGATTTCTCTTCTTTCAAAGATAAAGCGACCGAGGCGTACACTTTTCTTTTCTTTAGAGTGCAGGCATGAACCGCTGTGTTCATGGTACGTCATAAGAGATTTCTCTTCTTTGGAAGATAATGCGACGAAGCGTACACATTTCTTTTCTTTAGTGCAGTGCAATCGATGTGAACAGACGTCACAATCTCTCTCTTTTCAGCTCTCTTAGCAAAACATGTAATCAACCCCATTATCATTCAAGAGGCTCTTTGTCGTGATACATGCTGATGGAAAACCCAATATGATGAATTTGACCTCGAAGTAAACTAACCCGAACTCGTGACTTAAACTTGCACATATGTAACAAAGAGTGGTGCAGAATTCATGCTCCATTGAATCTCTAAGTACTCTATACTCTTCAACCAACCAACCATCAAGTAATAGGCGTACATTACCTCTTGAAAATCCACAATTGAATGTGACACCGAGCACTACAACGTAACTCCTTAAAGTGATAGTTATTTTTGTGGAAAAAGAGCCCAATTCCCCGAAAAAATAGACTCAAAAATAACTAGATTTTCAAGTCTTCGTTTTTGGAAATAAGCTTGAACAAGGATCATGAAGAATCTTCATCCAACCATCCCCGATACCTTCAGATACTAAGTACACTGCGCTCGTGATATTTCACTTCAACCTCAAATAAATAATAGCTGAATTAACCCGTTGTCACATCTTCTGGTTCAACGCTTAATTCTAGCCTCCTTTGACGTTTAAAGTGAACTATGATAATGGTTTCATCCCGACCATGGTTAAAAGCACATAACCCCGTAAAACCAAGTAATAACCAAACCGCCATGACCGAATATCCGTAATACACATCCAATTCATGAAGTACACCCTTTTATCCCTTCTTGAAGCAGAAACCGTAGCACCGACGGAAAAGATCTCGAAATACACTTTCCTTTCTTCAAGATGGTTCCATCATTACGGGATTTTACAATTCTATGGTTTAAACCGAGAAATAGGTTCTTTCGTGGGATTTTACAAAACCAAAAAATAAACCGTAAGATAGATCGGATGCACTTTAGTATACCGGGATGTTTCCATTTTCACGGGATTTTACAAGTCTATGATTTAAACCGAGAAATAGGTTCTTTGAGGATTTTACAAAATCAAGACAAAACCATAAACAATGTCAGCTTCAATGTGTTCTGACAACTTTGGTTTCGGTGAATATCTGTTTTAGGGGAACATGCAGCGGTTTATCAATGATTCTTACTCTAACATCAACAAACTCATCAACCATCCAATTAACACTTAGGAAAACACGTCTTCCACATAATCTAACGGCAATTGCTGTGACTACTTGTTAAAGTAAACCTGATATGCCAAACTTGAGCATTAAGTAAAATTCCCCAGATTTGTTACTTAAACTTTTACTAATCCTCGTGAAAAAGAAACGGTGTACCCAATGTACAAAACCTCTTGACATTCTCAGGTGAGACACGAAGTGATAGGCTGTGGGTTAAGCGAGAAAGAATCACAAACGTAACTATATAGCCAAGTCTTTATCACACTCCATAAATGTCCAAACAAGTCATCTTCGTGGAATGGTAGAAAGAAAGAAGATGAAATAAGTAAACGTGCCCGGAGAACCTCACTTCAACTTCAAATACGAAATACCGAACAACCAATCCCGTAGTCACATTTTTGTTCAAATTATAAAATCTAGCTGTGAACGAAGTGGGTATCGGCCCTCATCATGTGCAGCCCAAAAAAATATAATTAACTTTAGCCTGATTAATTAACACCTCAATCCAGTCCATTGACCAAATCATTACCCCGATCCAATGAATACTCGTTCAGCCCATAATAAATGAAGGAGACCCGATCCAAATCCAATCAATTCAAGCAAAAAGGTGGTACAAACCTTGATAGACCAATTCAAATAAAAGCTAGTCAATAAGCTTCATCGATATACCAACCTATCACAACCTTTAAACCCGGGTCCAATGTAGTACTAAAACACGAGGGGCTAACTCAAATCCACCAGCCAAATACGATCCAAATCACACCATGAAACAACAAGCCCATGTCTCTTTGAAATATTACGACATCTGACCCAACATCTAGATCAATATTGTAGAGATTCTCATTTGAAAATTCACAACCTTTGCAAATATTCTCAACTTTTGTAAATTCTCAATACCACTTAAGAGATACCACCTTTGTAAATTCTCATTTGAGAATCTCAACATTCCCGAATCATATACCGGATTAATAATGAACTTGTATACCACATTTGGATTGAAACGGCCCAACAAAGAGGACTAGTACCCGGTCCATTGTACAAATATCAAAAAATAAGCCGGCCCAAGTCCATTATCGAGCGTGTCATCCGATCAAAACATAACACAACCCAAATTTTCGGAGTATTAATATCACATTATCACACATAATACCCTAAATTTTCTCACACTCTCAAACCCTAAACACTTCTCAAACTTCATCCGCCCCTTTTTATCTCATATATCTTTTTCTCTCTAAAAAGCGAGGGTCAAACATACATCTCAATCTCTTCTCCTTAAACATCATCAAATCTCATTGAACATCAAGACCCACGAATCTCCATCATATCTTGTTATTACAAAAGTCGAACATTAAACCCTCCTTTAATCCGTGGATCGAAACAAAAAACCCACTTAGTCGATCATCCCAAATGGTGGCCGGACAAAACTCAAAATCGCACCTTTACCTTTATGTCATTTAGGCTCGCCATTTCAATCGATCATCAGTAACGACTTCAAGATCCCTGGAAAAAAGGGTCTCGTGGTTTTTAATTGTTTTTATTTCATTTTTTGTTGTGTCGTGAGCGAACCGGTGATAGTTCGTAACAAATTTGTTAGAAACTTTCATTTTGTTCCGGATATAAATGGGTTATCTTCCAAAAGAATAAATCGATGAGGTTGGGCGATTCAATTGAAACAATCTTGAAAAAGGTTGCAAAAAATATTGAATCCAATCTGAGATTGATTTGTATTTTAATTTCGATTGGGTTAGATGATTGGAGATGAGGTGATGTAGTAGAAATGGAGATGGGTTAGTATAGTTTAGGAATTGGATGTTGTTGTTGGTTTTGATTTGAGTTTGGCTTGAATATGAGAATGGACTGATGTTTTTCATTTTAGTTCTTTCTCATTTCGTTTTTGTTTACATGGGTTGGTGATGATGGTCAAGTAAGTAACTCGATGTCGAGTAGACTTGGGTATAGGTCGAGGTCAGTGTTGGTTATGTGGTCGGTCAATATAGCTCTTCTTCTTCTTCCTTTCTGTCTTAACTTTGTCAAAAACCCAAGTCGCTACCCATATTTTTCAAAGTAAATCGCTACCAGTTTTTACAAAACAAGTCGCTACCCATTTCAAAACCAAGTCGCTACGACTTTTTCCAAACCAAATCGCTAAACGACTTGTTAAAAAACAAGTCGCTAGGTCAAATGTTTTCAAGTCGCTAGCCAGATTAAGTCACAACTCGCTACCTCCTTTTAAACCACAAGTCGCTAGCATTCAAAGCAAATCGCTAGTATAACGGTTAAGAGTGTGTCAACAAGTCGCTACATGATAAATATCAAGTTGCTAGGCAAGTTAAGCTACATTTTTTCGAACACAACTCATGCACAAATATAATGAATATACACAACTTGTAAAGACAAGTCGCTAAGAAAGATACATTGAATCTGACAATTTGGTTAGTGACAAGTCGCTAGCATGAAATATGACTTTTCCGATGAGTATTTCCACTTCTTTTCCGCCGCCTTCAAATAAACCAAAAATATGCATAAAACTCATCTTATAATGCCCATTATGACCCGGACCACTAAAATTGGCTAGATGACCCATTGACTTCATAAAAACCGATAACGCGTTATTTGTATGGACAAAAGCTTGACACAAAAAACACATGTAACAAACCGGATGTTAACAAAAATAGACCACATGAATAATTTGACCAATGAGGATACAAAGCTGAATAACTTGTAAAAGCTGTTAACATCAAAACATTATAAAAGCAGTTTTTAATATTGACCCTTAAAAATATTTCCGACCCTTAAAAAGTACACAAAACAGTTTTTAACAAGAATCAAAACCACAAAGAATCAACACAACACAATAAACCTTGGCTCTTGATACCAATTGTTAGGATCCAAATATTATTGTGTTGATGATTCGGGTGGTCTTGGATGATCAAAATACATGTTAGACATTAGAGAGAGAAAGTTAGAGAGTTGGGTGTTCTTGCTAGAGACTTGGTTCTCAAATGTGAAAGGTTAGATTGAAAAGCACCACCCCTTCCATGGATGGAAGGGGTATTTATACTTACAAATACACGACCTCCTCGCTTTGTGGATCGTGGGATACGATGGGTAAAGACCCGTCATTCCTCCACGGTGTTGCACTATGCTAAACTAAACTAATAACTAACTAATAAACTGATAAATAACGTAACTAACGATATGTCTACGAGCTAACTTATGCTAGATAATATTTGGGGTGACCGACACTTCACTATGGAATTTTCTAATTCCTAACACACATGCATACAAAGGAATCAATATTCTGGTTCATCGGGTGAGGTACATCATGGATCCAATCATACTACGATATTTTGTTTGATCAACTAGGATCCCCGAGTGGTCCTCATCCAGCTTTGTTCGTTCCACCATGGGAGTGTCAACAGGGTCACAAGAATCAAATCCAAATTTCCTTCAAATTTCATTCGCATATTTAGATTGATTAATGAAAATGCCTCCGGGACTTTGTGAAATTTGTAATCTCAAGAAAAATGACATTTGTCCCATCATTGACATTTGAAATTTAGAGCCCATCTTTTTTGAAAATCGGTCACATTCATTAGGGTCGGTCGAGGCAAATTAAATATCATCAACACAGATTTGAACATGAATTAAATGTTTGTCTGACTTTCTGGTGAACAATGTAGGATCAACTGCTCCTTTGTTGAATCCATTTGCCAAAAGGAGTTTTGACAACGTATCGTACCATGCCCTAGGAACTTGTTTCAAACCATAGAGGGCCTTCTTCAAGCGGTAGACATGGGTCGGATGTTCTGGATCCACAAAACCTTCGGGTTGACTAACATAGACCACTTCTTTGAGATCTCCGTTAAGTAAGGCAGTCTTTACATTCATCTGATAAACTATCATATTCTTGCTAGCAGCATTAGCCAGGAAAATTCTGATAGCCTCAATTCCTGAAACCAGAGCAAATGATTCCTCAAAGTCAATGCCCTCTTCTTGTCGATATCCTTTAGCCACAAGCCTCGCCTTATTCTTTAAAACATCACCGTGCTCATCAAGTTTTAATTTGAAGATCAACTTGAGAGCAATAATCATAGCACAATCTGGAGCAGGTACCAATTCCCATACATCAAGACGATCGAACTCATGGATTTCATCTTGCATGGCACTAGACCAGCTGTCCTCAGACATTGCTGGTTTGACATCTTTGGTTCGATCTTTGATAGTACAGAGTTGAAGAAGCACCATAAGGCGTCAGTGGCAAGTTGTTTTCGAGTATGTTGGGATATGAAAGTCTTTGAAGATTGACAAAGTATCTTTGAAGATTGATAAAGTCTGTAAACTACAAGTACCAAAAAGTCAAAGAGTCAAAGTGCTAAAGATAAAGTCAAAGTAAATCTTGCACATGAAGTCAAAGTCTTGCAAGAACAAAGAAGCCCCGTTATATTCTGCTTATAGAAAGTCTTGTAATTCTAGAATATTCTCAGATAGATTACTTGTCGTACAAGGATACAAATTGTAAACCAACTAGGGATATCCTTGATCCTATAAAAGGACCCCTAGATTGGCATTAGAGGTACGATTGCTTACGTGACATTATTAGAGTTTTAGAGAAGTTTGATATTATTAGAGTTGTTAAAGTATCTGCATAATAAGCAGATTTAGAGTTAATAATAAAAGTTATTCTTCTTAGATTTGTTAAGTAAATTCAGACTTTATAAAGATTACTCAGTGTTTCTCTGTTAATAACTTAGGATTTATCCGAGGTTATTAAACCTTAACAAGCTATTGAAGTTAGTTTGGTTAGAGTACATCGATCCAACAAGTGGTATCAGAGCTTGTGTGGAAACTCGACTAAGAAGAAAAAACACGAAGATGTCGACTAAAGTCAATCAAATCCTATCACAAGGTATGTTCTAATTGTCATGATTTTTATCAAAATTACTTAATGCTTATGTTTACGAAAGAGATAGTGTATAAAGGCTAGGTCGAGGTAGTGATTACAAATAACCTTAGAATCTATGGAAGCTAAAATCTTAACACATGAAAATAATGAAGTAGCTTGAATAAAAATATGCACAACAGATTATTAGTTAAAACTAAGTGAATGGAAATTAAACTGTAAAATTTCTCAAATAGAGAAACTGACTAAGGAAAGAGATGATTTGTTAGCTAAGTTTGCTTTGCTGGTGAGTGCAGTGCGTCACATGTTACTTATGTTCAAAAGCAGAGAAGAGCTTACATTAAAACTGGCTTAGGTTTTGGAATGGACTTTGATAACATAGAAGAGAATCAAGGATGATGACCTAGAGGATAAAACCACTAGTGATGATGAACTCATTAATTATGTAGACACATCTAGTAATGAGGATTCAATTTAGTGAACCACTCTTGAGTATAAGAAAGATAATGGTTATCATGCGGTTCCCATCCCACCGGAAGTCATCAACCCCTAGGCCTGATGTTTCTCGTTTTGGAGTAGCAGTCTAGAGTTTAGGAAAAAGCTAGTTGCTCAATCTAGGTCTGAAAACCCCAAAGAAACTGTTGAAAACAATGTTCAAAGTCAAGCAGTACCTTCAACTCAAAGTATTGCTCCACAAGCAGTACCTTTAGGAAAACCTTTTCAAAACAGTACTGCTAAACCTTTTTGGGATAACTTTGGTCATAACAACTTTAAACATTCACCTAGAAGGAACAATAGTTTTGGGCATAGACATAGAAGAAGTCACTTTGGAAGTATGGGTCAAAAACTGTGTTTTGTGTGTTTCAGTCCTACTCATTTAATCAAGGATTGTGAACATCACTCAGAATACCTTAGCAAATTTCCAAAGAACATGTTTGCCAATCAGAAACCTAGAGAGCCCAAACCGATGCGGAATAATTCAAAAGGGTCAATCACAAAGAACTTCTCACGGATCATAGATACCCACACGTAGAAGACCTTTTTCAAAACCTTGGTATCCTACACAAGATTTCCAAAGTACTTGCTAATTGAGACCAATACTTTCTCAAAGTACCGGACAAAACAAGGTACTGATCACACTTATTGGAATAGGTACCCTAGGCGATCTCATTACTATCAACCTAGAAGGTATTATAATTCACATAGGGGATCTAGATCACAGGAACCAAGTGTTAAAACAGAATGGGTTAAGAGGGAAAGATCACTGCTGAGGACAAACAAGATTTTCAACAAAAAGTGAATCAGATGTTTTTGTGATACAAGAAAAAGAGAATGAACTTGTAAATGAGATTTGTGTTGAAATCAAAAGATAATTTCGGATCATGTTTTGAAAAGCGATTGGAAATTACATACTCAAAGAATTTGAGTTTGTAACTCCACAAGGGAACACAAATCAAGAATGGCTTGGGTTCCTAAAAATCACTAACTCTTTTCTTTGTGCGGGAGGCAACCCGAAGAGGAGCTTAAAGATCATCGATTGTAGATAGTGGTTGCTCTAGAAGTATGATGCGGAGACAAAGAAATCCTGCGATTTTAGATCTATTAGTAGAGGAAGAGTTGCATTTGGGAATGATCCCAATGGAGGAAGGATTACTGGAAAAGGAACTATCAAAGCGAGTTATAGATTTTGAGAATGTTAGATATGTGAAGGAGCTTAAGTTCAACTTATTATCGCCTCTCAAATTGCGTGATAAAAGCATCTGTGTTATTCACGATTAAGAATGTCTCATCCTTTCCCATGAATTCAAGCATGTTGATGATAACTTGGTAGTTCTTAGAGTACCAAGAACAAATGATGTGTATAGTTTAGACATGAAGAGTCTACATTCTTATGGGAGAGCCACATGTTTGGTGGCTAAAGCAACATCTGAAGAGGCACATCAATGGCATAGAAGATTGGGCCATGTTAATTTCAAGAATATCAACAAACGGGTCAAAGGCAATTTAGTTAGAGGTTTACCTTCAAAGACTTACAAGAATGATCACTCATGTTTGGCATGCAAGAAGGGTAAACAACACAAAGCTTCATGCAAGAAGCTTGAGGAGAAGACTATTAGAGAACCTTTGGAGCTATTACACATGGATTTGTTTGGACTGTTTACGTGGCAAGTTTAAACAAGAAAAAGTCTTGCTTAGTTGTAACAGATGATTGAAGTAGATTCAGTTGGGTATTTTTCTTGGGATTTAAAGATGATACTTTTGATGCTATTCAGACACTCATTATAGCACTTGAAAACCAATTGAGACTCAAGGTTAGAGGTATTAGATGTGACAATGGAACTGAATTCAAGAACAAACTTATGGATGAATTTTGTGCAAACAAAGGGATCAAAAGGGAATTCAGTATTGCAAGAACACCACAGTAGAATGGTGTTGCAGAGAGAAAGAATAGGACTTTGATTGAAGCAGCCAGAACAATGTTAGCAGATTCACAACTACCTATTCAATTTTAATGGGCGAAGCGTAGTCTGCTTGCTATGTACTTACTGAGTCTCATCACCAAACCACGATGAAGACACCTTATGAGTTACTGATGGGCAACAAACCCAACATTCATTTTATGAAGCCTTTTGGATGCCCTCTCACTATTTTAAACACAATTGATAATCTAGGTAAGTTTGATGGCAAGTCAGAAGAAGGATATTTATTGGGTTATTGTACCAACAATAAGGGCTTTAGAGTGTACAACAGAGTCACTAAGAAGGTTCAAGATTGTCTTCATGTTGAGTTTTTAGAAGATCAAGACAATGAGAAAGGTAAAGGTCTCCGATTGGATGTTTGATCTTGAAGTTTTAACTCCCTCTATGAACTATGTATCTGTTAGAGAAGAAAATCAACCCGCATGATGGAGAAGACTTACAATATGTTGTTCATGGAGTTCATCTTAGACCGATGTTGTACCCGATGAAGATCCTGTTAGTCCAAAGCAAAATCTGATGCTCCAAAGCAAAGTATCGATGCTTCAAAACAAAGTACTGATGAACCAAAATTCTCATTGTCTGTTGAGGATCAATCTATTCAAGAAGAACTTAATCAGTTGCTTCTTCAAGATGTTTTAGCACATTCTTACATCGATGAACAAATAGAGCTTATGAAAGGCAAAGAAGAAGAACAAGTCTGCAGTACTCTTACGTAACTTTCGGACAAGACTTTTGAACAAAGTACCGCTGCACCAGCTTACCAAGATACTTTAGATGATTTGGATGATCCTACCATGCCGGATTAGAAAACTGATGATGAGTTTGAAGATGAAGGTATTTTCTCGATTCCAATGAAGATGCTAATGTTACTAATTTGGAAGATACTTATGGAGTTCCACAGTCTCCAAACTTAAGAATTCATAAGAATCATCCTCTTGATCAAATCATTGGTCCTTCTACTTCTGAGTGATGACTAGACACAGAGCTAAGACATTTTCAACACCTCACAATGCTTTACTTAGCTTTGTGTATAACAAAACAGTTTGAATCATAAGGACCACCAAACCTGCCTATTTACTTGTTTTATCTCTCAAGAGGAACCCAAGAATATTGCTCAAGCATTGACTAAAGAAAGTTGGGTTAAAGCTATGCAGGAAGAACTTCTTCAATTTAAACTTCAAGAAGTTTGGGTTTTATGTAATCTTCCAGATGGAAAGAGAGTTATTGGAACAAGATGGGTTTTCAGAGTCAAAAGAGATGAAAGAGGTAATGTTATCAAGAATAAAGCAAGGTTAGTAGCATAAGGCTACAGACAAGACGAAGGAGTAGATTATGATCAAGTATTTGCTCCTGTAGCAAGAATTGAAGCTATTAGAATATTTCTTGCTTTTGCTTCATATATGGGATTTCAGGTTTACTAGATGGATGTCAAAAGTGCCTTTTTATATGGCAAGATTACAGAGGAAGTTTATGTCAAGCAACCTCCTGGTTTTGAAGATCCTAAACATCCTAACAAAGTCTACAAAGTTGTCAAAGCTCTTTATGGCTTACATCAAGCACGAAGAGCCTGGTATGAAAGGCTCTCTACCTTTTTATTGCAACATGGTTACAGAAGAGGAGCTATAGATAAGACTTTGTTTATCAAGAGAGATAATAAAGATATCATGTTAGTTCAAATATATGTTGATGATATCATATTTGGAGCTACTAAACAATCCATGGTCAAGGAGTTTGAGAGGTCGATGCGTAGAATGAATTTCAAATGAGTTCAATGGGAGAGTTAACATTCATTTTGGGACTTCAAGTTAAGCAGTCAAAGGAAGGAATTTTCATAAGTCAAGACAAGTATGTTCTGAGACATACTTAAGAAGTTCAATTTTGATGACATGAAGCTCTTACTACACCTATTAAATCTATTAACTCATTGGGCAAGGATGAAGATGGATAACCAGTTGAAGTCAAGTTATACGAGATCAATGATTGGTCTCTTATGTATCTTACTGCATCAAGGCCCGATATCATGTTTGCAGTTTGTTTATGTGCAAGATATCAAGTCTCACCAAAGATTTCTCACATGAATGCGATGAAGAGAATTTTACGTTATTTGAAACAACAACCTAAGTTGGGGTTGTGATATCCAAAAGATTCACCTTTTCACTTGGAAGCTTTCGTGATAGTGATTATGTGACAACTATGACAAAAGGTCAACCACAGGTGGATGCCAATATCTTGGAAGAAGATTAGTTTCATGGCAATGTAAAAGCAAACAATTGCACCAACATCCTCTACTAAAGTCAATATGTAGCTGCGCAAGTCGTTGTGGACAAGTTTTGTGGATCGAATCAACTCTTGGACTATGGGTTCAATTTCAAGAATACTCCCATCAATATTGATAATGAGAGTACTATTTGTATTATGAAGAATCCAGTTTATCATTCCAAGACCAAACACATACAGATTAGGCACCACTTCATCAGAGATTGTTATGAGCATAGGCTCATTAATGTTGTCAAGGTGCATCAGATGATAATGTAGCTGATTTACTCACCAAAGGTTTTGATGTTTCAAGATTTACTCACTTGGTGGTGAGTATTGGCATGATTAACTACTAAGCTACATTTAAGGGGAGGACTATTTAGTGTTAGTATAGTCCTATGCATTGCTTGAGGGGAGGATATTTATGTTATACTGAGGAATTTGGAAAAGTAATGTTTCTTATGAAAGTAAAGTCTTGCTTGGGAAAGTAATCCGCATACGGAAGTATCTTGTTTGTCTTATTGAAAGTCTTGTTCCAACGGTAATATTGAGGGTAATTAATACTAACGGTAACTTTGTTATTATGGGTGTGATTTTTAAATCTCACCTATAAATAACTACTCCTCGATTTTCCCTCTCATATTGATACTTTAGAATCTTTTCCATATCTCTCTAACTTTCACCTATATTATTAGTCGTCATAACTTTTCTTGTGATTATACAATCATCAATGGCTTAATCGTCCTCTAGCTTCAAAGCACAATATGGTGGCTAATTTAGACAAGACTAAAGCTAATGTGGTTTTTCATGATATAATCGATTTTGTTACTGGGTCGCCAATCAGTTATGCTCTTTTAGTGGAGCCGGATATAATCGATCCCTGGATTCAAGACTTTTGGGCTACTGCTAGTGAAAATATGGAGAATGATGAATTTTATATTAGAGCTACAGTTTCTGGAAGAACTGTGAAGATTACTGAAGCCTCTATTAGAGAAGACTTATTGTTTAATGATGAAGATGGGGCTATTCGGTTTGATAAGCAATTGATTTGGGATACTTTTGGACATATTGGTTATGAAGGGTCTTTAAATGAACAAACATTTAGGAAACAACTCTTTTGCCCTCAATGGAAGTTTTTAGTGCATGTGTTGCTTCACTGTATTAGTGCAAAAAGTACTTCATGGGAACAATTTGGATCCAATATAGCATCTGCTATTGTGGGTTTGGCTACAGATGGTGTTTTTAATTTTTCAAGGCTCATTCTTGATGGAATGCTTTCCCACATCACTCATGGTTCAAAATGGCTAATGTATCCAAGGTTTGTTCAAGTATTCCTAAATAAACAACTTTCTGATGTTCCTAAGCCAACAGATCTTTTACCTTTTGTGGTTTAACAAGCCAAAAATTTCACCTTTATGGCCAGGAAGAGTGATTTATTCACTAGAAGGGACACTCCCTTAACTACTTCTATGATGGAAGTTGTTCAAGCTGTTCGAGCTGATGAAGAAGATGAAGATAGTGAAGGTAGTGCACCTACAAGTACTGCATCTGCACGTACTGCTTCTCAAAGTGCTACATCTCAAGAAGGTATCGTGATCTCCACAAGGTAACTTGCTTCCCAATCTTGAAGTTCAAGAAGATGTTGCAGTCTCACCTTCTCCATCTCCACAAAGATCCTGTTCTCGATTCTCAACCGAGAGGAACATTCACCGCTTCAAGGAGATGATTCACATACTATACCCCTTGAAGGATTAACATTGGATAATTATATTTTGACAAGGGAGTTGGTTAAGTTGAAATTGACTACTGAGGCTCAAGCTAAGCAGATTAAGAAATTGAAGCTCAAGTTTAGAAGGCTCAAGCATTTTGTTTGGCCTTTGGTTCAACATCATCGTATATGGGTCAAATCAAAGAAGAAGGAGCAAAGGCAGTCTAAGAAAACCAAATCGACAACAAGGTTCACCAACAATCTTCTGTCTAATTGGGGAGGAATTTAGAAGAAGAGAATTTGAAAGAAGTTGTTAGGAGAATGAACCGAAGTGCAAGAACATGAAAAGATCCAAGAACGGCAGATCATTCAAGATACTGAGGAGCAAGTTATTAATGTTCAAGATCAAGGTACTGATAATCAGGGTACTGAAGATCAAAGTACTGCTTTTCAACAACAAGGATCCTACAGGCAAGAATTGTTAACTCCAAGGTTGTTGGACTTTCAAGAGGAAGCTGGTCCTTCAACAACTGTACATGAAGAAGTTGTTGGTCCTTCAACTGTTATACAAGAAGAGGAAGCTACACCCAAACCTATTCATACTGCAAGTGATGATGAAACCATTGCTGTAATGTTGCAAGGTTTATCACAACCAAGGGGTGGTGTTAATATTCCAGGAGTGCAAGAAGAGGAACAACAAAGAATTTCTCAACCTGCAATTGATCCTAAGGATAAAGGAAAAGGTGTTTTGGTAGAAGTCAAGTAGAAGAAACTAACTTTAGCTCAGATAAGAGCTGCTCAAGAAGCTTTGAATGAACAAGCAGCTAGAAAGCTTCAAGAGGAATTAAATGCTAAAGATAGAGAAGCTCAGAAGTGAAGAAGCTCGAGTAGAAGCGCCTAGGAAAATACAAGAAGAATTGGATCTTTGAAGTCTGCTGAACCATTACTGATCACCTACTGTTAGATTTATGCCAAGAAGACCTAATCTAGCTAAAGACAGAAATGCAATGATGGCTTATTTAAAAAGTCAAGGGTATAAAGGATTGCAGAGGTTGAATTATGTTGAGATGAAAAGATTGTATGATGTTGCTAGGGAAGCTTATAAGAAACATGTTGAAAGCATCAAAGATTTTAGAGATGAAGCTACTTGGTGAAGCGAAAGAAAGAAAAATTTAAAAGAAAAAAAGGAAAACCGTTAAAGATGTACAGTTCCCAAAGAAAGAAAAAGTTGAGTTAAGATCTGAGACTAGGGATGAACTAAGAAATTATCTCGAATAGTAGATTTTGAATATTCCAAAGAAGATGTTGACATGAAGATGAACAGATCTCAAATTAGTGCTTTTGAAGTTGTGAAATCCAAAGAAGGAAGTTATCTGATATTTCATAAAGAAGATGAAAGTTTCAAAGTATTCAAGTGATTATGGGATTTATTGCACATCATAGATAGAGTGGATCTATTCTATTTATATCATGTGGTACGAGCTTACTTTGAACATAATCCATTAGAAGGAATTGGTTTAGTTCTGCTTGGAGATCTCAAACCATGCATGGAAATGAAGAGCAAAGCACTGATGACATTTGGAAGAATCAAGGGAATTGGGAAATTGTTAGCTGGAGATTCTTTGAAGAATCTGGAGGTTCATGTGTTAGAATTTGGAAAATGGAACAATGATTTACATGTTTGCAGATAGAAGATACCCTCTTACAGTTGAGCTTATGAGGAGGATGCTAGAGCATGGAATGGAAGTAGAAGAGGATAATGAAACTGCTTGCATGGTCATCAATTTGTTTATCAACTGGACTACTATTGCTAATGATGATGAATAACTGGTATGAATTTTCATTGAATTAATTATTTTTGATAAATCAGTACTTTATTCAAAGTACTGCTGATCAAACAGTACTTTCATCAAAGTACCGCTTGCTTTTAACCGTTAAGTGATTTTTGGAAAGAAACCTTTTGTTAAGTAACAAATATTTTGAAACAAAGGTTGAATAAAATAAATGGTTTTGAGATGGCAACATCAATAGGTCATCAATCCACCATGGTTACAAAAGGATTGGCTAATCCATGAGCAAACGGCTCGGGTAAAGATATTTCAAATCCGTTTTTAGTTGACAACTTGCTAATAATTTGTATGGTAATTAAATCACCATATCAGTTAATGTGAAGAGTTGGCTAGCCCACAAGAAAATGGCTTGTGGTAAAGGCTGGGGAAAAACCATTATTGGTAATTAGTTCACCATTAGATAAAAGAACTAACTAGTCCGAAGGGTACGACTTTTGGTAAAGACAAAAAAAATATGTTGATAGCTGATGATTTGCTAAAAATCATATGGTTATCAATGTACCATGGTCTTACACACCAAAACATTTGGCTACTCCAGAGTTAATGGCTTTGGTAAAGAGATCTAAATCCATTAAAATTTTCAATGATTCACCTCTCGAGGAGTTAACACACCTGGTAGTGATGAGAATAGTATGCAACTTAAACTGAATTAATGTACAAATTGTCATATGTTGCTGAAAAGTTGGAGCTTGCTGGATGATGCTGTAAAAGACTAATTCTAAAGATACTTTAACAAGCACAGAAACTACAAAGATAAAATTCAAAGACATAGAAACAATCTGTCCTTAAAGATGAAGCTGTTAAAGATATATTCACAAAAGAACTTGAAGTCAAGCTAGTAGAATTCAAGTTAGGGGAGGATTGTTGGGATATGAAAGTGATGAAGATTGACAAAGTAATCGAAGATTGATAAAGTATCAGTAAACTACAAGTACTGGAAAAGTCAAAGAGTCAAAGTACTTGCTAAAGATAAAGTCAAAGTAATCGCACATGAAGTCAAAGTCTTGCAAGAACAAAGAATATATATTCGTTTATAGAAAATCTTGTAATTCTAGAACATTCAGTATTAGATTACTTGTCGTACAAGGATACAAATTGTAAACCGACTAGGGATATCCTTGAGCCTATAAAAGGACCCCTAGATTGGAATTAGAGGTACGATTGCTTACGTGACATTATTAGAGTTTTAGAGAGAAGTTTGATATTATTAGAGTTGTTAAAGTATCTGCATAATAAGCAGATTTAGAGTTAATAATAAAAGTTATTCTTCTTAGATTTGTTAAGTAAATTTCGCATACTTAATAAAGATTACTCAGTGTTTCTCTGTTAATAACTTGGGATTTATCCGAGGTTATTAAACCTTAACAAGCTATTTAAGTTAGTTTGGTTAGAGTACATCGATCCAACAGGGTAGATACGGGACGAGAAGAATTCCCAATGATATTATCCAATGGATGATCATGTGTCCATTTTGTGAGATGTTAATGTGGTTGTTGGTAAGGAACTGATGTAGCAGAGTTAGGATCCCTTGGTGAAGATGTTTTTTGAGTGGGTTCAAGGGCAAATATATTTTCAAACAGAGCATCTTCGGGAGTTGCAAAGGGTTTATCTCCAAAAGAATTTGCAGCTGCATTACCTTGATTCACAGAAGATGATTGAGGATTCAAAGATGATGATGAATGATCAGTAAATGGCACTTCTTGAGATAAAGACATTGAAATGGATGGACCATTTGAGTTGGATGGAATAGGAGCAACTACAGTTGGTGGTGCAGAATTATCCTCAGCTGGAGGCTCATAGTATTAATCAAACATTAGATCAAAAAAATTCTTCAAATCTTCTTCTTATGGAGGTACATATGGAACTGCAGGAGAATAGTTTTGTACAAGAACTGAACTAGTGGGTCCAGGTGACAAAAGTTGAGATGCGGGTCCAGAACTGGATTGTCTAGGTGCCATTTTCTCAGTCAGCTCATCGAACGTAACGTGAATAGTTTCCATAATGTTTCGGGTTCTTTTATTGTAGATTCGGTAACCCTTCCGATTGGGTGCTAAACCAACTGATAACATCAAATAGTCCTGAATATTAAGTGTTAATTTCCCCCGATAATGCTCGTATTTTATATCATTTATATGGATTTACGCTTGTTTTCCTCTATATTTCACTTTCAGGAAAATTACGAGCATTGGAGCTAATGAGACGTGAATTTGGAGAGTTAATTGAAGATATATGATAGTATGCCCATTTTGAAGTAATTACGGTGTAACTCTTCTCTCAGATTACGCGGTAACAAAAGCGTAACTCAGACGACCAACTCAATGAAGATTCGCGAACTACACCTTAGTATTACACCATAACTAATTAGGTCAAATGATGTTCCACGCCTTGTTGCAAGCTACCATAACTTTTCAACGACACGGCGTAATCATGATTTATTGAACATATGGCGTTAACTCATTCCATGTGTTACGCCGGTAACCACTTTTCGAGCAAATTACGAAGATATTGATGTTACGGCGTAACTCTCAACTTAAGTTACGCCGTAACTAGATCCGGCCTATAAATACCGACCCTAAATTCTGCATTTCACATCATTCACTCCACACACAAAGCAGAGAACGTGGGTAGGATACTGAAGGCAGATCTTGAGGAGCGTACAGAGCCATCTCCAAGGGAGAAATCACTCCCTAAGGATAAGCATTAGCGATCTATCATTTTTTTTACTTTCAATTCATGTGTTTTATTATGTTAAACATTGAATCGATTGTTTTAGTTAATATGATCGGCTAAGCACCTCTGGTGCTAGCCTAGTTATGATTCCTTAATTGTTATGTTTATGTTTACATTGCTTCTGCATAATTGTTTCTAGTGTATGCATACATAGTTTGTTGGTAGCTACCCTTGTTTTGGTAGTTTTGAATATCGGTAGTGTCTAGTTGCTTAGGAGAATTGCCAACTGACCCTAAGTAGGTAGACTGAGTGGGAAGGGTAAGAATTGACCAACTGACGACCTTCTTCGCTTGTGCGATTTGACCAACTGATCACCTACCGTTTGGATGAACTTAAGAAGTTAGGGATAAGTGTCTAAGATGCTAGCGCCCGAGCACTCGTTGTTATAAATCTTGAATGTAGCGGTACATAAGGACTTGGCTTAGGGGACTAAAAACAACTGGACTTTCAAGGATAGTAGCTTGATCTCCGGTGGAAACCTTTTTACGATAGGATAGGTCGAACTGACCAAATGTTGTCCTTGCGACCTAAACCCCCACTTGAAGCAATTGGAAGTAATTAAACGTGAACATAACATGATAGGTTGAGTAACTAGGTTAGCACACACACTTCTGCTCTATTGATCACAACTTCTGTCCTTATTTGCTTTCTTTTATTTTCTTGTTTTATTAGTTTATTAATCATTTCCATCTTAAAACCAATTAAATTCTGTGACAGCTAGACTTTATTAGAATCCGCTCACATAGCTCTTGGGACGACCTCGGTTTTACCGATTACTACACTACACATAATCGGGTACACTGCCCGTTAGTGCATAAGGTAGACCATAGGTAAACGAGACAATTATAAATATTAAAACATGGTCAGTAAAACCTGCATCACCAATGAAAAATCCAATATCAGCCTTAGCTTTCAACTTTCCCAAATCTTGACCATCATTAGTTGGATAACACAAAGCTCCAAACACATGAAGAAATGACAAATCAGGTTTTCTGTTGTGAACTAATTCATATGGAATTTTTCCATGAGTTGAATGTATTAGGGACCGGTTTTGGGTGTAACATGCAGTGGCAATGGCTTCCGCCCAGAGAAACATTGGAGCCCTTGAATAGATTAGCATAGTCCTTGCAGCTTCAACAAGAGTTCGATTTCGTCTTTCAACTACACCGTTCTATTGAGGAGTACGTGGAACACTTCTTTGATGGCTGATTCCAATGCTTTCATAAAACTGACTTAGTTCTTTGTTCATAAATTTAGTTCCATTGTCTGTTCGGATGATTCTAACTATTTATTAAGCCGAACCTGCAATTGTTTAATAAGTTTGATGATGACGTCGGGAGTTTCATCCTTTGATCTCAAAAACTTAACCCAAGTAAACCAAGAGTAGTCATCAACAACGACTAGCACATACGTCTTCCCATTTATCTTTGTGCACTCTCATGGGTCCGCATAAATCCATGTGAAGGGTATGAAGAACTTCCATATTGGAATTAGCAGGTTTGGGTTTGTGGGCATATTTCGTGATTTTTCCCAATTGGCATCTTTGAACAAAGATGATCCTTTTCCTACTTTAACCGGTGCAAGCCTCTTACGAGGTCCTTTCTAAAAAGATCATTGATGGTGCCGAAGTTCAAGTGATTGAGACGACGATGTCATAACCATGACTTTGTTTTAGAAGCCTTTGACAACAAGAAAATGGGAGAAGACTTCATCATGTCTTCGATAGAGATTGTGTACATATTAGTGCCACGAGTTTCCTTTAAAAGTTCAACACCATCTAATTCTCTTACGAAGCAAGAGTGCTGTCTGAAGGCCACTTCAAGATCAGAATCACAGAATTGACCAACAGAGAACAAATTATGACCAAGACCTTCCACATAATATACCTGGGAGATCACACTATCTCCAAACACATAGTCTCCATAGCCCATAATTGCCCCAAAATGGTCGTTCCTAAATCTAATAGTCCCGATGAACTTATTCACGAAGTTCTTGAGTCATGAGCGATCTCCAATCATATGCTTTGAGCAACCTGAGTCCAAATACCAAAGAATGATTTGTACGACCTGCATTTGAACACAGACAAGTATGGATAACTGGAAACTTTGGATCCCCATGAGAAAATGGGTTTCGATTGGTTAGTACATGCAATTGGAACACCTACAACAGTTATAGAAGCTATGGCATCATTAGTCGTGGAATCAAGACTAGTAGTAGAAGTGGACCTATGTGAAGTATGACAACTTCTTAAAGGTACGCTTCTACCAGTAGGCTTCCATTCCTTAGTGGGCATATATCTAGACTTCTTAGGGCAAAATTCATTAACTTTGAATTTACGGCCAGTAGGTTTCCATTGATAACCCACATTACTAAATTTTCTCCCTATAGGCTTCCAAAAATTACTAAACCTTTTCCCAGTAGGCTTCCAGACTTCCTTAACCTATTTAGCATTTCTGACATATTTTGTTGGAGATTTAACAACATTTCTCAAATCATTCACAACACATTCATGATAATTACCAGAAACCAAACATTCATTACATGTTTTGCAAATAGTAGCAGAATTCAAATTAATTACAGTACGCTTATAGCTAATACTAGAATCAACATGATTCATCTTATTCAACTCAAACTTATTATTCCTAGGGTGGTCTTCTACTTTCTTCACTTGATCACTCTTGGCTCGCGTAGTCCTATCTTGCTTTGTATTTCCTGGAGGCTTTGACTCGCTAACCTTAGTGTCACTGATTACTCCTGTAGAAGGAACTATGGGAATATTAGTTGGTTTCACTACTTTTTGCATTTCTGGTCGAGAAGTCTTTGGGATCTGAGATTCTAGGAGGCACATCAAAGGTCACATGCTTGACTTTAGGCATAGAACTGGGCAAAATTATTCTATCTTTCCTAGTACCAGATTTAGGACATGTTGCAATAATACATTCTAAGATTTCCTAAGATCGTTTGGCATATAAGCATGCATGCCTAACCGCGTTGTCAAGTGGTTTCTCTATCTTATCCTCTTCAATAGTCTCACGGAGATTCTCTAAACTATCCTTAAGGTACGAAATATATGTTTGATATGCAAACTCATTATTCCTAAGATGAGGAGGAATATACTTCACATTCACAGCATATTTAATACAAGCTGGCACCTTTGGTGCAACATTCTCACCACTGGTGATTGGCATTTTCCCTTTTACCTGACTCTTTAGATTCTCAATTTCTTTTTGCAAAGACGTTATCTTTTCATTTTTCTTGTCACGATTGACCTTAATTGATTCATATAACTCTTTGAAATGCAGTTTAACCTTTTCATTTTCTGCTAGAAAACACTCATTTTCATGTTGTAATACATCAATGAGGTTTTGAAGATGGAAATTTTAAGAATTCTGAGAATCTAATGGAGGAGGCATGTGGGAGCCAGTCACTTCACTCATGTTACCCTTCAGTTGGGAAATTTGAGCTTTCAACTTTCGGATCATGTTGCAATGAGCTTGAATCCGTTCATCACGAGAGCTTATTTCAAAATATGCATCAAACTCAGGAGCATCCAAAGATGTCTTGGCATTTGAAGTTTTAATTCTTTCTTCAAGATTTTGATATTTTAATTGTAAATCAAGATATTCAACTACTAGTTTAGAAATATTCTTAACCATGTTATCATGATCGTCCCTTTCGATTTTGTCATGCAATTTTGAATTTTTGGTTTCAAGCTTATTGACACGATCTTGTGAGACCTTCAAAGCAATCGATAAATCATGACATTGAGAAGCAATAATAGAATAATTCGTGACAGTATAAAACACATCTTGAGCACTACATCTAAATATCAAATACTCATTAAGGATGTGAATATTCTTCCTCTCAATCTCATTACTTTTAAGCTCACATTCATATTCTTTAACCTCGTTTTCCATTTCATTAAACATCCTTTTCATTTCGTTAACTTCCGTATCTATGGCCTTTTTAATACCCTCGAATTGTTCTTTTAGTTGTTTAAAGAATGGAGTGACCTCAGTTAGATAACATTCTTTAGTTTGCTCAAAACCCTTTTCCCATTCAGTAATTCCTGTTGGTGTGATTCTCTTCTTACACGTTTTCTCAAAGTCAACAAATAGTTGGTAAACTACATATAACCTGATTAACGTTTTACTTTGAGTGGGAAGATTTATGGGCACTAAATGCATTGGTGTATTTGGAGGATAGCTGGAGGCAATTTCCAAAGGGGAGGATTATTTTCAAGAAGTTCATCAGTTTTTCTCTTTTCCATATCTAACTTCCAAAACACTTGTTCACGGGTTAACTGAGTCTGAGGTTTAAACTTATTAATGGCTATCCAGATATCCTTAGTGTAATTGGGAGTTTTAAACTTTATATTATGATTCACACACCAAGGATCTTCTTTTAATTTGTTTTTCATTTTCTCTCTAGAGGCATTTTCTAACTCTTTGTCCTCTTCAGTGTTCTCAACATAAGTTGGCTTTTGTCTAGGCTTAAGAATATCACTACCATCATAAATCACATCATGAACTGTTTTTCCTTTCTTAAGATACGCAGGATTGGGATCTTCTACAAGGCCAATACTATGCTTATCACTTAATACTCTATGCTTAGTGATCATGTGAGCAATTTGAATGGTGTTGCCTTGTACGTACAACTTGTTTTCAAGTTTGTTCTTCAAAGTTTTAAGGTTTGAAAAATCATTTAAAAGTTTTGATTCCTTTGCGTTAAACTCATGTTTAAGCACTTTTACAGTTTCTTGAAGTTCTTGCTTTTGCTTAATAGTTTTATTAAGTTTCTCTTGTAGGGAATTTAACTCTTGTTTTAATGTTTCTTCCCTTAAATTACTTTTTCTAATTAATGTACGCATTTGGCAATCCATTTCCTGCTCACGTGTGGTCAGCTCAGACTTAGCACGCTGTTCATAGATGGCAACTTGATCCTCATAGATGTTTAGCTTAGTGGTCATAGAGTCATCAGGCACATAATCAGTGTATTCATCATACACACATTCATCATTGATGGCAGAAGATGCATCACTTGGTACAATTATACTTTCATCTTGTTTCACATATTGATCATATGGGACAACATTGCTATTACCCATATTTTCAATATCTGATTCAATGACTTCTGTTGATTGTACTTTGTTGTGAATCTTTTGCACATCAACCACATCGTATAGTTTTAGTACCTCTGATATGATAGATTCCTTGGAGGGACCGGCTTGTTGAGGTAAATAGACCATTGGAGAGATGTTAGCCATAAAGATGGTCTGTGTCGTTGGTTCATCATCAACATCAGAGTCAAATGCATCACAATCTGAAACTTGGAAGACATTTGGATTGTTCTGATCCAAACCATGCACCGGTTGTTCATCCACATCTGCATCTTATGTTTTGGCATTCCCCTCAGCAAGAAACAACAACTCTTCCTCATCCAACACAGCTCCATTATCTTGAGCTTGCACCAGCAGCATCTTATCCCTGAAGTAGTATGCATTCTGTGGACATTTTGGCTGAGTGCAGTTCCTAGCAATGTGTCCTTCCCCTCCACAGTTTAGCACTTAACTGGTTTCTCTTGACCTTGACCTATGATCCTTCCTCGGTTCTGAACACCCACATAACCAGCTCTAGTTCCAACATTACCTTATGCATTATGTGGTAGATAAACATTCTCCTTGCCTGGCACGTTCTGAACCATGACCCTTCCTTCTTTAACAGTAGCATGATTATGTAGATTAGATGCGGTTCTGAGATGGTTATTGGTGTGGGGAATGAAGTTTCTGTTTTTTTTAACCATTAGGGCCAGTTGATTAGCAAGGTTTTCAATGAACATGTCAGATGGTTTATATCCTGGGTATGGAATAAGTTTGTGATTGTGATCCTCAGTAGGTATGACTTGTGATGCTTTAGTACTTATCCTCACATTTGAGAGAAATGCAGTTGAATCATTTGAAGAACTTGCAGCAGCAGCATTAGAGTTGAACTTTTCCATGATCATACGTTCAAATGCAGCATGTTTCTCATGTTGGAGTAAGTAAGCATACATTTGTTAATAGTTGGTGTTCCTCAATCCTTTGTTCAATTTGGCAGCAGTGACAAATTTGTGCCATTCAGGGTTTATATTGTTTATGAACTTGGAATTGATTTGGATATTTGGCATTGTCATTTTGATGTTCCTCATATCATTCACAAGTTTGTGAAACCTCACATGATATTCAATGACACTTTCCCCTGGGTTCATCTTAAAGTTCTCAAAGTCATCATACAACTGTGACTCCTTATCTTCCTTAGTCGGTTCTGAACCAGAGAAAAGCATCTTGACATTATCCCAAACCGCCTTAGCTTCGATTGTGATTGATCAGCTTGTAAATGTCTTTTGGTAAACCAGTATAATGTTTGAAGCTCTAATTTCAGCATCATATCTTTTCTTCTCCTTATCATCAAGCTCATCATACATTCTTGGTCTATCCAACCCCAAAACGATGGTTCCATCAGCTGCAGTTTTAAGGATATCCCTGGTAGTTCTAATTTGAAATGGTCCTTCATCAATTTTCTTAAGGATGTTAACACCATTCTCTTTGCCTAAGCAATACAGTCCGTGCCCAAGAGTCATAGTCAGTTCTATCAAGCATAGGAGGACGAGTATTGGTCCCTGCAGCTTGAAAATCATCAGCAACGGAAGAAATAATTGTAATCATGATTCCTAAGTACACGGGACTTTACTACTCTTTGATTAAACCGGGAAATAGATTCTTTCGTGAATTTTACTAAATCAAGAAAAAACCATAAAACTTAACACAAAGAAATGACAAATCTCACAAAGGTCAAAACGCAGTATGTCAAATCACTTAGGTTAACAAGTCACACAGTTACCAAACCGCTTCTTTCAAACCGCAGAAAGACAAACCTCTTAAGTCAAACCGCAGAAAGACAAACCTCTTTAATCAAACCGCAGAAAGACAAACCTCTTTAATCAAATCGCAACGTCAAATTGCTTACTTTGACAAACCTCAAGGGGACACAAGTACACCCACTACTTGTCCTTTTGTCCCTTTGTCTTATCAACTCAAACCGCACAAAAGTATCAAATCGCATATACATTTACACAAACCGCAACAATTATATCTCAAACCGCAACAAATTTAGAGTAAACCGCATACAAAAATGATCAAATCATAGTCAAAGTCTATCAAATTGCATACAAGAATATGAATCCGAGAGTCAAACCGCTTCAAAGAGAACTTCAAAAACATCAAACTTTTCAATCAAAAACACTACAACCAAGATGAATCTAGCCTTCCAAACCAAAAACTAAACACTTATGATGATTCTAAACACAAAAGTACAATCAAAATTCAAACTTTAACACTAAATAAGATCAAAATCATGAAAATGTATCTAAACTCATTCAAACCCAAAAACTTATGAAAACCACTAAGAATTCAAGAACATGTAAACTAGATGATCAAACCATGGCTCTTGATACCATTTGTAGCATATTGGTTTTCACGAACACACAATCATAACATATAGGTTCGAATGAGGTTTGAGTTTAGAGAGAGAAAGTGGAGAGAAATGGGAGCTTTTAGAAAGAGAAAGAAAAACTATATTATGAAGCTCCAACCCTTTGCCTTGCTAGGCAAAGGGTATTTATAGTGTCTTACATGACACGCCACCTACGGGATGTGGATTAGGCATACAGTTGGTAAAGACCCGTCTGTCCTCTATGGTCTTACATAACTAACTACTAACTATTACTAAATGACTGCGACTACGAGCTTTCTAACGAATACATATACTTGAGGTGACCGATAAGGCTAAGATTGAGGCAATACCGGATTTTCTAAATCCTGACATTCTTCGGGAATGGGATTGAGGTCGATAGGGCTAAGATAGAGGCAATATCCAAATTACCATATCCTACAACCGTTAAAGACGCACCTTTTGACTTTTTAGAGGAATGTAAGGATGCATTCAATCGCCTGAAGCAAGATCTTACCCAAGCTCCTATAATGGTTACTCCTGATTGGTCTCAACCATTTGAGATCATGTGTGATGCTAGTGATTATCTTTGTAGGCGTCGTTTTGGGCCAAAGAAAAGAGAAGCATTTTCAGCCAATTTACTATGCTAGCAAGACCATGAATGTGGTGCAAGAAAATTACACAACCACCGAGAAAGAGCTTCTGGCTGTGGCTTTTGCCTTCGATAAATTAAGACAATATCTCGTTCTTTCCAAAACTGTCGTCTTCACCGATCATTCCGCCTTACGATACTTGTTCTCCAAAGAAGATGCAAAGCCCTAACTTATTAGATGGATTATATTGCTTCAAGAATTCGACATTGAAATTCGGGATAAAAAAGGGGGCTGAAAATCTTGCTGCTGATCATCTTTCACAGATGGAAAACCCAGAATTGGAGAAATTAGACAATGACGAGATTCGTGACTCCTTCCCTGAGGAACAGCTGATGGCCGTTAAGGATATTGAACCATGGTATGCGGATTATGCTAACTATCTATCCAGTAGGGTCTTACCAAATTACATGACTAGGCAAGAAAAGAAACGATTCTTCATTGAGCTAAAATATTATTTTTGGGTCGAACTCTATTTATTCCGCAGGTGTTCTGATCAGATCATCTGACGCTATGCTGAAGGAAGGGAGATTAATCGGATTATGAGAGAGTGTCATGCGGGACCATCAGGGGGCATCACGGTATAAATGTTATGGCACGAAAAGTTTTTTATGCCAGATTCTATTGGCCTACTGTATTCCACGATATTAAGAGATTAGATCAGACGTGTGATGCATGCCAACGATCAGGAAACATCTCGAGAAGAGATGAAGCACCCCAAAACTAGATCCAAGTCTGCAAAATATTCGATGTTTGGGTATCGATTTCATGGGACCTTTTCCATCATCAGGAGAGAAAGAATACGATGCACAGTAACGCGTTCGGGGTCGAGAAAACCTCCTTTTCTACGAGCAAGATTTTCAACCCTCTAGGCAGTGAACCTAATCGTTGTAGTGTAGTATGGGGTAGGCCTCGGGGATTGATATCGTTCTCTAGGGGAATAGAAATGCTAGAAAGAGATTTAGGATGAGAATGTGGGGTTGAGGATGATTCGTTTTTTTATCTTTTCTATGGTTTTTTAGAAAGCGAAGCTAAAATATCGGGGTATATGATTGGTGGTGGTACTTCTACCGATTTCTCTACTTCTACTAATTATCTAATTTAACTAATTACTACGGATTGTTTTATGCTAATTAAGGTGTGCTCGTATGGTGATTAAAGATGTTTTCACTTAGATACTATTACTCCCTAGTTATCTTTTATTGGTCGGTTGAATTGTCACATCCTTTATCTTAATGCGTTGTATTCCTATTAGTCGTAGGGGGTGCATATTCCCTAGTTCTATGAATGTATCTCTCCTATAGAATCCACGGGTTCGGAAAGTATAATACTATGTTCCCCGAATACCCTATCGTCCTAAAGCACACTCACGCAATAAACACAATGAAAGCCTAGTTGCACTCCTAGGATTCTATCAATTAAGAAAAGAGACAACCTATCAACAATTAATAACTAGGTTTCATAGATCTAAGCAAACACACAAGTAATTTAGCTAGACATGTTAAACAAGCAAGCATACACACAATCAATTGAACAAGGGGTAGACATGATGATAAATTGGAAAAACAAACTTATCTTGATGTGTAAAATAGGATATGGGACCCTAGAATATTGTCCAAGTTGGACTACAACTGAGTTAGGGTTTGCTCTCCAAATTCTACCCTCTTAAAATACATAAAAAATCGAATTCTATATATAAATTTACAATTACGGCAATTAAGCCTTTTCTAGCTAATTTGTCCATTGGCCATTAGGGTTTCGTCTTGGCCATGTCATCGTTGGGATGACGTCACTTGAGAAGTGTGATGCCACCAGTCTTCATGCAGGACGTCGTCTGAACTATGGATCTTGGGCGTATGGGGTGAAAAGTGTGAGCGACGCCTTCCAGAAATTAGGCATGACTCCGTCCAGCCGTCGCGTGCACTTTTTGATCAAGTCTTTATAGAAGGATGGCGTCGCCCTTTGGATGGGACGCCGTCAGGTTCTGCTGAGCAGCTTTGAGTGTCTTCGATCTTGACTTTGCCATTTTCTTTATGTTTTTGCTCCATTTCGTCCAAATAGGCTTCATTCCAGCATTTTGCTTCCAAAAGACCTAAAGAGTGAAAAAAAATGATTTTAAGAAGTAACGGGTATAAAATATGTCAATTTAGGGCTTAAATGATCCCCTAAAAGCATACGTTTTAAATCTTTATCAAATATCCCTACACTTGATATTTGCTTGTCCTCAAGCAAATGTGTTTTTGGCCAATCAATTTATAAGTTAGGGGGCATGAAGCATTGGTTTAAAATAGTCTACAATAAGTAAAAGTGCCACAATAGTCATAACAAGTGCGGAAATCATATACTAGCACCTCACAAGTGGTGTTTGGATTCTCTCATCTCTCGGGTTTATATGAAATATAATATCAGTGAAAATGGAAGATAAACACTCATTACCTAGCATAGTACATAGATTACCATAAGCTTAAGAATAGATCAAACCTCCACCGCTTTGTTAAGAGTTATTTACAAGGGTTGTAACCTTAGGCTTAGGGTAGGGAAGTAAAGGGTTTTGTTGGATAGGGGATATTTAGTGGTGGCAAGTCAAAAATCTTATGTTACAAGCATGTAAATCGTGGCGTTGCTAAGCCAAGACTCGACTCACTAACACTAGATAACTTGAAACAAAACGAACATAAACTTAAAAACATAAACATAAAGATAGATGTAGGATGGTAACCCGTATGTTTTTCTCTTTTTTTTCTTTTTTTTTCTTTTTATATCTCCTTTTCTTCTTTTTTTCCGATTTTTTTTCGTCATACCTTTTTACTCTACCATCCTCTTTGATAACATCAAAATATAAGGAATTTATAGGAGCATCCCTACACTTGAGTTTTTATTTCTCTAACACTAATTAACCCAATTTAAAAAGATCAAAACACTTGGAGTATTTAATTACGTAGACAAAGGGATTTTTTCTTTTTCTTTTACATACCTTTTTGCTCTACCATCCTCTACGATAACATCAAAATATAAGAGATTCATAGGAGCATCCCTACACTTGAGTTTTTGAATAACTAATACTAATTGACCCGATTTAAAAAGATCAAAACACTTGGAGTATTTAATTACGTAGAGAAAAGGAATTTGAATTTATCTTTCTTTCCCGTTAATCCATAAAATATTACTTTTACCCATGAGTCCCAATCGTCCCAAAACTGTGTACAAAAGATATGAATCGACTTAGCAACCATGCAAGTAACTAGATAATTGAATTAAGGGTTTAGCAATGATAACAATAATGCACTAAAGATGAGTGCATATAAGGTAGGCTAAGGCGATTTGGGTGTACATTTGGGGGTCGATTATAAACAATGCTCTTCATTTATATTCTGGAAAATCGAAACATCACGAGAACCGCGAAAAGGATAGGCTCAGAGGGGTTAACTAGGGGTATCGTTTACTAAAGATGAGTACATTTCAAGGGTGTGGGGTAATTACTTAACCGATGTGGAAGATGTAATTATAATACAGGTTTCAAACAAGGGTTATCCTAATGCCTCTTATCATTTAGTTACTCCTAACTACACAAGTGTAGTCTCACTAGCGATCTCAGAATGCATCACGAAACAAGTTATAGAATCTATTATACTATCGGTACACTCTCTAAGCATTAAAGGTGAATGCTTTTATTCCTAAAGATCTAGGGGCGAACCTCACATTTTGGGGGTCAAATTTGAGTGGTAAACGGTTTTGTGCTAGTCATATAATTCCTATCCATGAGATGCTTTATTAAGACTAAAGTTTAGCTCGTAAATGTCATAAATTTTTTTAAATTTGGTGCTAAAATTGCCCTAACCAATATTTCTCATAGTTTACTACACAAATTACCAAGGATAAGACAAATGATCAAGTGAGTGAATAGTTTCTCAATTCCCGTTTGATTCTCCCTCCCTACACTTAAACTGAACATTGTCCCCAATGTTCCCCAAAAGCATCAAAGTTATGATAAAGGAAGGTAAGTAAGGAAAAGAATCTAGTAGTCGACTGATTAGCTCGGTATGATATGTGTGAAGTTGCGGTTAAATCTTCTTCCAAGAAGAATGGATAAATAATAAGCTTCATCCAATATGTGTTTCTTCTTCTTGTCCAATATAACCTGCACACTTATAAGAAAACAAATGAAACATTCACGTAAAATCGGCGATAAAACTATAGATGACATACAACTATACCAGAAAGCAAGTAAGATATAATGCTTGTGGAATGGATGTTTGTAGTTTTTCTTGAAAATTAAGACCTGAGAATTTCCAAAAATTTATAGACTACACAGAATACGAGAACTGACCATTTTGTTTCTACATAGCCTGACGTCGTAAGGCTTTAATCCTGACGCAGTCAGGTTGTCCTGACAAAAAGTGGTCTGCTGCATTTTTCTGAAAAAATTACATCATTAAAATCTGGAAAAATTCCTGTAAAACATCTATTATGAATCGATACAAGCATTTGACTCTAGCAAACACACATATATATCAATTTCAATGGTTGTGATTCTCATGTTCATGTTCTTAAAAACTTATGTGGTCTTCCCTACACTTATCTTTTTGTAAAATACCTTTATATGTAATTAAGACGAGGTTAAAGACAAAATAAAGCATTTTCAAAAAGTCTAACATGAGAATAAACAACAATGAAAAAGATATAAAACACACAAATTGAAAAACAAACAAGCAATAAATTAAGCATGGTTTGCCTCCCATGAAGCGCTTTTCTTTATTTATAAGTCTTGTAGCTAGACTCGAAGTCGTGCTCCTACGTACCTTTGTAAGCAAGTTTATCCTCAAGAATGTCATAGGGATCAAACTTATCTTTAATTTCCTATTAGTACGCTTAGTCTGGTATGTCTTTTCAAACTTCTCACCATTGGGATCATAGATTGTCATCCTAATGTGCCACTCTCCATTCCTATCACGAGGTGGTTTATCCCAATTCCAATTATACTTAACCTTCTCACTCTCAACTTTCCACCAATTCATGCTAAGATTAATGGGCAAGGTTCCTAGGAATTTGATCTTCCTAAACACTAAAGTATCCTCAAATGGGTTCACTTCAATGTCCCTAGCCAATTGTTGTTCATTGAGAGTCGAGTTACTCACGAAGGTCTCTTATAGATAGAAAGGTCGTTGAGGGCCTACAAATTCTCTATTGGTCCAAGGTCCATATCTAGATGGTTTTCTATCCAACATGATCTCATAGGGTAACTGCTCACCCTCATTGTAGTAGGAATGCTTCTTGACATTGTAAATTGATCTAGCACTCTCTTCTCCTACCACTATCTTAGACATCTTACAATCAATTATGGTACTAGCGGTAGCTAAGAATCCTCTTCCAACTAACAATTGGCATCTTTGGGTCCTTATTCATGTCTAGCACATGGAAATCTGCCAAAAGAGTTAATCGACCTACGTGACTACCATGTCTTTCATTATCCCTACCGGATATGCAATACTACCATCCGCTAAACCTAATATTGTTTTCGTTTGTTCTATCTTACCTAGGTTAAGGCTTTTATAGAGGGAAAATGGAAGAAGGTTGATGCTCGACCCTAGATCGTTTAATGTGTCGAAATTTTTGGAATTTCCAATGCTACATGGAAGAATGTATAGCCCGGGATCATCTAACTTCTTAGGTAACTTGTTTTGCACAAATGTGGACCCACGTTCTCCTAGTTTTAGTTCTTGCTCATATTTATCTTTTAAGGTATTATAGTAAGGTGCACGAGACAAGACTTCAAGAACCGGTTTTTCTTGGTGGAGCTCCGTAAACTCCTCTTCTAGAGTAGATTTGGGTTCTTGATTTATTGGTGTCTCAAGAGTTGGATGGACTGTTGGCTCGGGTTGTTGGTATCTCATGATGGGTAGTTTGGAATCCGTGTTGATGGCGTTGACCAGACGGACTTGTGGATGTGAGGGACATAGATATGCACTCTCCCTTGGAGAGCAAGAACATGAAGGCGATGAAATCAAATTCACTTTTGGGTTCTTTATAGTGTCACTTGGGAGTGCTCCTATATCCCGATCATTGAAAGCTTTTAAGAGGGTGTCGAGCTTGGTTGTCATCTCGCTTTGTCATTGCTTGAAATTGGCTTCAAGCTTAGTCAATCAAGCTTCTTGAGATGACATGAATTTGGACACCATTCCCTCAAGACTACTGGAAGTTCCGGTGTTTGGAGGGTTGTTGTAGGAGGTGTGGTTTGGTTGGGACCTATTGGGTGGACTAGATGAGTTGTTTTGGGGTGACTTTGAGTTTTGGCTCCACCTAAGGTTAGGGTGATTCCTCCACGAGGGGTTGTAGGAATTTCCTAGGTTTTTTTGTACGGGCTTGAAAGTGTACCACTTATATCCCGCTCCATCGGTACGCGTGGATGCGTAGTCTGCAAAAGCTTGTTCAGGGAGTCTTGTGCAATCACGAGTGTCGTGGGGACCACTACATAATTCACAAGGTAGAGTGATTTTGTTCACTTGGCGTGAAGGCTTAGGAGTTTCGTTGGAGCTCATTAGGAATTTGACTTGATATTCAAGTTCGAGCATCTTACGATTGGAAGGTTGTGAGTCAATGGGAGGCAAGGAGATTGCCTTAACGGTTTTGGGCAACTCACGGGAGCCATTCAAACATTCGTTGTCATAGAGGGCAAGGTCCTCTATTGTACCCCACGACTCTTCCGCGGTAAGTTCAATAAGTTTGCCACCGGCGCTTGGTCGATGGTTTCCCTAGTTGAGAGATTGGCATGATCGTCAAAGATTTGGACTTGAAGCCAAAGATCGATGCCATAATGTGGGAATTTATGGAGCAAGTCGTTGAATCGAGTCCATGCCTTATAGAGAGTTTTGCCTTGACGTTGTTGGAACATCAAGATGTCATTCCTTAGCTTGGTAGTTCTCCTTGGTAGGCAACATTGGGCGAGGAAATGAGTGGTGAGATCATCCCAACTTGAGATGGATCCGGCGGGAAGTCGCTCAAGCCAATTACTAGCTTGGTCCTGTAGAGAAAATTGGAAACGACGCAAGCGCGTGGTCTCCCGTGTGGTAGCATCAAGGTCGATAAAGTCAACGATTTTTAGGAAATCCTTGAGATGCTGATTAGGATCTTCGGAATAAAGCCCATGGAATGCACATCCATTTTGCACCAACCGGATGGTGTCAGATTTCAGGGCCGTAGTTTGAGCTTGAGTTGGGAGCTCAATGGTGTACCTATAGCCTTGATGGCTCGGTCTAGAGTATTCACCAAGAGTACGGCCTCTTGGCGGGTCAAGTGGTTGTGGGTTGAGTGGAAGTGGTTGATGTGGTGGTGATTCGTTGTTTGGTGGCGGATTGTCACCCATGGTGATAAGTGACAAGGTTACGAACAAAAACACGAAGAAGGGGGATAGACTACAAGAAGGCTAATGAAAATGATAAAAAATCTTACTTGATAGAAATCAAGCAAGGGAACTGAAACGAGATAGAAGTCTAACTAGCTATTCTATTACCTGGTAGCGGCGCCAAAAATTTGATGCCCAGTAAGGCGTTCGGGGTCCGAGCAAGTTTCTCAATCCTCTAAGCAGTGAACCTAATCGTTGTAGTGTACGGCTTGATATCGTTCTCTTGGGGAATAGAAATGCTAGAAAGAGATTTATGACAAGAAGGTGGGGTTGAGGATGATTCTTTTTGTTTTTCTTTTTTATGGTTTTTTAGAAAGCAAAGGTAAAATCTTGGGGTATATGACTGGGGGGTGGTACTTCTACCGATTTCTCTACTTCTACTAATTATCTAATTTAAATAATTACTACGGATAGTTTTATGCTTAATTGAGGTGTGCTCATATGGTGATTAAAGATGTATTCACTTAGATACTATTACTCCCTAGTTATCTTTTATTGGTCGTTTGAATTGTCACATCCTTTATCTTAACGCGTTGTATTCCTACTAGTCGTAGGGGTGCGTATTCCCTAGTTCTATGAATGTATCTCTCCTATAGAATGCACGGGTTCGGCAAGTATAATACTATTTTCCCCAAATACCCTATCGTCCTAAAGCACACTCACGCAATAAACACAATGAAAGCCTAGTTGCACTCCTAGGCTTCTATCAATTAACACAAGAGACAACCTAACAACAATCAATAACTAGGTTTCATAGATCTAAGAAAACACATTAGTAATTTAGCTAGACATGTTAAACAAGCAAGCATACACACAATCAATTGAAAATGGGGTAGACATGATGATAAATTAGAATAACAAACTTATCTTGATGTGTAAAATAGGGTATGGGACCCTAGAATACTTGCCAAGTCGGACTACAACTGAGTTAGGGTTTGCTCTCCAAAATTATACCCTCTTAAAATACCGAAAAATCAAATTATATACATAGATTTACAATCGCGAAGGGGTCACCTATTGCTAGCGTCAGGTCGCCGTCATTAGGGTTTCATCTTGACCAAGTCATCGTTGGGATGGCGTCACTTAAGAAGTGTGACGCCGTTAGTCTTCATGTAGGACATCGTCTGAACTATGGATCTTGGGTGTCTGGTGTGAAAATTGCGAGTGACGCCTTCCAGAAGTTAGACATGACGTCGTCTGGCTTTAGGACCAAAAATTTCGTTTAGCCATCGCGTGCACTTTTTGATCAAGTATTCATATAGGGACGACGTCGCCCTTTAGATGGGACGCCCTCAGGTTCTGCTGAATAGCTTTGAGTGTCTTCGATCTTGACTTTGCCATTTTCTTCATGTTTTCGCTCCTTTTCGTCCAAATATGCTTCATTCCATCATTTTGCTTTCAAAAGACCTAAAAAGTGAAAAGAAACGATTTTAAGCAGTAAAGGATATAAAATATGTCAATTTAGGGCTTAAATGACCCCCTAAAAGCGTACGTTTTAAATCCTTATCAGAATACATTCTGGTCGCCATTGATTATATCTCCAAATAGGTGGAGGCACAAGTCCTTAGAACCAATGATGTAAGGGTAGTCATTCATTTTTTCAAGAAACTCGTCACGCGAGTTGGGATTCCCAAGGCACTGATTAGTGTCAGGGGGACCCATTTCTGCAATGCTCAAATGGTAAAGATAATGAAGAAGTATGGTGTTCCTCACAGGTTCTCTACAGTATATCATCCCCAAACAAATGGGCAAGTGGAAAACAAAATTAGGGCATCAAAAGAATACTTTCAAAATCGGTCCACCAAAATAGAAAAGATTGGTCATTCAAATTAGATGAGGCACTCGGGCATTCGAGCGACGCGCCCATTAGAACAACTCCTTTTCGCTTAGTGTATAGGAAAGCATGTCATCTCCCTATCGAGCTTGAGCAAAAGGCATACTGGGCACTTAAGGCTTATAACAAGGATTATTCTAAGGCGGGGTCAAATAGGTTCTTGCAGCTCCAAAAGCTAGACGAACTAAGACTCGAGGCCTATGAGTCCTCAATCACATATAAAGAAAGAACAAAACGATGGCATGATCAATGAATAAAGAATCCTAAATAGTTTCTGGAGGGAGATAAGGTGCACTTATATAATTCAAGGTTAAGACTATTCACGGGAAAACTCAAATCAAGGTGTATGGACCCTTTTTTGTAATGAGGACAATGAGTGGTGGAGCCGTTGTGTTGATAGATAATGATGGAAGGGAGTTTACCATAAATGGACAACGCGTGAAACATTACCAAATAGACAATAACGAATTAATCAATGATGAAGATATTGTTTTGGAATATGACGGAAAGGAAGTCACGTAGGAGCACGACTTCGAGTTTATTTGTTTTTCAATTTGTGGGAGGCACACCATGCTTAACTGTTTGCTTGTTTGTTTTTCAATTTGTGTGTTTATATATCTTTTTCATTACTATTTATTCTCATGTTAGAATTTGTGAAAATGCTTTATTTTGTCTTTAACATTGTCTTAATTACATGTAAAGGTATTTTACAAAAAGAAAAGTGTAGGGAAGATCATATAAGTTTTTAAGAACATGAACATGAGATTAACAATAATTGAAATTAATGTATATGTGTGTTTGTTAGAGTCAAATGCTTGTATCAAGTCATAAATGGATGTTTTGCAGAAATTTTCCAGGTTTTAATGAGGTAATTTTTCCAGAAAATCACGCAGGACCGGTTTTGTCGGAACAACTTGTGGCATCGAGATTAACGATTGACGACGTTAGGCAATGTAGAAACAAAATATCAGTTTCGTTTTACGTATAATTTGTAATTTTGGAAATTCCCAATTCTTAATTTTTAAGAAAAGCTCAAACATCCATTCCATGGCATTATATCTTACTTGTTTTCTAGTGTAGTTGTGTGTCATATATAGTTTTACCGCCGATTTTACCTGAAGGTTTCGTTTGTTTTCTTATAAGTATGAAGGTTATATTGGACAAGAAGAAGAAACAAATTGGATGAAGCTTATTACTTATGAATTCTTCTTAGAGGAAGATTTAACCGCAACTTCACACATATCCTAGAAACTGTCGGTATTAGTTTCTTTGTCTTACTTACCTTCCTTTATCATAACTTTGATACTTTCGGAGAACATTGGGGACAATATTCAGTTTAAGTGTAGAGAGGGAGAATAAAATGGGAACTTAGAAACTATTCACTCACTTGATTATTTGTCTTGTCCTTGGTAATTTGTGTAATAAACAATAAGAAATCTTGGTTAGGGAAATTTTAGCACCAAATTTAATATTTTTTATGACATGTACGAGTTAAACTTTAGTCTTAATAAAGCGTTAGGAATTATATGACTAGCACAAAAACCGTTTACCACTCAAATTCCACCCCAAAAATGTGAGGTTCATCCCTAGATCTCTAACGCTTAGTGAGTGTACCGGTAGTATAATAGATTCTAAAACTTGTTTTGTGATGCATTCCAAGATCGTTAGTGAGAATACACTTGTGTAGTTAGGATTAACTAAATGATAAGAGGATTAGGATAACCCTTGTTTTAAACCTGTATTATAATTAACTCTTCCACATTGGTTGAGTAATTACCCCACCCTTTTATATGCTCATCTTTGGTACACAATCGCCTAGTTAACCCCTCGGAGCCTATCCTTTCGCGGTTCTCGTGATGTTTCAGTTTTCCGGAATATCAATGAAGAGCATTGTTTACAATCCACCCCCAAATGTACACCCAAATCGCCTTAGCCTACCTTGTATGCACTCATATTTAGTGCATTATTGTTATCACTATTAAATCCTTAGTTCAATTATCTAGTTACATGTATGGTTGCTAAGTCGAGTCATATCTTTTGTATACAGTTTTGGGATGATTGGGACTCATGGGTTAAAGTAATATTTTATATATGGAGTAATGGTAAAGAGCGATAATCAAAAACTCAAGTGTAGGGATGCTCCTATAAATCTCTTATATTTTGATGTTATCGTAGAGGATAGTAGAGCCAAAAGGTATGTAAAAAAAAGAAAAAAAAAGAAAGAAAAAAAAACAGGCTACCATCATACATCTATCATTTATGTTTATGTTTTTAAGTTTGAATGATCACCCAAAAATAAACACGTGAATTATGAGAGAGAGTGTGATTTCAATTCCCTTTTCGTGAGGTGCTCGGTTTGGAATTTTCTAGCTTAGGTGATTTTTAAACTCATATCTTCCAATTAATTTTGGGAGATATCTTTTTAAGAATTATTTAAAGGGTCTACTTGAGGGCAAGTAGAGTTCAAGTGGGGGGATATATGATAACATCAAATTACCTGATATTTTATATATCAAATTCCTGTGTTTATTGCCTCATTTATATTAATATGGTACTTAATTTGTTTATATTCATTCATATTTACATTTCAGGAAAAATGAGGCGTTGGAGCGGAAGAGATATGAGAAAAGGCCATAAAATGTTCTGAAGAAGGTTACGGTGTAATGCGGCTGTTGACTACGCCATAACCCACACTACGAGGTCCTATGAAATATTTGTGAAGGTTACGGCGTAACTTGGTAATTACATTATGCGTAGAAAGAATTAAGAGTGGATAAGTATCTGCGGACGAAGAATTACAGTGTAACCGGTGATTTAATTGTATTATTACTACATACGAAGTTTGGTGCTCAATTAACACATTTTTATGTTGGTCTCCATCAATGGAAAGAGAAACTCAAGGGCCTAAGTTGCAATATTGCTATTTTGAAAATTTGAAGAGGTTAGGCCATAATACAAACTAGTTACAGCAACTATTGTTACGTAGTAACTTTAAAACTAGTTACGCCCTAACTATAGTTGCGCATTAACTTTAAAACTAGTTACGCACTAACTAGTTACGCAGTAACTTAGACTTAAGGTTACGCCAAAACTATGTCGCGGCCTATAAATACAACCCTAAATCTGCATTCTTAATCATCTCTCTTCACCCTTCTCCTAGGGGTCGATTAGGGCACAACTCCAGGGCAATTTCCAGCAGCTCCAGGCCATTTTCCAAGGAAGAATTCACTTGCAATCATCATCATTATTAGCTTTACATCAATTAATTTGTATCAAACATTATGTTTAATTCTATTCATGTTTTATTCATTATTGTTGGATTAATTTACAATATGTTTGGCTAAGCACCTCTTGTGCTAGCCTAGTTATGATTCCTTAATTGTTTTGTTTATGTTTGCATTGCTCCCGTATAATTGTTTCTAGTGTATGCATGCATAGTTTGTTGGTAACTACCATCGTTTTGGTAGTTTTGAATGGCGGTAGTGGCTAGTTACCTACGAGATATGACCAACTGACCCTAAGTAGTTAGCCTGAGTGGGACGGGGTAAGAATTGACCAACTGACGACCCTTCTTCACTTGTGCGCTTTGACCAACTAATCACCTACCGTTTGGATGAACTTAAGAAGTTAGAGATGAGTTTTTAAGATGCTAGCGCCCGGGCACTCATTATTATGAATCTTTCATGTAGCGGTACTTAATGACTTGGCTTAGGGGACTAAAACAATCTGGACTTTCAACGGGTCACATGCGATCTCCGGTGGAAACCTTTGCTGATAGGTTAGGAGGAACTGACCAAATGTTGTCCTAGCGACCTTTACCCCCATTTGAAGTAATTGGAAGTAATTAAACGTAAACTTAACATGATAGGATGACTAACTAGGTTAGCACACTTCTCCTCTATTGATCACAACCCTTGCCTTTACTTGTTATCTTTTATTTTCTTGTTTTAGTAGTTAATTAATCTTTTCATCCTTAAAACCTATTAAAATCTGTGACACTTAGATTTAGCTTAAATCCACACACATAGCTCTTGGGACGACCTTGGTTTTACCAAAATACTACACTACGATCGGTATTGCTTCCTTTAGTGCATTAGGGTAGACCATAGGTATAACGAGACAATATAAATATTAAAACTTGGTCAGTAAAACCTGCATCAAGTTTTTGGCGCTGCTGCCGGGGAGCTATTTAGGATTTTAGTTTATGTTTTTCTTTATAATTTTATTTTCTTTTTATTTTTGTTTTTTCCTTCTTTTCGTTTTTTGTTTATTTTTGAAATTTCAGGATATGGGAGATTCAGATTTTGACATGCTCACTATGGAAGAATACATGGCTTTGACTCATGGTAACCAAAGACCGGGCTTGGTGAGTCCCAATCGGCAATAATATCTCGGCTTTGAGATGAGTAGCGATTTATGAAGGAGCTTTCGAACACAAGCTTTTGAAGGAACTAATGATGATGATGCCCACTTTGCATGTCGTGGAGTATTGGAGATCGCAGATCTTTTCCATCGAGGAGTGCTTAAGATGCGTAATGTTTAGAGTGTTCTCAATTACACAGCAGTGCGACCGAAGATGGATGAAGATGCTTCTATTTGGGTCGATCAATACATGGAATCTTTAAAGAAAGCATTTATTAGGAATATTGTCCTCCTTGGATTGCCAAGAAGATGGAAGAAATAAGAGTTTGAGCGGGGAGATGGATGAAACGCTAGATGAAACTTGGAAAGATATGATGACCTTCTTTCTGAGATACCCACGCATGATATCGGCAACCATCGGATGGTCCTTATTTTCTAAAAGGTTTAAACATCCCGTCTGCCAAATGCTCGACCCTCGAGGACCTATCCCTACAATGCCACCGCACAAGCCCTTAGATCAACTGAAAATATGGTGACCATTCACGAAAGTTGGTATGATGGAGCAACCACTTGGTATAAATAGCAATAGATTGGATGACATTGGCGATATCACCAAAAGTTAATAAACTTGGATGTATCTGTGAATATGGTTAAGGAAAACATTCATGCTATAAAAGTATTCTCTCAGGAAGAACGCAAAGAATATGAGCGGTCGGTATATTGAGTCGTTGGAGGAAGGTCAATAAATACTCGGATAATTTAAAAATGATGCACGACTTCGAATAGCGAAATGATTAGGAAATTCAAGGAGGGCATACAATTTAGAAAGCTTGGCTAAGAGGAAAAACTTAGAGGCTAAGCGAAGAATTAAACCAAAAGGTCTGGAAAGTTAAAGCGAATGGGTTGGAACTATCAAAGCAACGATGGGAAAGATGAAAGAAGTCAACAATGAGCGGTTCACGGTGATTTACCTTATATAAGACCTTATGTCCCACCTATCCCATTTCCAAGATGTTTGAAGGTTGTGAGAAATGAAGAAACAAGCAATGATCAATTAAAGAAGATCGAAGCATGGAGCTTACAGGATGATGAAACAATGCCACAACCTAATGTATAATCAACTACAACGCAAAATGTAACACTTCTAACTCTTCTTTTATTACTAACAATCTTGCTAGTTTTCCTATACATGTTCTTTGAAAACATGGATGAAATTGCCCAACCCTTGACCTCACAAACCTAGCTGGTCGCATCACTCGATGATGGTTATGTAGCTCAAGCTCTTGAACTAATTTTAGTTGATCTTGCAAAGAATTAGAGGAAAATATCTTGGACCTTCGATTGATTAGAGAGACATCTGAGCAATTAATCGACCCGCCCGCATGAGGTAAACTAATCATTAATGCCATCAACTAAAAAGCGGGTAAGGTATGGAGGAAATGACATCTCCTTTAGGTATGATCATAATTTATCATTTCCCCATCCCATGATTTACACCCTCGTGGTGTTTATTGCTATTTTCACCTACACTTGATTTCAAGTGGGGGATGAAACCCTTTTACTTAGTAAATAAGGTAGGGTCAAGCTTCATTGACTTCGAAAAAACAAGCTTCATGGGAGGCACTCCATGCCTATCTTTTCTCTTTCATTTGTTTTATTTCCATTTCTATTTGGTTTGTGTTTTAACCATTTTTGAGGAAAATGGAGAAAAGTTGTTGCGACATGCGAGCGGGGGACTGATATGTCCACAGTTCGTAACTAATTCTTATGGTTATGCGTAACATACTTTTGCGATAGTAGTTCTTCTCAGGCATTACCAATTGCGGTAATCCCATGCAGCGGTTACGGTAGCTACCTTTCTGTGGCGTCTGCGGGTTTTGCTTTAATTACGGTATTAACTCTTTATAAGAGTTGACGTAATATCCTGAGAAACACTTCTTTTTTAAACACAATAACCTTGTAATAGTTTTTAAATGAACTTTGTGGGTATGTTCCCTGTAAGTCCTCACGAGACTACACTAGATCACAGGACACCAAGTGTTTAAAACTTGTTGCATACGCTAAATGCATCCGTGATTCCTCTGAAAGTGAGTTAGGTTTTTCATTTTCTTTTATTACTTGTTTTTCTAGTATGATGCATTTGGTTGTCTTAAGTGAATTCAGGTTATTAAAGTTTGCTCATAGATCTCAAAGCAGAACACGTTTACTAGGTGTATCTTCGATCATTAGAGCAAATCCAAGGGGATTTTCCGTTCCATTTCTAACCCTTCTTATTTTTCATTTATATGCTTAGTATGACCCAAGTGGGGGGAAGGGATTAGAAATAGACACCCACCTGATTATACTTGCCTATGTTTTTCTAGTTTTTAGTGAAAAATGTTTCATCTTTAAAATTTTGACTTGTTTTCATTACTGCTTGGATTAATCTAGTGACACCTACAACCTCCACTTACATTGTGTGAGGATAAGCCTTTCGTTTTCCCCTTATACATAAGACCATAAAATAGGGTGTGGCGGTGGTTGTAGTAGACTTTAGAACTTGGTCTTGCATATCTTTTCGAGACCATTATAATGAGCATTACACTAAGGTAACTTGGTGTGATCGGTCAGACTAGGATATAGGCAATATTAGGATTAAACCCAAATAGCCCATATATGTATTGTGTTTATTGACTTTTCACATCGATCGGTCAATCCCTGTTAAACCCTTCTTGTTGCACTTCACCAATTAGTCTGATACCTTAGATACACCGCTGAGCCTTTCCTTTCATCTTGTTCACCCAATATAGGTTGTGTCGTTACACCTATCGCCTAGCCTACCATGTAGTTTCCTATGTCCATGGTCCGGACCTTTGTTGGTTAATTTTGGTACCACTAGTAAAAGTCGCGGGTTTTGAATAAAGGGTTGTGGAAGAAGATCACGTTTAGATGATAGTTGATCTCAAGTGGGGGGATACTTTTTATGTTCGTATCGTTTATATTCATGTATACCTTGTCTTGCATCGTTAAAAAAAAATGAAAAATCAAAAAAAATGAAAAAAAAAAGCATGCAAGCAAGTGTTTATTGATGATTAGTGTTCTCTCCTTGTTCAACTAGGCACAGCTGTTACATATCCATTTTGTCTTATGGATAAAATTAGAAAACCGTATATTTCTATCTCGCCTTTCAAAATTTTAATCAATATTTGTCCAATGAGGGCATTGTACATCCCAAGTGGGGGGATGTGAGATAGAAATGGTTGATTTTATAGTTTTGTAGTAAAAATATGTGCTAAAAGTACCCAAATCTTAAAAAAAAATTATAGCACATACTTTTTTTTCATTGATGATAAAGGCCGAGTAATGCATCTTATTTGCCTATTTTATGGAGATTATGAGGCACTTCGCTATATTTCTTATGCATTAACTCGTGTGTGGGATTATTGAAGACCCCTTAACTCTTTACCCTCGGATTTTGCTATGGGATTGAATGCGACTAGTGGTGGGGTGACTATGGACTTAGGAATCTATTTGTTTCGTGTCTTTTTATTTACACCCATTAAAGTTTTCCCATGTCTTATCCTACCCTTAATCATGAATCGAGTTTAGGTGAGGAAGCGAGCAATCATTGGTGTTTTGGCCATGGATTTGGTCATGTATCATTGGTTTTGTCCCTTCGCCATAGCTTCGTTAGTAATGACAAAAATAACCAAGGCTTGCTTTATGTTGTCAACCCATTGCCTTTTAGAATAGCTGCATCTTAGACTCTAGTGGTGGAGATTAGTATCTTTGCCAAGCCTATGATAGAATCTCGCCATGGTGACAGGTTGGTGATCACCCAAAATAAACCACGTGAATTATGAGAGAGTGTGATTTCAATTCCTTTAGGTGAGGTTTCGGTTTGGAATTTTCTAGCAGGTGATTTTAAACTCATATCTTCCAATTAATTTTGGGGATATCGTTTTAAAATATTTAAAGGGTCTACTTAGGCAAGGTAGAGTTAGTGGGGATATTTGATAACATCAAATTACCTGATAGTTTACATATCAAATTCCCGTGTTTATTGCCTCATTTGTATTAATATGGTACTTAATTTGTTTATATTCATTCATATTTACATTTTGGATAAATGGTGAGCCGGGAAAAGATGTGAGAAAGGCCATAATGTTGAAGAAGGTTAAATGTCGGCACTATTGACTCACGCCAACCACACTCGAGGGCCTATGAATTATTTGTGAAGGTTACGTAACTTGGTAATTACATACAGCTAGTAGAAAGAATTAAGAATGGATAAGTATCTGTGACGAAGAATTACGGTGTAACCGGTGATTTAGTTACGCCGTATTATTACTACATACGAATTTTGGTGCCCAATTAACACATTTTTATGTTGGTCTCCATCAATGGAATGAAGAAACTCAAGGGCCTAAGTTGCAATATTCCTATTTTGAAAAATTTGAAGAGTTAGGCCATAACCTAAAACTAGTTCACGCAACTATAGTTCTGGAGTAACTTTAAAACTAGTTACGCCCTAACTATAGTTACGTAGTAACTTTAAAACTAGTTACGGCCTTACTAGTTACGCAGTAACTTAGACTTAAGGTTATGTCGTAACTATGTCGCGGCCTATAAATACAGCCCTAAATCTACATTTTTAGCATCTCTCTACCCCTCTCCTAGAGGTCGATTAGAAGCACAACTCCAGGGTAATTTCCAGCAGATCCAGGCCATTTTCCAAGGAAGAATTCACTTTCAATCATCATCATTATTAGCTTTACATCAAGTAATTTGTATCAAACATTATCTTTAATTCTATTCATGTTTTATTCATTATTGTTGGATTAATTTACTATATGTTTGGCTAAACACCTCTTGTGCTAGCCTTATTATGATTCCTTAATTATTTTATTTATGTTTACATTGCTTCCGTATAATTGTTTCTAGTGTATGCATGCATAGTTTGTTGGTAGCTACCCTCGTTTCGGTAGTTTTGAATGGCGATAGTGGCTAGTTACTTAGGAGATATGACCAACTGACCCTAAGTAGTTAGACTGAGTGGGAAGGGTAAGAATTGACCAACCGACGACCCTTAACTGATATGATTTGACCAACGATCACCTACCGTTTGGATGAACTTTAGAAGTTAGGGATGAGTGTTTAAGATGCTAGCGCCCGGGCACTCATTATTATGAATCTTGCATGTAGTGGTACTTAATGAATTGGCTTAGGGGACTAAAAACAACTGGACTTTCAACGGGTCACCTCCTAGTTCTAGTCCTTGTTGGTATTTCCAAAATCCTTTCATTGTTTTCTTGTATCGAGGAATCCTCCTCACAATTGGTATGGAAGTCTTTCTAAAGGTCACCCTCAAATCCTAATCTTATCGGTTGAGTGGGAGATAAATGGCGTAAGCATTTATAGAGTGTTAACAGAAAGAAATGTTTATGCACGATATATCTGATTATAAAACTTTGCTCGAATCCAGAATAAATAGTTTGTAAAAAAATTACAGTAAAGTTTATGAAAAGGTTTGTAAAACCACTTTATTGAGTAAGAAAGAAACATTTTTATCGCTATTACAGTTTAATAATAAGTCTTAGTTGTGGCTTGGTATTAAAGCAACAACTTGTTAAGGTGATTTTAAAACAAACTATATAGTGATAGAAAACGACTTAACAATGGTAGTGAAAGTTTTGGGTAAGACACAATTGATTCTAACATAACTCATTGAAATGATTTGTAAAATAGCTTACAATAAAACAATTTATCGTTTGTCAAATAATAGAAGATTTCGTAGTTTAATTAATATCAAGATGGTTTAGAGATTGGTAATATAATAGTCAGTAAAGTGAAGGCGAATAGTCTGTGAGGTAAGCGTACCAAGTTTTTATGATTTTAAATAGCATGGCTAATATAGCTCACCAAAAGGGTAAAATAGTTTATAAGACCGCAATATTACTTGGGAGAAAATTTGTAATATAGTTTGTAACTTGCTATTGCAATTGTTTGTTGTTTTATAAAATAATAGTAAATTATTCGGTTTATCATACTATGAGAAAATCGTTTGTAAAGTATCAGTAAGGTCATTGTTTATAAAGTATTATTAAAGTCAGAATTTTGGTTTAATGGTAGGAGTAAGATGAAATGGGTCGTAAAATAGTTGAAAGCAGTTTGTGTTAGATAACGATGAAGTTTATTATCTCATAAGAGAGAATGTAGGACAAATAGTTGGTATTCAACGTTTTGTTTTGTAAGATAATAGCTTGATGATTTTTCTCATGAAAATCGTTTCGCATGAGGATATTAAATAGTTGATAAAATGACTGAAACCATTTGATAAATTGATAATAAAACAACTTGCGTTAAAACTTATGAAACAACGTTTCTAAGATGGTGATGAAATAGTTCGAAATAAAATCAAGTGAAATAACTTCATGAAATAGTAGCAGGATAATTTGGAATAAAATTTGTTGGATGGTTTATAGGATACATAGGAGAACCTTATCGAATAGTAATAGTCTACTAATTGGTCGAGAATAAAGTTGACCTAACCCCTAGTAAGATAGTGATGTATTGTCGTGAAATGATGGAAAATTGGGCAATTGGAGTAAGGAATGAAATAAACAAGGTGGTGATTATCGTAGAGATAATAAATGATAAGGATTACATTAGCTAGGAAGGTACTTATTATCCTGTTCTGTTGGTGGTCTAATCATGTCTCAAGTGTAGGAGTAGTAGCGTCTAGCAACCATAGCCCAAAAATTCTCGTAGTCCTCAAACCTATGAGATGGTGTAGTGTCTATAGTCTTAGTGGTAGATGGTAATGGTGTGTCAAATCATGCACGCTTCTGGCCGCCGCATAAGTCGTGTATGAGTATCGAGTATGAGATGTAATGGTACGGATGGTGCTCGGAATGATAATGATGATGAAAATAATGACAATGATGATAATGGAATCCTTGTGACGAGTTAAGAAAATAGGTTCATTAGGACTAAGCCTAAAAATTCTACCCAATGGTATGATCGTCCCAATCAGTGATAAAATTGTCCCGATCTTACGTGAATCGATAGAGGGTGATCGTGATGGTGTAGGTGTAACTTCGTCCTCCTAAAAGGTTTATCTCGGTATTTAACGTTATCGGTGAAGAGTCAATTGATGTGAAAATCGCGATAGGGAATGACAAAGAATTTTTCCACGTTAGAGTATGAGGAGAAAGAAAAATAATAATGGGATGGGTATTTAAGGGCATCCATGTGACAATCGTTTTGAAATGAAAATAAATAACTTCGTAAAATGTGTACAAAAACCGATGCAAAGTGAACATGTACTTATGATGAAATGATGAGATGCTATGATAATGTAGTTATAGTCTAGGGTCAATGATGCAACCTAGTTCTCTATAACGGAAGCTCTGATACCAATCTGTCACACCCCAATTTACTTTTTGCGTGGAATGGAATTCTGGGGATTGATCGTCATAGCACCACATCACAGTTATATTGAGCGACCTAAAGTGCCGTTTAAGAACACATCGTTGGATATTTCATAAAATATATGAGTACAACATCGGTCCCAAAAGGTTTACAAAGTTGGCGAAAATACAAATATGTTACAAATCCAAACGATGTTTTTGAAATTAAGTGCCATAATGTACATAATGTAAGTTGACGCCGCGACTCGTAGGTCCCTAAACCATGTCATGATAATAATGCCTCAGTTACCTGAAAATACATTGCTAAAAACGGTCAACAATAATGAAATCATAGGTTTATGTTAATGCTTTATACGACTACAAGTATAAATCAGCATGACAATCCAACCACGTAAAAATGTGTTACAATTGCTTAAGCATGATACCGGCTTCGACTAATGTATCGCCCCAAAAGAGTGTCGTGCCAAACAACTCTGGTAATGATTATGAATGAAATGCATCCGTATGACAATTGGGATTCACCAACCCGGATGGAGGAGTCACCCTCGATAGATCTATCCACTCACACACGCCCAAAATTAACGGCTCATACATTTGAAATGGGGACTTTTAACTGGCAACTTTGTAACTCAAGCAATGTAAATGTATTTAACATACTTGGTATCGTAATAAAATATTGTGCAATGTATTCTCCCCCGTAGGTTTGAAATAATGTAAAAAGCATGTAAAACGGGGCTATGAAAACTCACTTAAACCTGAATAATGGCAAAAGTGAGTACACGAGGTTTAATGTGATGCTAACCGACCTATTATCAATGATATGATATGTCATGAATTGCAATGTAATGTTATGCATACACTTGATATGTTATTTATACCATTTACGAGTTTTGAAAATATTACACATCGTCGAAAATACTCTTTTGACGCCTTGACCAAACAAAAATCACTTTACATGTTTTAACGTCAAAATGTCATCCTACAATGGTTTTATAATGATTTTTAGAGAAATTCCCACTTTTCGTCGCAAAACAATGGCCGAATTTGTGGAAATTACCAAAATGGCTTTGGAAAACTAGTCGTAAAATAGTGTCGCCGATCGTTAGAGAACGAACTCGACTGTTTTGGAAAGTTTGTATCGATATCTAAAAGTTTCGGTTCAGGAGTTTTCGTCCAAAAGGTCTCGAACATAAAGATAATAAGGGTTAAAGATGGTGGTTTTTGGCTAATTGAAAGTGCAATTACGGCAAGTTTAAGTGAAAAGTGCATATCTTTGTCGTTTCAAATCCGTTTTCTACGCTTAATATGTCCTTAGCCAGAAGTAAACTAATATATTTTTGAGAAGTCGAAATAATTTGTGAAGCTTAAGGTTCATTTTTGACCTGTACAAGGTAAAAACATGTTGCTGAAATTTCTGAAAATAGTATATTTCGTCGTCAAACTTGTAAAATCCATAACTTCTTCGTTATAAGTCCGTTTTATTCCGTTCAAGCGGCCACGGATTCGTTTTAAAGTATATTTTCTAAAAATCAAGGCCAAAGTTTAGTACCAACTGTCGGATTTTCCAGAAAAGCAAAACAAGGACAGAACACAAAATATACTTATCGAAAATAGTTTTTCTCGGACAAAATTATACTAATCCCTTCAAATAACTCCAAAACTAATCTAATCCCCATACACCTTCGTGTCATGGGTTCCTAATCACCATCAAGACCAACCAATACCAAGGGGATAATTATAGGATGATGTATATATAACTCTAAAATCATGAAATAAAATGGTATAAATCACATATCATGCATATAAGCTCCAAAGATGAAAAGAAACATATGAAAATGAAAAGGAAATATGAAAATGATAAAAATATGCTTACTAGTGATAATGAAGAGGTGAAAGTAACAAGGATTAGCCTAAATACTCTTGGTTTTTATTTCAAAACCTTATATAGAGTATATACTAGATTGTATAAACACTTGAGCTTGATAAAAATTTTGATCCCTTGAGCTCTTCTTGATATGGCCGGTTTTATGGAGAACCAAAAGAGAGGAGAGAAACTTTGCTAACTCTTGTGAATTATTAGTGATACATGAATGAAAAAAAAAATGAAGTGTAAGACTTATGTAGTGTAAGATTTTAGACAATCAAATAACCATATCACATTTATTACTAACCCTCCTCATGCTTTTTTGTGGATCATGTTCCCCAAATATTATTTTTTTTATATTTAATGTGTTTTGTAATTATTTGATAAAGGGTGTAAGTAATATGTGTAGGAAAATGTATAATTAAAGGTAAATGGTAGATTTTTGGTACAAGTAAGTTTTTAATAGATCAAAATAGATTGTAATGAGATAATAAAAATTGTAAAAATACTTTCCTTGTGAAAATTGAGTGATAAAATAATTATCGTATAATTTTAAGAAAAGCGAAGTAATAATTAAACTTTAACGATTTAAGTACCAAATAAATTTGAAACACTAGGAAAACTAAAAATATAGTTTTTATAAACTAAATGTAAGTTTAAAAATACCTGGGATCATTTTTGAAATTAACGATTAAATATTTAAAATAAATAACTCACGCGATAAAGATTATTAAACATAAAAATTACAGCATTAGAATATGAAATGAAATGCCGTGAATGAATTTATGAGATGCACATGATGTCAATGAAATGTAGACTAATCATAGTCCATATGAAATGCATGCGTGATGTTATGATCATGAATTTGCCGCTAAACCTCCAAGGTTACGCGAATTTGAAACAAGTAAACCAAGTTTACTCAAAATGTTGAAATAATGAGACATGAATCGTGTCGAGAAATGACCTGAAAGTACGGATTGTCACATTAAGCCCATCCAAAAGAATTCACCCGAATTGTTCGTGTTGGTCTATCGAATTTTTTTGAGTTTATAATGAATAACGAGGAGCAAAGTCATGTAGAAGTGTCGTTACGGTTGTCGATGATCGAGAACGTACAAAACATCGTAGTAGAGAAAAATATTGGATGAATCTCTGCACACTTAGGATCGGAACATGTGAAGATTTTGCTTGCACTAAGATTTATAAATAACCGCTCCCAACCTAACATGATCCCTCCAAAATTAGACATAGTTAGCTAGGCTATGTATAATTAAGGAACGATGATGTGACGTTCGGTTTAGTTGTTATAACTCTCGATGCTTACAAGGATTTAAACCGTCGGGGATTAAAAGGGTCGATAAAGTAAAAGAAGTAAGGTGGCATTCTCGAAAGTGATATCAAATCGAAAGGAAATAAAGTACGATAGATGAGAATATCTTACAACGAGTGGTTTATCGAAAGTATTACATCTTAGGCTATAAAGATTCGGATACGATGAAAACATAAACTTAGTACGACATAATACATAAGGAGAAATAAGACTGCTAGTTTCCGATCTTCTTCGTCTTTCGCGTCGTTGGTACCTTGACGAACTTCTCCTTTTCCTAATCCATGAGCACCTTCAACTTGCTGACCTTAGTTTATGAGGACATTGATTCCGATAGTGTCCTTTCTCCACATCGAAAACATGTAATTATAGTTTTGCCTTTACAATCCACGGCTAGATGTCGGTTTTGGCATTTGTTTGCCGTGACTTGGCAGGGCAAGGACCCGTGTGATGATACTTACATCGATTACATAGTGGTTTAGCCCCAACATATCTTTTTCCCTTGCAGTCCTTAGCAAGGTGTCCCACTGTTTGACAGATAAAGCATATACCACATGGACCATTATGATGTAGAGTGCATTGATGGCATCGTGGCAAGTTTCCAGTATAAGTTCTTTCCTTTGTTGGTGCAGCAACTTGAACCCTGGCGGCTTCTTGTCTTCTATTTTGTTGTTGGTGATGGTTAGTGTTACGCTTTGGTTGTTGTCGTTATAACCTCCACGGTCATTCTCCCATTTCCTTTTGTTGTTGTTAGTTTGGTTGTTGTTATGGTTGTGGTGGTTATTGTTGATAATGTTTTCCCTTTTCACAACTTGAGCCATGAGTAATTGAGTTATCTTGATGGTCTCTTCAATTGTTTGCAAATCGAAAGAGGCTACCTCTCCTTGAATGCATTTTGGAAGTCCTCCAATGAATCTTTCCAAGGTTTCTCATTGTCCATAACCATATATGGACATAAAAGCAGTAACTCTTGAAACCTTTTGATGTAGGTCTCAATGTCATAACCAACGGTCACTAGCCCCATAAATTCCATTTTCAATTTCTTCATCTCCTTGGGAATGGCAATACTTCTTAGTCATCAACCTCTTGAATTGATCCCATGAGAGTTTATAAGCAATTTCCATACCAATAGGCTGTGCATATTGATTCCACCATAACATTGCCTCATTCAAGAGTGTACTAGTTGCAAATTTCACCTTGCAGTCATCAGGCAATCGCATATAAGAAATAACAATTCGATCCTTTCCAACCAACGGATCATAGTAATGGCTCCTTCGTGCCTCTGAACTCGGGGTCACTGCTCTTAAAGTCTATGTATGTACCGCTTGAACTCCGAATCTCACAACTCTGAGTAGTAGCATGTCTAGTAGTTTCAGATACAGCCATGGTCTCTACGGCAATGGCAGTAGAAGCAGCAGGCGGCAACAACTATCGTTGCCCGTTCTTTCCCTAGTTCCCTAGCTATACAATCCTTTATATACTTTTGGATATCGGCTTGTGTCATAGCTGGTGGAGCTCTCTTCGGCGCCATAACTCTTCAAATAAAAGGAAAATGAGACGTGTCAAATCCTATGTTAATAATAAGCGTTCTAAATAGAAGTGATAGAAGGTGGTAAGTTTGAGGGTATTTTTCAAAATGATCGACGGGTTCCGAAAAGATGGATTATGAGGTGTTGTAATTGCTTCAAATGTAGTTCATCCCTAATATTGCTATCATGCTAGCAAGAAGATAGGTATCATCTCAAACTATGCCGAAGAATGTTTGTTCTAGTTTCACTTGTAGATGGGGAGTCATTGATAGCCCGACATGTTCAAACCTGTGACATCTCTTGATATGGAAATGAGGTTACTTGGAATTTCTAGAGAACACAATGCCTTAGGGGAAGTTTATATCGATAGCCTTAATTTAACCAAATTTTCCTTTAAGGGATACTCATTGTAGGGAAGTTCACATATTGTTGAGGCCATGTTTAATAGGATGTTCTATAGCCTCAGATAGAAGACTTGGTATATCCCTATAGTGTTGCTTCATGGGTATTTGCTTCATATTAAATCTCGTAACTTCTGTCCGGCTAGTACTTATGGAATGATAGAGTTTGGATTCTAATTCAAAATAGTGGTTCGGAATGTCTCGTGATGTCTTAAGATTTTTGTTGAGTTTTGAATCATCCTACCTCCTAGTTCTAGTCCTTGTTGGTATTTCCAAAATCCTTTCATTGTTTTCTTGTATCGAGGAATCCTCCTCACAATTGGTATAGGAAGTCTTTCCTAAAAAGGTCACCCGTCAAATCCTAATCTTATCGGTTGAGTGGGAGATAAATGGCGTAAGCATTTATAGAGTGTTAACAGAAAGAAATGTTTATGCACGATATATCTGATTATAAAACTTTGCTTTCGAACGAGAATAAATAGTTTGTAAGAAAATTACAGTAAAGTTTATGAAAAGGTTTGTAAAACCACTTTATGAAATAAGAAAGAAACATTTTTTCATTCTGATTTAATAATAAATCTTAGCTGTGGCTTGGTATTAAAGCAACAACTTGTTAAGGTGATTTTAAAACAGCTATATAGTGATAGAAAACGGCTTAACAATGGTAGTGAAAGATTTTGGGTAAGACACAATTCAGATTCTAACATAACTCGTGAAATGATTTGTAAAATAGCTTACAATAAAACAATTTATCGTTTGTCAAATAATAGAAGATTTCGTAGTTTAATTAATATCAAGATGGTTTAGAGATTGGTAATATAATAGTCAGTAAAGTGAAGGCGAATAGTCTGTGAGGTAAGCGTACCAAGTTTTATGATTTTAAATCGAGCAGTGGCTAATATAGCTCACCAAAAGGGTAAAATAGTTTATAAGACCGCAATATTACTTGCAGGAAATTTGTAATATAGTTTGTAACTTGCTATTGCAATTGTTTGTTGTTTTATAAAATAATAGTAAATTATTCGGTTTATCATACTATGAGAAAATCGTTTGTAAAGTATCAGTAAGGTCATTGTTTATAAAGTATTATTAAAGTCGTAAATTTTGGTTTAATGGTACAGGAGTAAGATGAAATGGTCGGTAAAATAGTTGAAAGCAGTTTGTGTTAGATAACGATGAAGTTTATTATCTCATAAGAGGGAATGTAGGACAAATAGTTGGTATTCAACGTTTTGTTTTGTAAGATAATAGCTTGATGATTTTTCAGAGTAACATGAAAATCGTTCCAAGATGAGGATATTAAATAGTTGATAAAATGACTGAAACCATTTGATAAATTGATAATAAAACAACTTGCGTTAAAACTTATGAAACAACGTTTCTAAGATGGTGATGAAATAGTTCGAAATAAAATCAAGTGAAATAACTTCATGAAATAGTAGCGTGGATAATTTGGAATAAAATTTGTTGGATGGTTTATAGGATACATAGGAGAACCTTATCGAATAGTAATAGTCTACTAATTGGTCGAGAATAAAGTTGACCTAACCCCTAGTAAGATAGTGATGTATTGTCGTGAAATGATGGAAAATTGGGCAATTGGAGTAAGGAATGAAATAAACAAGGTGGTGATTATCGTAGAGATAATAAATGATAAGGATTACATTAGCTAGGAAGGTACTTATTATCTGTTCTTGTTGGTGGTCTAATCATGTCTCAAGTGTAGGAGTAGTAGGCGGTCTAACAACCATAGCCCTAAAATTCTCGTAGTCCTCAAACCTATGAGATGGTGTAGTGTCTATAGTCTTAGTGGTAGATGGTAATGGTGTGTCAAATCATGCACGCTTCCCAAGCCGCAAGTCAGGTGTATGAGTATCGAGTATGAGATGTAATGGTACGGATGGTGCTCGAAATGATAATGATGATGAAAATAATGACAATGATGATAATGGAATCCTTGTGACGAGTTAAGAAAATAGGTTCATTAGGACTAAGCCTAAAAATTCTACCCAATGGTATGATCTGTCCCAACTGAGTGATAAAAATTGTCCTGATCTTACAGTGAATCGATAGTGATCGTGATGGTGTAGGTGTAACTTCGTCCTCCTAAAAGGTTTATCTCGGTATTTAACGTTATCGGTGAAGAGTCAATTGATGTGAAAATCGCGATAGGGAATGACAAAGAATTTTTCCACGTTAGAGTATGAGGAGAAAGAAAAATAATAATGGGATGGGTATTTAAGGGCATCCATGTGACAATCGTTTTGAAATGAAAATAAATAACTCGTAAATAATGCGTACAAAACCGCATGCAAAGTGAACATGTACTTATGATGAAATGATGAGATGCTATGATAATGTAGTTATAGTCTAGGGTCAATGATGCAACCTAGTTCTCTATAACTGTAGCTCTGGTACCAATCTGTCACACCCCATTTACTGTTTTGCAAATGAATGGAATTCTGGGGATTACTGTCATAGCACCACAATCACAGTTATATTGAACGACCTAAAGTGCCGTTTAAAAACACATCGTTGGATATTTCATAAAAATATTCAGAGTACAACATCGGTCCCAAAAGGTTTACAAAGTTGGCGAAAATACAAATATGTTACAAATCCAAACGATGTTTTTGAAATTAAGTGCCATAATGTACATAATGTAAGTTGACGCCGCGACTCAAAATGTAGGTCCCTAAACCATGTCATGATAATAATGCCTCAGTTACACGAAAATACATTGCTAAAAAACGGTCAACAATAATGTTGGTGAGAAATCATAGGTTTATGTTAATGCTTTATACGACTACACAAGTATAAATCGGGCATGACAATCCATCACGTAAAAATGTTACAATTGCTTAAGCGCATGATACCGAAGCTCCGACTAATGTACGCCCCAAAAGAGTGTCTTGCCAAACAACTCTGGTAATGATTATGAATGAAATGCATCCGTATGACAATTGGGATTCACCAACCCGGATGGAGGAGTCACCCTCGATAGATCTATCCACTCACACACGCTTTCCAAAATTAACGGCTCATGCATTTGAAATGGGGACTTTTAACTGGCAACTTTGTAACTCAAGCAATGTAAATGTATTTAACATACTTGGTATCGTAATAAAATATTGTGCAATGTATTCTCCCCCGTAGGTTTGAAATAATGTAAAAAGCATGTAAAACGGGGCTATGAAAACTCACTTGGATAAACTGGAATAATGGCAAAAGTGAGTACACACGGGTTTAATGTGATGCGTCAACAGGGACCTATTATCAATGATATGATATGTCATGAATTGCAATGTAATGTTATGCATGCACTTGATATGTTATTTATACCATTTACGAGTTTTGAAAATATTACACATCGTCGAAAATACTCTTTTGACGCCTTGACCAAACAAAAATCACTTTACATGTTTTTACGTCAAAATGTCATCCTACAATGGTTTTATAATGATTTTTAGAGAAATTCCCACTTTTCGTCGCAAAACAATGTCGTCGGAATTTTGTGAAATTACCGAAAATGGCTTTGGAAAACTAGTCGTAAAATAGTGTACGTCGATCGTTAGAGAACGAACTCGACTGTTTTGGAAAGTTTGTATCGATATCTAAAAGTTTCATTTCAGGAGTTTTCGTCCAAAAGGTCTCGAACATAAAGATAATAAGGGTTAAAGATGGTGGTTTTGGCTAATTGTGTGCAGAAAATTAGTTACGGCAAGTTTATGAAAAAGTGCATATCTTTGTCGTTTCAAATCCGTTTTCTACGTTTAATATGTCCTTAGCTTCATATTGAAGTAAACTAATATATTTTTGAGAAGTCGAAATAATTTGTGAAGCTTAAGGTTCATTTTTGACCTGTACAAGGTAAAAACATGTTGCTGAAATTTCTGAAAATAGTATATTTCGTCGTCAAACTTGTAAAATCCATAACTTCTTCGTTATAAGTCCGTTTTATTCCGTTCAAGCGGCTACGGATTCGTTTTAAAGTATATTTTCTAAAAATCAAGGCCAAAGTTTAGTACCAACTGTCGGATTTTCCAGAAAAGCAAAACAAGGACAGAACACAAAATATACTTATCGAAAATAGTTTTTCTCGGACAAAACTTATTCTAATCCCTTCAAATCAACTCCAAAACTAATCTAATCCTACCATACACCTTCTTAGGGTGTCATGGGTTCCTAATCACCATCAAGACCAACCAATACCAAGGGGATAATTATAGGATGACCAATATGTATATATAACTCTAAAATCATGAAATAAAATGGTATAAATCACATATCATGCATATAAGCTCCAAAGATGAAAAGAAACATATGAAAATGAAAAGGAAATATGAAAATGATAAAAATATGCTTACTAGTGATAATGAAGAGGTGAAAGTAACAAGGATTAGCCTAAATACTCTTGGTTTTTATTTCAAAACCTTATATAGAGTATATACTAGATTGTATAAACACTTGAGCTTGATAAAAATTTTGATCCCTTGAGCTCTTCTTGATATGGCCGGTTTTATGGAGAACCAAAAGAGAGGAGAGAAACTTTGCTAACTCTTGTGAATTATTAGTGATACATGAATGAAAAAAAAAATGAAGTGTAAGACTTATGTAGTGTAAGATTTTAGACAATCAAATAACCATATCACATTTATTACTAACCCTCCCTTGGCGTTTTGTGGATCATGTTCCCCAAATATTATTTTTTTTTTTATATATAATGTGTTGTGTAATTATTTGATAAAGGGTATAAGTAATATGTGTAGGAAAATGTATAATTAAAGGTAAATGGTAGATTTTTGGTACAAGTAAGTTTTTAATAGATCAAAATAGATTGTAATGAGATAATAAAAATTGTAAAAATACTTTCCTTGTGAAAATTGAGTGATAAAATAATTATCGTATAATTTTAAGAAAAACGACGTAATAATTAAACTTTAACGATTTAAGTACCAAATAAATTTGAAACACTAGGAAAACTAAAAATATAGTTTTTATAAACTAAATGTAAGTTTAAAAATACCTCGGGATCATTTTTGAAATTAACGGATTAAATATTTAAAATAATAACTCACGCGATAAAGATTATTAAACATAAAAATTACGCGTAGAATATGAAATGAAATGTCGTGAATGAATTTATGAGATGCACATGATGTCAATGAAATGTAGACTAATCATAGTCCATATGAAATGTACGTGATGTTATGATCATGAATTCGCCGCTAAACCTCCAAGGTTACGCGAATTTGAAACAAGTAAACCAAGTTTACTCAAAATGTTGAAATAATGAGACATGAATCGTGTCGAGAAATGACCTGAAAGTACGGATTGTCACAGATAGGATGACTAACTAGGTTAGCACACTTCTTCTCTATTGATCACAACCCTTGCCTTTACTTGCTATCTTCTAATTTCTTGTTTTAGTAGTTAATAAATATTTTCATCCTTAAAACCTATTAAAATCTATGACACTTAGATTTAGTTTAAATCCACACACATAGCTCTTGGGACGACCTCGGTTTTACCGAAATACTACACTACACACAACCGGGTACACTTCCCGTTAGTGCATCCGGGTAGACCATAGGTATAACGAGACAATATAATTATTAAAACCTGGTCAGTAAAACCTGCATCAAAGGCTCGGTGGAATATCTGGTCCTAAAGCCTGACGGCGTCACGCCTAAATTCTAGAAGGCGTCACTCACAAATTTTACACCAGACGCCCAAGACCCAAAGATTGATTCGGCACGGCGTTGCTCTGACTGAAGACCGTCGCTTGCGTCACACATCTCAACTGACATCGTCCCAACGATGACTTGTCCCAAACTAAACCTTAATGACGGCGACCTGACGGCGTCACTAGAAAAAGGTGACGTCGTCGCGATTGTAAATCTATATATAGAATTCGTTTTTTCTATATTTTGAGAGGTAGAATTTTGGAGAGCAAACCCTAACTCAGTTGTAGTCCGACTTCGACAGTATTCTAGGGTCCCATACCCTATTTTACATCATGAGATAAGTTTGTTTATCCAATTTATCATTATGTCTACCCCATGTTCAATTGATTGTGTGTATGCTTGCTTGTTTAACATGTCTAGCTAAATTACTCTTTTTTTGCTTAGATCTATGAAACCTAGTTATTAATTGTTGTTAGGTTGCCTCTTTTCTTAATCTGTAGATGCTATACTAAGGAAAACTGGCTTCTTCTTTCATTGTTGCGAGCTTGAACGTCCTAAATAGCAAAAATCCTTTGAGTGCACATTAGGCCATTCGTTATGTTTATTGAGTGAATTGTGGCTTTTGGATAGTAGTGTATTCTGGGTTGATGCTATTGCACTTGCTGATCCGTGTATTCTAAAGGAGAGTTACAATTCATAGAACTAGGGAATTAGGCACCACCCTACGACCAAACGGAATACAACGCGCCAATTAAGATAAAGGAAGTGACAATTCAACAGACCAATAAAAGATAACTAGGGAGTAATAGCATCTATGTGAACACATCTTTAATCATCATACGAGCACACCACAATTAGCATAATCTATCCGTAGTTAATTAGATAATTAGATAATAAGTTAAAGTAGTGAAATCAGTAGAAGTACCACCCCCCCCCCCAATCATATACCCTGAGATTTCTACCTTTGCTTTCTAGAAAACCATAAAAAGAATAAAAAGAATCTTCCTCAACCTTACCTTCTCGTCATATATCTCTTTCTAGCATTTCTATTCCCCTAGAAAATGAAATCAATCCCCGAGGCTTACCCCATACTACACTACAATGATTATGTTCACTGCCTAAAGGGTTGAAAAGCTTGCTCGTAGAAAAGGAGGTTTTCTCGACCCCGAACACTTTGTATCACCAATGTTGCAAGAAATATAGAGATTTTGCGGGAGATGACGAACAGCAACAAGAGCAGTAGGGATGGAGACAAGATATGGCAAGTGGATACTCGGAAGGATGAGCAGGTAATTTATGACCACCATAGTTCAAGGGGTTACGGTTCGGATAAGCGAGGTAAGTATGAGCGGGGAAATTCTGATCGTCGTAGTTTGGATAAGTGGGATGACTACAATCAGAGGACTAGCCTGATTGCAACAAATAGTCTTATCGTGATGGCGGATCGTTTTACCTGAAGAAGAACCCTGATGAAGAATCGTCTCCACCATGTGATACGTATGGGAAGCTTGACCCAGGGAAGCCTTGTTACAGGGTAACTGGAGCATGTTTCTTGTGTGGTTTGATGAAGCATAAGACGCGCGAGTGTCCTAAGAATAGTGGAAGAGGGAAGTGAGTATGCGGTTCATAGTTTCGTTACGTCGTTTTCATTTGTGTTTTGATACATTTTCTTTAATACTCGCTTTATGCTTTGGATTGTTGGTACGTTTTGAATAATCGATTAAAAGTTTCGGATTTTATTTGATGAAGTTTCTTATCTTTTAGCTTTACCTTCGCATTTGTTTCATATTCATATTTGTGTTTTATATCATCCGCTATATATATATATATTTATATATATATATATATATATATATATATATATATATATATATATATGTTCGTATTCGTGAGTCGATTTGTTATGTTGAAGAACTAGGATCAGGTCATGAGAAACAAACCTTTCCGTTCATTAAAACCATCGTTATCTGGTACGTTTCCGTTTATTCCTTCATTTCAATTTCACGGACAAAATTTTCTTTTAGAGGGGAAGAGTTGTAAAACCCTAAATCCTGAATTCTTAATTTTACGTCTAATTTGAATTTTTCCTAAGTCGCGTAATTCTTATTAAAGACTAAAACCATTTGTTATACAATAATTAAATATGATTTGTTATAAACCTAAGAAATTAACTTAAAAATAAAACTGGTGCACTTAAATGATTTTTGTTCCAAATCCGGTTATTTTCCCCCCGTGTCACGTTTTTCCTTTTCTTTTTAAAATACATGGATTAAAAACAAAATAATAAGAGTGTATATCCCTAAATAATTAAAAGATCTCTTTGCCCTTTTTTTCTTCTACCACACGACAATTCTCTTTTTTTCAACTCAAGATACGTTTAAAAATTGCCTTCTAATAGCACACGTCTTTCCATCCTATATATATATATATATATATATATATATATATATATATATATATATATATATATATATATATATATATCGCCTCTCTAAAACCCTAACCCATTCGACACCCAAAGAAAAACCAAAATTTCTTGACATTCTTCTTCTCCCAAGATCGAGCAGTGAGGGCTTGTTTGGTAATCATTCATTGGCGATTAAAGTGTTTCCAAGCTCGGATCGTGTTGGGTTGAGTTCTTGTTCCATCAAAACTGTCTCGTGGGTCTCCAAGGTATCACCAAATCTCTCTTTGTTTTTCCTTCCCACTTAAAAATCTGAATATGAAACCTACTACATGCTAATTTGTTATTATAAGAGTTGCTTGATAACCTATATAACACGTATGTTCGTCTCATAAATTCATGTAATGACTCTTCTAAAACCTGGTGCAAATCGACCATGGCTTCTTGTTTTAAATCAATATTTATATACCCTATTATATAAAACCCTAAGTAACCCCTTATTGCACGTCAAACTGGAAACCATAAGCTGTGTTATTATGCGACCTTTGTAATTTTATGTGAAGATTTATGTGGTGATTTGGCTGCTAAGAATGGTGTTGTGTGATGTCGTGTGGTGTGTGTATGTCGAGGGTTTTGACTGGTATGAAAACATATGTATGTCGAGTTGAGGTTGCTTAGTTTTTTTGGGTGTGTTTAGTTGCATACATGATAGGGTCGATTATGGTTTGGTCATATATATATATATATATACACACACACACACATATATATATATATATATATATATATATATATATATATAGGTTTTAATCTTTACGTACTAAAAGTTGTGGTTACATAGAAAATTAAGTTGGGTTAACTATGTAGGATGGTGTGTATGGAGTTGTGTTTGCATGGGTGTGTGAGTGGTTTTGGGTAGTAAGGTATATAATACGAGAAACTAGTACCAGATTTAAGTATGTTTGCATGTTCGAATGGTGAGGGGTGATGGGTCAAGTTCTGGTCACGTTTGCATGTATGAAAGGGTCATTGTATGCATGCTAAACAAGGGTGCGTTGGTTTGTGATTCTATGGTGTGTCGTGTGTGTGGTTTGGATGTCAAGGTAATTTGGTTTCTTAACTCGTAGTTGAAGCTGTTTAAGACCCTAGAGTTACTAATTGGTAGCGTATATGCATGTGCATGTTGGGGTAGGGGTCTTGGAAACATATGTTTAAATGGATGAAAAGTAAAGACGTATGGGTTGGGTGTGGGAAAAAAATGTTTTGTCACTTGGAGTTTTGAAAGCATATGTGCATGTATGATATGTCATGAGGGGGTAAATGTTCAAGGGTGATCACGAGAAATATAGTTAGGTTGTATGGAGTTTTGAAAGCATGTCAGGATAATTGATTCGGGTGTTAGTCGTAATGCTTGTTCACAAGGTCGTGATTGTGAGTCTTATAAGCCGCGATCGAGGGTGAAATAGGTGTGTCGGGTTTTAGTAAGAACAAATGGTGAACCTTATCATTGAATCTGTAGCATGAATATAAAATCTACATTTGTTATGATATGTTATATTTTAAGAATTTACCTTTAAACCTTAACCTTTGGTAAAATGTCACATGCAAACCCTAGGTTTTATGAACTTACATGTAAAGCCCTAAAATAAGATCTTTGTCATATTAAACCTTTAAGTTTACCATTTATCATTTGTAACCCCTAAGTTTGGCTAATTAATGATTATTACCCTAAAGTATTTAATTCGGTCCATTACTAAAAATGAGAATGCGCTTAGTAACTTAAAAATATTAATACGATTCATATAAGCAATAAATCCGTTATGACTTAAATGAGCTAATAAGTATTATATGAACCATAATCCGTGTAGATTTGTTAAAGAAGACGTAGCATTATTTCTTTGTGCTCACAATTCCATTTGCTTTCATTGCTAAGGTACATATATTCGGCCCTTTATCGGTAAGGGTTTCTCATGACTCTTGATCATTAATTTTGTTACATTTGTTGCGATATTCGTCTGATTTTGCTATTTGATGTTTATTTAGTTCATTCTTCTTTCATATTATTTTTGATAAACAACCTTTGATCGTTATTCTATGTTTATTTATATCGTTTGACCTAATCCATTGTCCAAGGTACTAACTAGTCATGGAGGTACCATGACCATGTCACTGAGGCACCGGTGGCATGACGCTATCTGTGGAGGTGTGACTTTGTCCATAGTGTTCCCTTCTGTGCATGCATTTGATTATTGTATGACTAATTCCAGGTGCCTATATATTTGTCGAAAGTAGGTGTATTAGGGACGTGATGTTTTATTTTTGCAGGGAGCGTATGGATGCATCCTAGGTACTCAGTTCTGATATATGTGTGTGCCTTACACGTCTGGGAGTTCATCACTCCATTTACTATGGTTTATTATGATATGATATGATGAGATATATATGTTTTGATTGTTTTGGTCTATTCATGTAGCAAGTTTAGGCACTTGGGCATTCCTTGACATTTCGGTTATTCCTTTATGACCCTTTGATTATTCCTTATTTCATATTCAGTCGTTTTCTTATTTAACACATTTGTTCAGTAGATTTTCGTTGGACTCGTTCGTTTATACGTTTTTGATTTATTGCTTTTCATTATTTATATATGGTCACTGAGCGTTAGCTCAGCCGCGTTTTCTTTTCCATGATGCAGGTTTTAGGCGGGATGTTGGGATTGAGTGATGAGAGTAGGGGCTTTTAGTGGACCGACCCAACCTTAGTTTTCTTGGTCATTTGGAATTTATGTTTTGTTTATTTCCTTTCAGAATTGCAGAAATTATGTATTCCCTAGAAGTTTTGTATTATAACTTATATTTTATATATCAAAGTCTTTCGCTTGCATTAATATATTCTGATTGACATCATGATGTGACATTTTGACCCTTTTCGGGTTGGGGTGTTACAATAATATAAGCTATATTACACATTTTAACAGTAGGAGACTGTTGGGTAAGATTAATGACCAAACAGTCTCTGATTTACTTAGAATAGCCTATTATCAAAAGAGCTGAACCAAAAATGACTCGGGATCTCTAACAAAAGAAGATCTAAACCTAAGAGTCAAAACAGGGTCAACAATAATAAGGATTAAGAAAATAACTAAATTGTTATTTTCCTTATCGTAAAATCAGTGTGTAAGAAGAGGTCGTTATGCTCACCTACTACTAATAACTAATCTATTTGTATATTTTGTAGCATATTGGATTTCATAAACACATCGTAACATTATAAATGGGGCGTATGGTTTAAGAGTTTAGAGAGAGAAAGTGGAAGATGGGAGCCTTTCTAGAGAGAGAAAGGGAAAGAAAACATGGAAGGTTAGATTAGAATGAAAGGTCCAACCCTCTACCTTGGGAGGTAGAGGGTATTTATAGTTACAAACTAAACGCCCTCCTTCTGTTGTGGATCAGCATAAGGGTAAAGACCCGTCCTTCCTCCACGGTGTTACACTAAGCTAATAACTAATCTAATAAACAGTAAATAACGATATGTCTACGAGCTAACTTGTGCTAGTCTATAGTTGGGGTGACCGACACTTCACAATGGAATTTCCAATTCCTAACAATCTCCCCCTAAGGGAGGTCACCCCATGTTTTACATTTCAAATCCTAGCATTCTATTTAATCTTCATTCTTGAGCTCGTAGACTTCAATTCTTCAATTCCGCAATCTTTGTGCTTTAGTAGCGATTCTTCAAAGTCCGCACTGATTTGTACTTTTAGTGGAGGCCTTTAACTGATCCACATCTTTGATGATCTTCGAGCTTTCATTGAGATCATCAGCCACAGCAAATCTCTCTGGATCACTCTTTATTGTGTTGCCATCATGTGAAGTTGTGACTTTTGGACCGACATGCTCACACTTTCTGGATCATGACATCTTTTCATCTGAGTAGCGGAAGCTTTACTGGTTCATGATATTTGCAGCAGCGTAGCAGAAGCATAGTATAAAAATATCATAGCCAGGTTATGTAGATATGCACCACCATGATTTCTTTTTTAATTGTGGATGCCGTGAGCATGCAAATTTCGACATCGACCACCTCGGGTCACCGCACCGCAAAAGTACCGCAAACAACAAGTTAGCAACAAAACACATGAAAGTGTCTTTGATCACTTTGTTGAATTGAGGTACACGCCCACAGGTTCGCTTGATCAGCTACAGTACCGCTCGTGATCGTAGGATTCCTAGAATTTTCGACAGGTTTTCAGAAATGTTCATTGTTCTCAAACCGAACATCTCAAAGAAACAACACAGAGTGAGTGAACCAGCGAATTGAGATTCACTGATTGATGAAAATTTGATTTTAAAAACAATCGCGTATTGCTTGAAGAAAGAGTTTTGCAATACGACAAGGTTTTATGAGAAAGATCAATTTTCAATCAAAAATACTTTTGTATTTGAAAAGAATACACATTCGATGTGCTAGAGAAAAGAAGAAATTTGCACATCGAACGGTTTTTCTAAAAGCATTTTTTTAATCAGAGATACTTCTTGAGTTTGAAATATGAATACACATTCGATGCGCTAGAGAAAAGAAGACATTTGCACATCGAACGGTTTTTCTGAAAGTATTCGTCAATTCATTTCCTGGACCAAGTTTGATTCAAGAGTGAATCGCCCCATCGTTTCTATCCAGTTGTCACAAGTTTGATCTTTTGGAAAGATGTCACATGTCACCCACCAAGAGCTTGTTTAATGTTGGATCTAGAAGGATTTCCATCTTCATTGTGAATATTTTCATATCATTCGAATGTTCTGGCAATACCACAAGGATAATGCGTAGGACTCTTAATATATTCTTACTTTCCACATTGTGTGTAACAGCAAGTCTTCATTAATTTTGTGTCCTAATGAGATATTGTGGATGATCTCTTGGCTCTAGACTCAAATGTGCACATTTGGTTTCCTATGTCGGAGACTAGGGAGATGGTCTCCTTCTTCAATATCAACAATCTCTAAGAGAAAGTCAATAGATTATGTCGGTTCCCCGTGAGAATGAAACAAGACCTTTTAAGAGGAACTTGAGTAGCTTGGGAAGTTTAGTGCAGTGCGTCATTGGGTCCATGACGTCTTGTCTTCAATACCGGCGTTACCTTAGTAACCACCAGTAGCATATGTATTGAACCCTACAGCCCTAAGGTTGAGTTATTGGAGGGCTATTTCTTTTCACCCTTTTTCACATTCATTTCTTTTTCATTCTTCAACCCCTTCAGTGCTTACCGAGACTTCATAACTAGAACCTTGTTGGGTTTATTCCAGTTCTAGTTAAATCTCAGTCGGCACTTTTCCCATATTCTCATTTTTCTCCTTTTTTCAATATACCTAAGGACTTCTACAGTATCTAGTGGATTGTCCCTGGGTAGATCCCTCCGGTTCTGGCGGATCATGGGAACGAATACCTAACCTAACCATCCTTATAACTCCATGCATAAAGTAAATTGGTCGGTCTTTTGGTATTGTTCAATCTTCCTTGAAACCAATTGAAAAATCATTTGGAAAAATCAATCAAGGTATTTGTGATATAAAATCAAAACATTTTGTACCTTAATTGTTTTTGATCATTTAGAAATGCCCCCCCTCAACATGTGCATATGATTTGAAATTGTTTAGCACATGGAGGCAAGAGTTCTTTGAAACAAATTCTTGATCACAATTTCGTACGAAAAAGCCATTTGATTTTCTTGGTAAAATTCTCTCCCTCAATATGTGCATAGGATAACTGAAATCATTTTATCACATAGAGGAAAGAGTTCTTTTGAAGCACATCCACGATCACAAAATCCATTAAGAAAACCATTTGAAAACTCAATCAAGGTACTTTATGTTGAAACATAGAAATATTTGTACCTTGATAGTTTATTTTCTTTTGAAATGTTCCCCCTCAATATGTGCTTTGAGATTCGAAAGCGTTTAGCACATATGGGAGAGCAGTGCACATTTGAATCAAACGAATTCTCCCCCGATCAAAAATAGCAAACCCTTTGAGATTTTGGATCCCAAGTGATTTAATGAGGTTTAGAAAACATGGGAGAAAATGCTCCTGGTTTAAATACTCTTCTGGTTTTTGGTTAAATGCTCCTCCTCAACATGTGCATTGTATATTTGAAATCGTTTGGCACATGGAGGCAGGAGTGCCTTTAAAGGACTAAAACCAATTCCATTTAAACAGATAAGAGATTTAAATCACTATCTCTCCCCCGATCAAAAATTTCAAACCTCTTGATATTTGTGATCCCAATTGATTTAAATCATTTAGAAAATTTTAGGGAAAGACGTGGCAAAATTTAATATAGAAAAATGATTAATAAGGAACAGCCGACATTAAAGATTGTTAGTGTCAGGTATGATTGTTTTAAGAGATCTTTTAAGTAAAATAAAACAATTTCACAATCAAACAAGAACAGAAAAAATTTCATTTAGAAAGACCTTGATTCAAAAGAAAAATCATACCATGACATAACATTAAATCTTTCGATCACCACAAATTTTGTACAAACGGACTTTTGTGAAGAAATATCGTTTTGAAAATATTTTATTTTAAATCACTCTCCCTCTCAATCGATGACCGTAGTCGATGATTGAGTGACTAAAGTTTTGATAAAATGAAGTCCAGTGATTTTTAAAATTTAGTCCAGTTTATTTTCAAAACCAATACTTTTCCATTTTTCAAAACAATATTATTTGAAAATTGTTTAAAAAAAATGGTATCAAATTTCCTGCACAAAGATACATTAGGTGGTTGAGAAGCTTATGTTGTTGCTGTAGGGCTTAGAAGAAAAACCGTCTGCTAATGCAGTGAGACTTCTTACGTTGCATTTTAATGCCAACTGAGGTCAAATTAAGCCCCGTTTCTTCATTTGCTGATGAAGAAAACCATCTCACGATGCAGAGACCCCTTACGCATTTTTCCATGCCAACTCTCCATAGAAGTCCATTAATTCCGCTCTTCATTTGTCAACCCAAGATATAGTTACCCTTTCCTTTCAACATCCAATCATCTTCAATTGTGGGATCCGATCGAACATTCTTTTATACCAAAATACCGCATACGTTAGTGAACACACACATACGATATATGGTGGTCGACATCACCCAAACAAAGAATCGACTAATAAAGGTCAATCCAACATATCAATCTGATCATATAAAGGCATGGGAATTATGTGTTCATCAAACTCTAATCATCTAATCCTAACAATCATATCCTAAATTCCTAGTCCTTCGACATAGGAAAATATCATTTTTAATTAAGCATGTAGGATAATTAAGAAAGTCCGTTAGATGATATAAATTTTGAAAACATTCTCCCCCTCAATCAATGACTCTTTCTTTGAAAAGTTTAAAAGCGCTGAAGTCATTGATTGAGTTTTTCAATTTTTTATGAAAACTCGATACAGATTGATTTTCAAGCAACTCATTTACCACCGTTTTTGAAAACAACAAATATTTTTCTAAAGAATTTTAGACGGAAAAACATTTTTGTAGGACAAATCCTTCCATACTTTCCTCAAATTTGTTTTTGGATAAATGCACTTAATTTTGTGAAAATCTAAGCGTAGCACTTTCCTCTTGAAAAGCGGGTTGCTATCGAAATAATAGCAAACCATGGTTTTAGCGCGGTTCATGTGCTCAAGTAACCTTTGATTTGACATGTTTTGAAAAGAAATATTTACACCCTCCGCCAACTTCATCTATGGTCCCGTGCCATTATTGAATGACATTTCTAAGACCGAAGATGTTATCGATAACAGAAGACATGTCTTGAGAAAACATATTTTTGGTATTTTTCAATTTTCTGATTTTTATGGGATTTTGTTATTTTTCTATTTTGTTTTTGTTGGTTTTATATTTTTGTATTTTGCTTTTTGAAAAATATTTACAAAGATAGAGAAATAGTTTAAGAAGATGATGATACGAGTACCGAGATAAGGAAATCGTCAAAGACTTTGTAGAAGATAGAAGTCATCATCTCTTAAACTTTCACCACCAAAGCATTCGAGGCTCTTGAATCATCGTAAGAACTTGAGCCTTCAAAAAGTGAATCTTTGGTGGCTTCCCCTCAAACAGACAAACTAAGAATAAAGACCATTTCCCCAAGAAGTCGAAATGAATGAAAACAGTCTCTTGAATGAAGCTCGCACCCGAAGAACACGGAGAACACCAAAGTAACAAGTTGAAACATTGATCGCCTCGGTTATCAAATCCGAATAAATGATGAAGCTCGATCATGTAGTATGTTTTTGCGACCTAATGTACATATCTTCCCCGATGGTTGCGATCTCATCGGAATCATCATTACATTGTGTACATGAAGCACTAACCGAAAGCACTTTATCATAAATCATATAGAAGATGTCGATACTAATATCATCTCACGCACAAATATTCTTCTCACATTTCTTCCAACTCAACAAGTAACACATACCAAAAGTATCCAGACCATTAATACATCCTTCCCCTAAATAGTTGGAATAATATATCCGTCCCCCAAATAGTTGGAATAATACACCAAAGGCTACGAGTTAAACACCGAAGTTTCTCTCTCGGTTAACCATTGTCTTTCCCGATAACTTCAATCAGTGTAAGTGTTAAGTTCATCATGTGTTAGAGATATATGTCTCCTTCCCCTTGCGGTTTGATACCTTAGAATCGAAAAACATAATATACCCATTAACATGAAATCTTGTGAGAAGAACTCAATAGCTCCAAATAAACCTCGTGAGAATCAACCGCTACGAAACTCTCTTTGACTATCTTTATCAATCCATATGTAAACAATTTGAAGTGACCACCGCTGAAGAAACCCGATATACCAAACTTGAAACTCAAGTCAATTCCCGATTTGTATCTTAAGATTGCACTTAATGATGGAAAAGGTGTCGAATCTATGCTTCAATAAAATCTCTAAGTACTCACTACTCAAACAAAGTATGAGACATTAACACCTCTTGAGATTATCCACATCGTCATCTCATGTGACACCGAAAAGAAACGTAACTCCTAATAGTGATAGTTAACCGTGTCTTCAACCATCCACCCCGCCTGCTGGTAACTAGATAAACCAAGTCTTCAACTCAAATTCTTAAGCCCGAGCAAGTTAAGAACACGCCTTTGTTGAAAGTCAACTTAAATCTCAAATAAGTGTTAAATGATTAACTCCGAAGTCATCAACTTGTGTCAAATGCCCAACACGTGAAAACAACATACAATGGATGTACATTGACCCACTGAATGAACTGGAACAAATGATTCCTCAACATCAATGCATTCTTCCTAAAGGTATACATGTAGAGACTGATCTGAAGATTCACCAATAATGTCTTCGAAATGGATGAGATAGTCATTTTCCTTAATGTTCATGTGGTTGATTTATAGCGTGCACATTGAGAAGAACAATAATCCGTGAAGATTTGGCAAAGGAATACCAAAGAGCAGATCATTATTCATGAACAATAATCCATGAAGATTTGGCAAAGGAATACCAAAGAGCGGATCATTATTCATGAGTGCAATTGCAATATTATGATAGTCATTATCAACGCCTTGAGGAATAACTGGAGATTGGGCTTCTTGAGTAGTCTGAGTTGTACTTCTTGGATGATCAACATTCGCTAGCGGTTGGAAATACTCATCAAACATATCTTGAACCAATGAATCACAAAACAATAAATCCCATTTATCCTTAGTAAGTAAAACATTAGGCGTTGGGGGGAGAGTCATCAAACATTAAGTCGTATAACCATTATTCAAACATCCATCATCATTTAGTATATTCACTCTTCTCCCCCTAAAAAATTACATCCGAAGTTGCCATTTTTGATTTAACAAGTGAATAAGAATGTACACCAAGTAACGAGATCTACTTGAGGGTTGAAAGAGCGGGAAAAACATGAAGCTTGTTGTGGAAAACATAAAGATTTCTCTTCTTTTGAAGATAAAGCGCCAAGCGCGTACACCTTTTCAAGAACGGGCCTGAAGTGTTATCTCAGACCATAATGATGAAGTACGAGGCCCGAATCGATGTGAACAGACGCCAGCCGAATGAATAATATCAAGATTGAGTTACTTGAACCCGTGAGTTATGAGATATCAAACCATTTGTAATCCATACTTTAAGCCAGTCCATGTAGTGAAAGATCGGCATTCCAGCAGTAAGGACTACCTCGCACTAATATTACAAACTTGATTGCATATATTTTGGTTAGTGACATTAGTATCCAAACCCTTGGGTTTCAAATCAACCTTGATTTTCTCATCGGTAGAACAAATTTCTCCGATAGGTATCCACCTAAGTCCAGATCCTTAAATATTCTACCGCATTCGCGATCCACTTATGGCAAGGTCTAGGATTGTTGAAGTTTTATGCATAGTGGAAGACTTATCCTTATTCCTAGTTTCCACAGATTTAGTAGTTGGTATCCATCTAGGCGAAGATTTTGGTTTGTTTTGCTTTGTATGCATAGTAGATGACTTAGTAAAAATCCTAGACTTACATGCATTGAACCTTTGTATGAGCATTTATTTTTAGGGATTTCAAAAAACATTTATCATGATTTGCCTTAAAGATGCATTTCAGACAATTTGAGCAAACAGCTTGTTTGGATTCAAAAAATGATCTAGAGTTCTTAGAGTGATCTGCTATGGGAATAGCTTTATTCAAACGTAACTACTATTAGATACAAGCCAATCCCTAGTCTTTAGTTGAGTGTTCCTAGGTAATGGTTTAAAACTACTAGCGGTGCCTTGAAACCTCATAGAATTCATCACCCTAGGTCTTGCACCTAAAATCCCGTCTTTATGATTTTGTGCCTTCTTTCTAGCCATTTCTAGATAAGAGTTCTTATACAAGTCATTCATATCAATTTTCCTAGGCAAGTGAGGTGAAGTGATTGGTTTTGTCAAAACTTGTTTCGCATCAACTTGGGAGGCAACCTGCGCTTTTGAAAATTTTGGTCGCTCGGATCTAAACGCATTCGGTTGTCTAATAACTGGTTTCCTCAAGTTTGATGGTTTTGAAAACTTAGTGTTCACACTATTCTCTGTTGTTTTTCTCGACCTCATTTTTAAAGCAACAATAAGAAACTCTTTTCCGGTTGAGGTTTGAGATCATCAATTTTTGCTATCAAAGAGTTTGTTTCCATTGACTTAGTTCTAGCTTCTTTGACAGAGTCACTTAGTTCTATGTGATTCTTTCTCAAAGACTCATTTTCCTTTAGTAATTTGACCACACAAACTACTAATTCATCATTTCTCATTTGAATATCATAAATAGCATTAATATCAGAATTACTTGTAACCAAATTACTTTTCACATGCATACCAGAAATATGTTTCTTCAAATTGTTGATAGTCAGGTTTTTGGCTTAGTCGAAGCTTTTAAATCGTTTATTTCAAAAATTTCATGAAATTCGTGAAATTCGATTTTACATGGTTTCTTAGTTTGAAAACTTTCTTCTTTACTTTGTAACGCAATTTCAAGTGAAATGCAATATTTTTCAAGATTTGAGAGTTTGTTTGAAAGTTCATCAAAAGCCTTTTTATCAACCATATCATTTGTTTTGAAACTATTAGACTCGTACCAACCAAGGAACGCTTATCGAATCATGTTCATGAGATCAGTTTGTTTAGGTACATTAGCGAGATGCACTATGTTGAAAAGTTGGGTACGCATCACATGAAACCTGTTCATTTATCTACCGATACCGCAGATCCATCATGTGTAACAAGAGTCACTGAACTACTTGGTTGTTTCAAGCTTAAGCGCTTCGAGCCTCGTATTCGGTGTAAGCGATCCATCATCCGATGCCTTATGGTCTCAACACTACAATCTATTGATTGTACCATATTCATTCACCTTCGGATCACAAAGATCCACTTCATGTGTAACATGAGTTACCGAGCAATTTGGTTACATCATTTATTGTTGTTCTCTCGACATTCGTGATTCAAGAACACCATTCTTCAACCGATACATTACCCAACTGCACAAATATCTTCAACCGCACTGACTCTCATCCTCTTTTTCATCTTTTCGAAACTTCCTCAATATAGTTCTCCACATTATCCATGAGATGGATAAGAGTCTCTGTGAACATGCTAATTTCCATTCCAGGTTTCTTTGAAAGATATTTCTACCAAGTCTTGCTCATAACGATGTGAATTCCTTTTAATGAATGACTGGAATTGTTTGTAGATCACTTGAAGTAAAAGATCGAACTATCCTTTTGAACCTTTCTTTGTCAAGTTGTAGTTCCAATTTCTCTAGGTTTAACAAAGAAAGTTCATGTAATGTGGATAAGTCCCTGACGAAGAGGGCAATACATGTCCGTTCCATTGTTATGGGTAGAAGTAACATGAGGTGAGAGTGAAGTTGTTGATAAGATTCAATGCTACTTTCTTTATGCATGGTATTTTGTAGCAAAGAGTGTGCAATTCATTCTCATTGTACTCGGAACATGAAGATCTCACATCCTCATTGATTAATTCAAACATCTTTAATCTTTCAGTGTAGCATTCATTATCATTGTTGTCCACAAAGATATACAATTTAAGCACTTCAAATCACCGGGTCAAGAGTGTAAGACATGATGTTGTAGTATACACGGGATTTTACAAGTCTATGATTTAAACCAGAAATATTTTCTTCGATTTTACAAAATCAAGAAGAAACCGTGATATAGTGACCAATAGCGTAATGTTAAGATAACTGATGGATCGACACAGTGATAGACAATTGTGTGTTAGGTATTATGATTGTTTGTAGGATTAGCAGAGATGTTGTTTGGTTGTGATTTGGGTTGGTTGATGCACGATTTTACAGAGAAATTTAGGTCTAAAAACACAAAAACCTTAATAACTTCTATTCGGAGCGGATTTAGGCCTCGAAGGTTGACCTGAATGAACTTAAGTTCATTCTTCATTTTGAGTGCCATTCTCCTCGTTCTCACGGTCGTTTTGATGGGTAGAACGCTGAAAACGGAGTTACGGTTCAAAAGTTATGGCCATTTGAAGTTTTGTCGGGAAAAGTCAACAAGTCGCTAGTAAGACAAGTCGCTAGAGTCACCAAGTCGCTAAGTAACAACTCGCTAAAGGCTCAAATCGCTGTGGATCAAGTCGCTAGACACAAGTCGCTATGAACCAAGTCTCTAAACAGTCAAGTCGCTAAAGAGCAACTCGCTAAGTATCCAAGTCGCTAATGTCAAGTCGCTAACAATTTACACTACAACTCGCTAACAATTTCAAGAAAGTCCTCACCAAGTCGCTAGCTGTAGTGGAGAATCCACTAACTTGTACTATTTGTCGGCTTGTCTCAATAGACAAGAAGCTAGGCTCAAGTCAGCAACTAACATCGTAGCTCGCTAACTCTTACCAAGCAAGTCGCTACGATGAAAAACACTACGAGGGCCAAGTCAGCTAGCAAGAAAAACTTCAAAACACAATTTTCAATCCAAAACAAGCTCAACAACGTTGATCCAGCTTTCCAAATCAAAACCCAAGCACTTACAATGATTCTTAACACAAAAGTACACCTAAAATTCAAACTTTAACACTAGAAATGATCCAAATGATGCAAAAACCACTAAACTTTTTCAAACTCCAAAATCATCTAAAAACACTAGAAATCCAAGGATATGTAAGAGGGATGATCAAACCATGGCTCTTGATACCAATTGTAGCATATTGGATTTTATAAACACATCATAACATTATAAATGGGGCGTATGGTTTAAGAGTTTAGAGAGAGAAAGTGGATGATGGGAGAGAGAGAAAGTGAAAGAAAACATGGAAGGTTAGATTAGAATGAAAGGTCCAACCCTCTACCTTGGGAGGTAGAGGGTATTTATAGTTACAAACTAAACGCCCTCCTTCTGACCGTGGATCGCATACAGTGGGTAAAGACCCGTCCTTCCTCCACCTGTTACACTAAGCTAATAACTAATCTAATACACAGTAAATAACGATATGTCTACGAGCTAACTTGTGTTAGTCTATAGTTGGGGTGACCGACACTTCACAATGGAATTTCCAATTCCTAACATATTTAAATAGGGGGAGATTGTTGGGTGTGAAAAATCAATCCAATTGTCTCTGACAAGTATTTAAACATAAAATAGTCTAATACACCTTCTCAAGGTCAGTAAGAATAAAGTCTCTGATCACGATCAGAGAGAACGTCAATTCATAACTATCAATGTGAACCTGATAGTTATCACAAGTGAGATACTCCCTGATAGTTATCATAAAACATGTTGTAACACCCACATAATGTTGCAGCGAAAGATTGTGTCATTATGGTACTACTTCATAATACAAAGTACAAGTTACAGAAAACGACTTCTAAATGAGACGTTTTGAAAAGTTACCATTCGATAATTGAAATCAAAGTTACAAACATGAGGTCCCAAAGTATAATATATAAATGTTTACAAAATGTTTCGAATGGTAAATGACAAAAGCATAAGTCTTCAAAATATTCCCTGCGACTCTATGCTTCAAACTCTAGCTATCGCCTTATGACCTGAGATAAATATGCTAAAAAGTGTCAACACAATGGTTGGTGAGTTCATAGAGTTTTTTTAACATGTAAAGCTTTTAAAGAATGTTCACACAGCAAAGGCATTGTAAATCCATTCAGTTCCAAGTTCCACCTATACAAAACTTAAAACCTATGTGTTTACAACCCACTACTAAAATATAGTATGTCAATCATCTATACGTGTATCATTGTAGTTAAAAGTATAAACGTCACCACAAGGGTCTTCCAACATACAGTCAGGATGCACAACACACCACTAGGGTCTTCCAACAACTCGCGGTTGGGATGTATCCAAATTAGTAGCCTTCCAACAACTCACGATTGAGATGTATCCAAATTAATGGCCTTCCAACAACTCATGGTTGGGATGTATCCAAATTAATGGCCTTCCAACAAGTTGACAGACTGTTAGGATGTAACACCCCCAAAATCTCATCATAACAGTGGAAGACTAATTTGGGTGTTACTTCAAGGATCACAGTCAATAATCATAGAAAATGACTCAAAAAGAGACACTTTGATAAAAGTTGTTATCATTCAAGAAAAACTCATGGTTTGTTACAAAACACTTCCAAATAGTTTCTGATGGTACACAAAAGATAGATCATGAGTTTGTGGAAAATGATAACTTTATGTTTACACCACAATAAAAATGTCTTGCAAGCCCACTCCGCGCCATAAAGATGTTCTTCAATTATTACCTGAGATAACATGCTTAAAAGGTCAACAACAATGTTGAGTGAATCCATAGGTTTATAGTTAATTAGTTGAACACAAGAAAGATGATAATTTTAAACCAACAACTTATCATAGAAAATCACATATTATTATGCACTAAGCTCATGACACCAATACTCAACTACATACACCTAATTACTGGTGTACGTAATAGTTTGCCCCCAATGAGGTAATACAATTACCTAATGCAATTAAATATGGTGTACCGGTATTTCGATAACGAGACTCGGTCGCGTTACCCCATAGTACTATTCACGATATATGCTCACTCTAAGTGACTAATGGTTCATGATGGGTCTTTCGCTAATAACTTAGGAAATACCAATAATCAAGTAGCTAACGATTGCAAAACCTTGTGTTCTAGTTTATAGCATGTATCTCCTCGCGGGTTTGTAAAGATAAGTAAAAGAGAGGTTATGAACTCACCTTGGTGATAGTGATAAAGCACAACGAGATCAACTGTGGTATAGCAACGGCTCCAACTCGGAACCTAGGTACGAGACGACAAGTCTCAGTATTATGATAAACGTTTGGTTCTCAACCAAAATGATAGAGCATGAATATATAATTCAATAGAGCGATACTAGCGTTGTTTTCACTTGTGTGGATAGTGCTTAAAGTTCAAATTCAAAAGATGTGCTATATCGACTTAGTTAGTTATTCCTTAAAAGTTTCCACATATATAAAATTGAAATGTTCCCCGTTTTCGATTTATAAAAATAACGATGTTGCCAAGAGTTTGTTTTATTCACTTTTAGTATGCGTCATTATTATATAACGTATGCATATATTTATATATATATATATAGGGAAGGGATCGGGTGCGGATTAGATTTTAAGTAGGGATGGTGCGGATAATATCACAGTAACATTCAAAAAAAACAATTCAAAAAATCTGAAAAATTTTAAAAAAGAAAGAGGACAACAATTTATTAAGAATCGGTGAAAAAAAATTCAGAAAAAAAATCATTTTCATGGTTAAAAGGTATAATGATATTATGAATTTTGTTAATATCACCGTAATTATCAAGCTTTCTTAATATCACTAATAAGTAAAGCGCATGAAGTTTCACTAAGGCTAGCAGGTTGTTTCACTAAGGCTAGCAAAGAGTATGTAAACTAGCAGTGATATTAAGTTTTTTTTCTAATATCAAAGTAACTTTTAAGTAAAATTGTTAATATCACGCTACTTTTTACATGTTTTCTTAAATCAAAGTTAATTTTTTAATATCACCGTAACTTTTTCTTAATATCGTAATAAAAAGACAAGGATATTAAGTAAAATTGTTATCACAAGAGAGCTCATAATATCGTTAATATCACGGTAGGACTCATAATCAAAAAAACAAAAAGTGCTCATAAAAATCGAAAATAAAAAATGAAAGAAGATAGCAATAGTAAGGATCGCCAAAAGGAAAAAAAAATCAAAAAATCGCTATACTCAATGGAGTGAATGTTAATATGAGATATTGACTTTTTTACAAAAAGTCAAGATCAGATCCAAATGGCCCGTGATCAATCCGCACATCCCGACAAATTAAAAAATCGACTGATCTCACACTATATATATATATATATATATATATATATATATACATATATATATATACATATATATATATCGACGTATAAATTCTCGCATACTTATATTAGGTCATCGAAATACTCATTTTTATGAAGTGGTTATAAGTCTTACAAGTATTCTAAACATTTTCCCAAATTTATAGTTTTTACCCTCAAGTTATAAACATACGGTTTAGGCCCTTATACTTTGGAAAATAGCAACTTAAACCCAAATATATTTCTTATTTAAAATATTCATAAATTTATAGTTTTTGTCCCTCAAGAAAACTGTTTTTACCAATTAATCCCAAAATCATATTTACACTTTTGGTCCTTATAGTTTCGAAGTTGACACTTTTGGCACAAAACTTTTAGTTCCCTTTTGAAACAAGTTTTCCTTATTGACAATTTCTACTATGGACTTTCCATGCATACGTACAACGTATATGTATATACCTTAAACTTTCCAAAACGTACATTTCTTACCCGATAACAAAGACATTTGCAAATTAAGCCCAAAAACATGTTTCGACCCTAGTTTTCATGTTTTTCTTTCACATAATGTGATAATCGGTAAATTTCCAAACTTTAATTTAATAATAAATTATTAAATATTATTAGCTAAACGCTTTTGAGCAAGCATTAGCTCACTTGGTATAATTATGGGAAGTTATGCCCCACACTAAAACAATCTAAACTACTTATGAATATCATAAAATGCATCTTTTATATTTTATTACCACTTCTGAGTTTTTCTAACTTATACGAAAAGTCATTTCGCTTTATTTAAACACGAAACAAGACACCTAACCGACCAATAGAAAGTATGGTTTAGTCTAATGAACAACTTTTGGAACTAATATTTATGTTTTTATATTTCTTTTATAAAAACTCACTCGAAAACATATTTTACACGTTAACCATTTTTCAACGTGTAACTGAAATATTTTAACTCACGTTTAAAACGTAAATGGAATACCAATACTTCAAGGAAGTTCACATTTTAACTTCCCACTCTTTTCTACTCTCATTGTGTCGCATTTTATGCAACGAAACATGATGCAACTCATTTTATGGGTATTACGTATATACATTTCTTTTTATGGACTTATTTCCATTCAAATAACAAACCGAAATCTTCCAGACTGATTTAAATAATAAATAATATTTATTATTCCCAAAGTTTCGCTTTCGAACTTCCCTAAACCTAGTTGAGCTTGAAAATGAGAGGATATCTCGAGAAACGCGAAAACTACGCAATAAATGAGCCAGCGCGACTTAAAACTCCTAAATCAATTTGACTTATTAATTATTTAAATTCCAGAAAACTATACGTATGAATACTTGACTTTATCAGAAAAATCATTCCGGACGCAATGGCGCAAGTCCCGTAATGTTAAACGGACGTTTTCTATGTCAAATGGGGCCCACAATACTTTTATTAAGAGTTTAACAAACTTTACACAAACCACCCCTTCTCAATAATTACACTGCCGCCCCTCAAGTTTATTTTGTCCACATTTAGTCCCTCCTAGGGGGTATATAAGACCAAAATTAGGGTTCTTATTTTCTTTTGATATAACCACCCCACCAGAAAACTTTTTGGCTGCCGTCGCCGGTTCCGGCCACCTATTTTTTTGATACCGATGTTAGGTCACTAGTTTTACAACACAAGCATCAAGAGAAGAGATAGAGAGGCGGATGAACAATAAACCAAACACACACACACGTTAGACTTGACCGGTTATGCGTAGAGTATGAATGAGTGAATAAATTGAACAACCAACCCTCAAGTGAGGGTTATTACAAGGTATTTATAGGAGGGAAGCTAGGGCAACACTCCTAGTTCCCATCCTTTTCCTTATTGGACTAGGCCCAGGCTTATGGGCCTTCTACATAAGCCTAAGGCTAATTACTAACATAAAGGCCATATTAAGCTAACTATTACATATTAATTACTAACACTTGAATTAAGGTTTAGGAGTGATTCCAACAATCTCCCCTAAGTGTTGGTGATGAATGAATATGAAGCGTTAAGGTACCGATGTAATAGTAGCTTTGAAGTCTCTCGACATTCTTCTTTCTTGTGAGAAAAATTGTTTTCTTTAAACAGTTCTGCTTTGACGTCATCTTAATCTTTGTTCTTTGTTCTTTGTTCTTTGTGATGGTAGTGATAGTATGTTGTTGTTTTCTGCATCAAATCTGCCTCAGGTCAGTGATAACGCTACACGCGTCATTCGGGGTCAAAGGAACTTCCTTTTCGAAAGCAAGTTTTATAACACCCTAGCGCTGAACCTAATCATTGTAATGTAGTATTAGGGTAAGCCACGGGTATTGATATCGCTCTCTAGGGGAATAGGAATGCTAGTGAGAAGTTACTACGCTAAGGTTGGGGTTGAGGAAGATTATTTTTTATCTTTTATGTTATGTAGAAATGGAAAGTACTAATCTCTGTGGTTTGGATTTGGGGGGGGGTTGGTATTGCTATCGATTACTCTACTTATCTAATTATCTAATCTAAGGTGTATGTAGTCTATGTCTAATTATTGTGTGCTCGTATGATAGTTTAAAGATGTGTTTACTTAGGTTTTACTATTCCTTAATTATCTCCTATTGGTGGTTGAATTGTCACGTCCTTATTCTAATTAGGCTTGTGTGTCTAAAGTTGTGGGTATGCTATCCCTAACTCTTTGAAGTTACCAAAGGGTCTCTTCTACAAAATACCACTAGGGATCATAAACTCTAACTCTAAGGCCTCTTTGGATAGTTTAGCTTACAACCGCACAAGGTGCTATAACCTAAGGTTCACAAAGATTAATCAAGCATTAAGTACACAATCTAATGACCTATCGCATTAATAGATCATTAACAACTAAGATAAGAGACAACCAATCAATATTCAATAATTAAGTTTCATATTCCCTAAGCAAACACACAAGTAAATTATTCGGACATGGAGAACATGCAAGCATGCACACAAATAATCAAAGACATAATTGTATTAATGAAGTAAAGCACTTATCTTGATGTAAGATAGGGTTTGAACCCTAAAATATCGTGACAAGACAGCCTTGGTTCGTTTAGGTTTTACTCCAAAAGACTACACTAATACCGAAAAATTCGATTCTATATATAAGATTACATATGCGACGGCCACCTTATGTTTTGTGACGCCGCTGGATCGCCGTCAATAGGGTTTTCGCCTTTGCCACGTTAGACTTGCGACGGCTCTGTGTTTGTGACGCCGCCCTCCTTAGCTTCGACGCCGCTCGAAAATCTAGGCCGTCGAGCCTGCGACGGCCTACTTTTATATCTTGACTTCGTCACTTGAAAATAAGAGTTTTGCCGGCCCCGTCACAAAATCCTCCGACGGCGTAGCGTATAAGCTCGCGGACGGCCACCGTCATTCGCCGTTTTAGTGTTCTCGATTCTTGACTTTGGCCATTTTCTTCAGATATTCGCCGCTTTTCGTCCAAATAAGTGCCATTACAGCAATTTGCCTTCAAGAGACCTAAAAGTGAAAAGGAACGATATTAAGTAATAACGGATACAAAAGTGACCAAATAAGGGCTTAAATGACCTCAAAAGGTACATTTTAAATATCCCTACACTTGGTATTTGCTTGTCCTCAAGCAAATGTGCTTTTAGCCAATTAATTTATAAGTTAGGGGTCATGAAGCATTGGTTTAAAACAGTCCACAACACATATAAGCCCCCAAAAGTCATAACAAGCACGGAAATTACATACTAGCACCTCACATGGGGTGTTTGATACTCACATCTCTCTCGGGTGTATATGAAATATAACAAGTTGGAAATGGAAGATAAACACTCATTAACCGGTCCTAGTACATAAATTACCATAGGCTTGAGAATAGATCAAACCTCATCGCTTTACGTAGCACCTAGGAAAGACTATCAAAGAGGTCTTTAAAGGGTTGTAATGTTAGGCTTACTATAGTGGGAAACAAAGGGTTAGGTGGGATAGGCTATTTAGTGGTGGCAAGTCAAAAATCTCTATGTTGCAAGTATATGAAGAATGGCGTTGCTAAGCCAAGACTCGACACTCTAGACTCTTGCTCACTGAAACAAACAAACAAAAATTTAAAGGATAGATGTAGGATGGTAGCCCGTATGTTTTTTTTTTTAATCAATCTATTTTTTTCTTTTTCTCTTTTTTTCTTTTTTTTTTCATACACTTTTACTCTACCATCCTCTACGGTAACATCAAAATGATATGGATTTATAGGCACATCCTTAAACTTGAGTTTTTATTACTCTAACACTAATTTGACCTGAATTGAAAAGATCAAAACACTTGGGGTATGTTATTACGAAATTAGGAAATTAACGCTCTTTCAATCATTTTATAAACTTTAACTTTTCCCATGAGTCCCAATCATCCCAAACCGTGTACAAAGGATATGAATAGACTTAGCAACTCATGCAAGCAACTAGATAATTGAACTAAGGGTTTAGGTGATAACAATAATGCACTAAAAGTGAGTGCATAAAGGGTAGGCTAAGGCGATTTGGGTGTATATTGGGGGTGGGGTGTAAACAATGCTCTTCATTGATATTACGGAAAACCGAAACATCACGAGAACCGCGAAAAGGATAGGCTCAGAGGGTTAACTAGGGGTATATCGTACTAAAGATGAGTACAACGCAAAGGGTGTGGGGGAATTACTCAACCGTGTGGAAGAAGTAATTATATTACGGGTATCAAACAAGGGTTATCCTAATGCCTCTTATCATTTAGTTATTCCTAACTACACAAGTGTAGTCTTACTAGCGATCTCGGGATGCATCACAAAACAAGTTCTAGAATCTAATATACTACCGGTTCACACTCTAAGCATTGAAGATGAATGCTTTTAATTCCTACTAATCACATTTTGGGTGGAATATAGGTGGTAAAGGGTTTTTGTGCTAGTAATAGAACTTCCTATCCATGAGACGCTTTTGTTAAGACTAATGGCCCACTCCTATATGTTATGAAAAATTAAAAATTTGGTGCCAAAATTACCCTAACTGACATTTTCTCATGGTTTATTACACAAATGCAATTGGACAAAGCAAATAATCAAGGATAAGCATAGTTTCAAAGTTCCCGTTTTGTTTTCCTTCCCTACACTTAAACTGAACATTGTCCCCAATGTTCTCCGAAAGTATCAAAGTTATGATAATGGAAGGTAATGAAAACGAAGAAACTAGTACTCCCTTGGTTAGCTCGGTAGGATCCGTGTGTGAAGTAGTGGTTAAATCCTTTCCAAGAAGAATGTGTGCGAAAAGCTCCTTCCAATCTTTTGTTTCTTCTTCTTGATAAATGAAACTGCGCATTTGAAGAAAACAACGAAACCTTCGCAGAAAATCACTGCGGTAATAATATATATAAGACTCTACTAAACTAAGATATAATGCTTGTGGAATGGATGTTTACTGCATTTCGGAAAATTAAGACCGAAAATTCCAAAATTCATAAGTAGCTTTAAAGCGAGAAAAAAAGTAATCTATTGTTTTACTCCTTCCCTCGACAATGTCATGTATCCGTAACGCCGCCGTTATCGACAAAAACCGTACAGGATTTTCTCGGAAAAATTCTAGAAAATTTACATCTTTAGAATCGGAAAAATTCTCGCAAAACATCCATTATGACTCGATACAAGCATTTGACTCTAACAAACACACATATATATCTTTTAATGAATTGCTATTCTCATGTTTACGCTTCTTTGAAAACTGTAATCCTCCCTTAATGTAAAATACCTTTGTATGTAATTAAGACGAGGTTAAAGACAAAATAAAGCATTTTTACAAATTTAAACGTGAGAATAAACAATTAATAAAAGATATACGACACACAAATGAAAAAATGAAAAACAAATACACATGGGTTGCCTCCCTAAAGAGCCTTTCCGAAGTCACGAGCCCGACTCTACCTTTATTTAACGGATAAAGGGGAGGTTTTCCCTACACTTAAGTTTAAATGCGGGTGATAGTAGCAATACACACCCTTAGGGTGGAAATTTGCTACATGAGGAGAGGGTGATGGGTGATTTATATGCTTAAAGGAGTGTGCTCCATTCATTATAACCTTACCTAATTCAATTGGTGTAGCGGGTGAATCAAATCTCTCTCCTAAAAATGGATCATCTTCTATCAACTTCAAAAGATTCTTAGTTGAGGATCCATCTTGACCTAATAAACCCGGTTTAAACCCATAATGTTTCTTGTTATCAACCGTGAATGGGTGATATAAGTGTGTAAGGTCATGGGTTACTCCTATATTAGCTTCCACTCTACATGGCCTAGAGTCTACCACCTTTATCGCAACTACCCATTATTTATTTTGATGGGTAAATTGGGGCCTAATTCAATTCCAAGATTCACATCTAAAGACGGAAAATTGGGTAAGGTTTTGGTTGAGGCTCCGGTTCATCAAAATTAGGAACTTCCTAGGACTAGAGAGGTATGACAACAAGCATCTAAACCTACATTTCTCAGTGGGTTGGCCCAAAGTTTCTATATCAATCGGGTTCCTATAGTCTCTTCTACTTCTTCTCCGTAAGTTATACTGTGTTCCTCAAGTGATGGTAGGGCTTGTGGGTTGGAGTTTCCATTATATCTAGATCTCCAAATGTTCATGTGTTTTAGTATGATCCGACCCAAATACATCCCTAAGCATCTCAAATCCTTTCTTGGCCATTTCAAATTCTTGGTTCGATTCATAAGAATTGTTCTCAAAAACTTGACCACTATGTTCTATTTGCCTAAAGGATTCCTCGCGTGTGTCATATGTTTTGAAATCTATCCCACACATGCAACTAGGTATTTTAGCTTCAACCATCTCACAATCTTGTTTGGGTTTAGGTTCCATGTTCTTAAAAACTAGGTCTTTTTGATCATGATGCCTAAGGTTAGATAAATCATTCTTATCCATTTCCTCAAGTTGTAACAACTAAAGGTTTATGCATAGGAGGCTTTTCTCAAAATTCTAAAGATGGTGCCACTAAAAGGAGTTGATCTTGACAACGATCGTTGAATAGAAGCCACATAAACACAAAATATATCAAATCCATCCAATCTTACACCCTTCTTCTTTTGGATATCTTTAAGATCACTCACAAATTTATCAGAACAATGAAAACGAACCCGACTTCCGAAATTCAATTGTTCCTCATTTGTTAATGATTCAAATGCAACTTCACTTGCCATAGCGACAAATGAAAGGGTTTTATAACACAAACACAAAGAAGGGGGATAGACTACGAGAAATCTAAAAATGAGAAAAAATTTACTTGATAGGAATCAAGAAAAGAAACCTAAACGAGGTGGACTACTAACTAGCTATTCTATTCCGGCAGCCGGCCAAAACTTGATAACGCTTACACGCCGTCGTCGGGTCAAAGGAACTTCCTTTCTGAAAGCAAGTTTTATAACACCCTAGGCAGTGAACCTAATCGCTGTAGTGTAGTATTAGGGTAAGCCACGGGTATTGATATCGTTTCTAGGGGAATAGGAATGCTAGTGAGAAGTTACTACGCTAAGGTTGGGGTTGAGGAAGATTATTTTTTATCTTTTTATGTTATGTAGGAAATGGAAAAGTACCTAATCTCTGGTTTGGATTTGGGGGTTAGTATTGCTACCGATTACTCTACTTATCTAATTATCTAATCTAAGGTGTATGTAGTGTATGTCTAATTATTGTGTGCTCATATGATAGTTTAAAGATATGTTTACTTAGGTTTTACTACTCCTTAATTATCTCCTATTGGTGGTTCAATTGTCACGTCCTTATTCTTAATTGCGTTGTGTGTCTAAAGTTGTAGGGTATGCTATCCTCTAACTCTTTGAAGTTACCAAAGGGTCTCTAAAATACCACTAGGATCATAAACTCTAACTCTGAGGCCTCTTTGGATAGTTTAGCTTACAACCGCTCAAGGTGCTATAACCTAAGGTTCACAAAGATTAATCAAGCATTAAGTACACAAATTAATGACCTATCGTGACATTAGATCATTAACAAATAAAGATAAGAGACAACCAATCAATATTCAATAATTAAGTTTCATATTCCCTAAGCAAACACATAAGTAAATTAGCCTGACATGGAGAACATGCAAGCATACACACAAATAATCAAAGACATAATTGTATTAATGAAGTAAAGCACTTATCTTGATGTAAGATATGGTTTCGAACCTAAAATACTTGTACAAGGCGACCTTGGTTCGGTTTAGGTTTTACTCCAAAGACTACACACTAATACCTCAAAAATTAGGATTCTATATATAAGATTACATATGCAACGACGCCACCTTATGTTTTGTGACGTTGATCGCCGCCATTAGGGTTTCGCCTTGGCCGTTAGACTTGCGAATGCGTCACTTTGTGCCAGGACGCCCTCCTTACTGGCGTTTTCCGATTCAAATCTAGCCGCCCGAAGGCGACGCCTACTTTTTATATCTTGACATCGCCACTTGAAAATAAGAGTTTTGGCTTCGGCCCCGCCACAAAATCCTCCGGCGGCGCCGCGATAAGCCGTGACGCCACCTAGTCATTCAAGTAGTTTGAGTGTCTCATTCTTGACTTTGGCCATTTTCTTCAGATATTCGCCTTTTCGCCCAAATAAGTGCCATTACAGCAATTTACCTTCAAGAGACCTAAAAAGTGAAAAGGAAAGATATTAAGTAATAACGGATACAAAAGTGATCAAATAAGGGCTTAAATGACCCTCAAAAGGTACATTTTAAAACCTTATCACCGCTGCCGCTCCAAGATCTCCACGCCATTCTTCAACATGCTCTAATGCTTATTTTACGTTGGATTTCATTATTAATGAAGTTCTTTAAGTCTTTAAACTTTGTAGATTCTTTGATTAGGCGAGAATCATTCTCACACTTTTGTGTTGCTTTTTAGAGAACTTCCATTATTGATGATGTTGGCATGAGCATGTGAAGAACTGGCACCATCACCTCCTCCATAGCTTCCATAAGAAGAAACATAAGAAAGGTTAGTAATAAGCGGATTCCGACACTTACAAGTTTGAACTTCACCCACGATAGTGTGAAAGCACAACTCTAATTCTCACAAAGGCCGCTCCTGAACGAGTCCCAAGTGAGATAACACCGATGAACCGGCACCTCTACGTTCAGATGAGTCACGAGGTACACCAAGCATCACCACGATCAGACCGTTTGAGACCACTGCGTAATCCACGGGAGTTACGAAGTGACCGTCAGGTCATTTGATGTTGACCCGGCGGATTTTCCATTCAATCACTGAGGATCACAATGTGAACCTCTCATAAATGTTCTCGATAGATTGCTAAGATCTGTGAAGGACTCGATAACTTACCATCGATGTTCTTATTGTTGAAGCGCCAGTGATGAAATGTCAAGTGTACCTTAGAGATCTTTTTATGAATCTCGTGGCTCTAGACTCAATAGCGCTTTTGGTTTTCCGGAGGAGACTAGGGAGAGGGTCTCCTTCTTCACGCCATTAACTCTAAGAGAAACATAGATTACTTAGGGTTCCTGTGAGAATGAAAGCGTGCCTTTTGGAGAGAAACTTGAGTGGCGAAGGTTTAGTGCATGCCACTTTGGGTCCATGACTACTTTTAATCTTCAATAACGGTGTCATCAAGTGACAACCAAGAGTATATGAATTGAACCTGTTCGCCCTAAGTTGAATAATCTGGAGGGCTATATATTTTCACCCTTTTCTTTGCTTTTCTTTTTAATTCTTCAACTCTCTTCTTTCTTCGACATTCTCATTTTCTCCTATTTTATAATCATACCTAAGGACTTCTAATTCTAACTATTGGTAGTGTCCTTGGGTAGATCCCTCTCTACCTGGATCATAGGCCGTTATTCTAACCTTAATCACCTTATAACTCCATTGCCATAAAACCATTTACATGAAACTCTCTTAAAGTGTTTATGAATGAAAAACATTTTGTACCATCAGTAAGAGTTTGATCTTTTCAGAAATACTTCCCTCAACATGTGCTACGAAGTTTTGACATAAATCGACAAATGAGGAAAGAGCGCCAAGACTTTTGAATTGATCGACTCAAGACGACAATTCCTTATGACACGATTACGTTGCATTGTTAAAGAGATACATTGTCAACTTTTAGGTGACAACTAGCTCTAATAACTACCTTGAAGATGTGGACAACCCAGAAAGGTTGTCAAACCCGTCAAAGTTCATGTCTATCAAGAGCTTCTCGAATAGGTACAATTTACTTGGATAAGTCTTGGAAGACAAATCTTTTCAATGTATGACTGCTCGGTTCTCGCAATTCATGGGTTGAATTCTTTTCACACGAGAATTCATGAGCAAAACACAACATATTTCTTATCACGTATTTTTCTACCCTCAAAATGGCATATAAGTGTTATTTTTGAAGAAATGTTGAGAATAAATATGACCATTTTGAGTTTTGTGGGAAGATAACCACTTAGAACAATTTGTGAACAAAGATTTTAGTCAAATACTCCCTCAACAAGTGATATAAGCATTGAGGTTTTGAAAAATCATAAGGGGAAGTACTTGTTCTTTTGAGCAAAACCATGAAAAGTGAAAGGTTTGATAGGTTTTACTCAAAAGTAAGAAGCTTTCGCTCCTTTTGAAAGGATTGTGGCATCAAGCGCACTACGGGGTCCTTTATTTACTAGAGCTGTTGTTTAATCAGAATGCTGCATGCCATAGACATATAAATCACACATCCAAAATATTAAAAGAAGCAGTTCGGGGGTACCGAAGTCCATCAATGTTTCGGGGAATGCGAATCGGGCGTTGATAGCCGGCGAGAGCAATCTTGGGACGACCACCTACAAAGCTCTCCAGGCCAACTCCATCCCTTGATACAACCTTTCATAAATCATGGTGATGATTCTCTTCACATCCCGTCTTTCCTTAGAATTCCATCACTTTTAGCCCAATTCCTTCATGAATATCCTTCAACCTATAAGCTAATCCAGTCCCTAACCTTCTCTTCAATGTGATCCCCAAACTGTGAAGGTCTCTACACGCCATGCAAGCATACGTAGTGTTTCAATCGAGGTAAACCAACTCAATGGTTGGGTGATGAGTGTATATTGTGAAAGCCGGTTGATGTTGGGAAGATCTATTTGAGGTGGAGTGAATTTGACACCTGCCCGATATGATTCAATCAAAAGTCGGAGATTCTACACGTTCTTTGATGACTATGCGTCTGATGAAGATAAGCAAGGACTTGATGAATTAACGTTGTGTACTTTGAAAAATTGTCTCATGCAACCCTGTACTTTGGCAAGGTACATGTCTTCAATGTCGTTGAGAGACAAATTCTCAAAGTCCGCTTCAGAGAATGCATAATCTCTTTCGTCTTGCCTTTTGACCACAATATTATTGAGAAAAGTGTAGTCCCATTTGGATGAAAGGTCAACATGTTTGATGGCAACGATATTCTTAGTATTGAACACTTCATGTTGAGACTTAACCCGGCAGCTCGTAGTAGATTCGCTTCGTTCGCCAATGGTAATCCCATCATACTCTTCCCACATTGTTGGAGAACAACATGTGGTTAGCTCTTTCCTCGATGGCTATGCAGTTAGAGTATATGGCGGGAGGGAATGGTGTCGGAGATGTAGCGATTTCCTTGAACCATCGCCACCGTAAGAAATTCCAAGTCTTTGTTGAAGAAATCCGGAATGGAATCCTAGGTCGATCCGGTTGGCCAATTGTTGGCGAGGTTTGGACCATTCGTAATATTGAGGATTGTCCCGTTTGGTGAAGTCGATGTTTGTTGTTGAGCCAATCCATGTTATTAGACATGGCTCGTGCTATATTATCAAGGTGATACTCAACTTCTATAGCACTTTCCGAAGGTTGTCTTTGAGAAGTTGAAATGCTTCATTCTTGATACGCTTCAACTCGGATTTCGTCATCTTCTTCACACACGAATTTTTTCTTGTAGTTTTGTTAGGTCACTAGTTTTACAACACAAGCATCAGAGAGAAGAGATAGAGGGGAAGAGATGCGGATGAACATCTACACCACACACACACGTATAAATGAAAAGGGTTAAGTAGAGTGAGTGAAAGAGTAATTGAACAACCAACCTTCAAAACGAAGGTTTACTGGGTATTTATAGGAGGGAAGCTGGGGCAACACTTAGTTCCCTTCCTTTCCTTATCACAGCCTAGGCTGCATGGGCCTTTACATAAGCCTAATAACAAACATAAAGGCCAAAATAAGCTAACTATTATATATGAGTAACTAACACTTGAATAAGTTTTAGGAGTGATTCCAACAATCTCCCCCTCAAGTGTTATTACATATGAGTAACAAACACTCGAGTGTTGGTGATGAAAAGCGGTAAAGGCGTTGATGTAATAGTAGTTGGCGTCTTCGACATTCTTCTTTCTTGTGAGAAGAATTGATTTAAACAATCCTCAGCGTAGAGATAGTTACTTTGAAGTTATGCTTTGGCGTCATCATTAACTTTGTTCTTTGATCATTGTTCTTTGTGGTGAAAGTGATAGTAGGTTGTTATCGCATCAAGTCTCGCCGTGTCGCCATTGCTAGGTGTCTCCACGTCGTTCTTCAACATGCTCACACGCTCCTTTGACTTTTAGAATTCAAGATGATGGAGTTCTTTTTAAGTCTTTAACTTTGTAGATTCTCTGGATACGAAGAATCATTTCAATTGTTGTGTTGCTTTAAGATATAACTTCCATTAGTGATGATGTTGGCGTGAGCATGAGAAGAATCTGCGACAATCATTCCGCCTGAGCTTCCATAAGAAGAAAACATTTAAACTTAGTAATGTTTATTCCAGACTTACAAGTTTGAACTTCGAGAGTGTTGACGGATAGTGTGAAACACAACTCTAATTCTTACAAGGCCGTTCTCAATCGAGTCCCACAAGTGAGATAACACGAGCAAAAATCGGGCACACCTACGATTCGATGAGTCAATGAGGTACACCGAAGCATCACCTCACCATCGTAGACCGTTTGAGACCACTAAAAGCGCCAATCCACGGGGGAGTTGCCGGCGACCTTGTGTCCGTACGTTGATGTTGACTGGCAGAGTTTCCATTCAATCACCGAGGATCACAAATGTGAACCTCTCATAAATGTTCTACAGTTGCTAAGATCATGAAGGACTTCGATATGAACCAATCGATAATCTTATTTGTTGATCATCAAGTGATTAAATGTCAAATGTACCTAAGAGATCTTTTGATGAATCTCGTGGCTCTAGACTCAATAGTGCGTTTTGGTTTTCCCGGCGGAGACTAGGAGAGGTCTCCTTCTTCAATACCAAAGAATCTCTAAGAAAAGCGATAGTTTACGTAGGGTTCCCAGTGAGAATGAAACGCTTACGTTGAGAAACTTGAGTGGATAAGAAGGTTTAGTGCATGCGTCCTTTGGGTCCATGACGACTTTAATCTTCAATACAGGCCACAAGTGACAACCAAAGTAGCATAATGATTGAACCCTAATGTCGCCCTAAGTTGAATAACTGGAGCTTTTTTCACCCTTTCTTTGCATTTTTTAATTCTTCAACTCCTTCTTTCTCCGATTCTCATTTTTCTCCTTTTACAATCATACCTAAGGACTTCTAAATACTAACTATTTGTGATGTCACTGGGTAGATCATATCCGGCCGGATCATATGATTATTCCCAACCTTAGTCACCTTATAACTTCATGACTAACCTGTTGCCATAAAACCAATCGAATCAAGTCTAACCGTAATTTGAAACGAAACACAAATGCAATGAAGATCAGGAATACGCTTGTATTCTGTCGTTAAGTCCCACCTGGAGACTCAAACATGCTGCATCGACGATAGAATGATCACTAATGATAGTGATCGAAAAGATTAGATTGAATATTACACACCGATAAAGGTTTATAAAAAAGCGACTTAAATACAAATTAAGAAGATTAAAAGATAAAAGATATTAAATAAACGCTATCACTATATTTAAAGTGATGAACGTTTAAAATTAAAACTTACGTTTAAATAAAAATGCAAACGCATGAAATAAACGTGAAAATAAAAAAGGAAAATACCTACGGATATAGAAAATACATTTTTACAATCCTAATTATATAAGAAAATTATTAGAAAAAGAAAATTATTTTTAAAACTATTTATATAATTATTATTAAATAAAAACTATTTTAACTATTTAATAATACTCTAAAATAAAAGAAAATATGAAATAAGACTAGAAAAATAAAATTAAGATTTAGAAAAATCTAAAATATGATAAAACTAATTTTAAAACAGAAAATATATTTTTTAGACTTTTTATATATTTATTATTAATTAATTATTATTTAAAACTAATTAAAATGCTAGAAAATACAAATTTAACTAAGAAAAATTTGGAAAAATACTTTTTTAGCTTTTTATATTTATCTAAACCTAAGAAAATTGAAAAATTATTTTTTTGAAGCTTTTCTTAATTATTTGTATTAAATGCTATTTAAAAAGGCTTAAAAACTAATTTAAATTAAGAAAAATAGCAAATGAACTTGGAAAAATCTGAAAATTGCAGGAAAAGTCTAAAATAATATTTAGAAGCTAGGAAAAATGGAAAAACAGGAGCTTATTTGGAGGAATTGGAAACTGATGTGGAAATTGCTTATAAATAAGCACCATGGATAAGCAAATGGAATCCAAAAGCTACCAAACTGAAATAGGAACTCAAATATACTAGAAGTGACTAAATTCAACTAAAATCAACAAGCTTTAAGCACAGAAATGCAAGATTAATAGATTTGATGATTTAAGCTTTTAAAAGCTAAAACAAAGCTCGGTAGCAACTTAAGTACGCAAGCTTAACACAACAAGCTCAAACCGAAAACTATAAATTGCAACCTAAAGTAGACCCGGCCGAGATTGATTGTACCAAAAAGCGACCATGGAAAGCTTTCTTGAGCCCCAGGTACAAACCGCACAAACGAGAAAATCTGAATGCCGAGACAATGGCAGGAACTAGTCCCAAGTTCACAAGCTTGTTTGAAGCTTGTAGAAAATTGACTAAAATCCTCAAAAATGCAGATAAGTAATAGTACCAGATGAAGTTTCTAAAACAACAAATTTCATTGATTCAGCTAAAAATGAACCCAAGAAAATCCCTTCGGTTGGTCAAAACATGATTTTCATATTTGACTTTTTGATGATATTGAAGAACTTTGACTTAGATGAACTTTGATTCCATTTTTACCACTGAGATTGATGTTATGTGATGTAAAAGTATAATCAAAAGCGGTGTTAATGATTTTGAACACAAAATGAGATTTTTGCAAATCTAATTCCACAACATTGGATCGAGAGACGAGATTTAAATGATTTAGACTTTCTGTGATGTCTGCGGACCCAACCTAAGACTCAAATGAGCATATATGAAATAAGTAAACTTAAAGCTACCGGACTTATACAATGAACAAGCCCTACAAATGATTAAACAAAGAAGCATTCAAACACCCTTTACATTACTAATATGCAATAAAACCGGATCAAATCACTTATCCAACTGATATTAATGAACAAACCAAGTATAATTATCTTACTCATATTATTTGAACAAAGTTCAACCGCATTTAACTATAACTTAAGGTAATACAAAGAAACTTGAAATTTCATCTACAAAGGGTCCAAAGTCACATAACTTGCAAACTGTGAACCAAGACCACTAACCCATTATCAACCCAAATGAACCAAATCAAACCATTTCCAATCATGATCAACCATTTGAAACTCCATTTCCACTTTTAATTTTGTTTGACTTTTGTTGACCGTAATTGAAAAAAGGACTTGAAACTTGACTTAAAGCTTATAAAAAGCTATCACTAGCTTATATAAGCTTATACAAACTTAAAAAGAAGCAATATGAAGCTTAAAACTATGAGATGGAAACTTCTATTTTCAATGCAAGAAGCATATAAAGATGAAATGAAATGAAACTTGGAATTAATGTTTAAAACTTGATCAAACTGACAATATAACTTGAGTTTATATACTTAAAACAAAAGATTACAAAATTTTGAAGTAAACTAAGACATTATTATAAAAACCACATAAGAGTAAAATAAAACTAAAACATCACCATTTTGTTCTTCTCTTCCTTCCTTTTATACCCAATGTCTTTCAATCTTCGATTTGATCCCACCATTTCTTAGCCATGGATTTATTTCAAATCATCTCAACCGCTTAAATGGGATTTTGGCTACCAATTTTGGTGTTGACAATTGGGGTTGAGTGTGGTCAAGGGACATTTAATGGTTTGTAGTTTGAAAGGAAGGTGAGGAACAAGATAATATGTTGAAAGCCGAGGCGGTGGTGGTTGAGGGTAGCGTGCAGAAGGCGGAGTGGAAGAAGAAAAGAAGCGGCTCAAGGGGTGTTTGTTTTTGACCGTGTTTAACTGACCGGATATTAATAATAAGTGGGGTCCAAAATGCTTATTCATTGGTGGTGTACCGGGTGCAGCGGTCCAAATCGTTTAAACAAGGACCAATGATGTAAATTCTCGATTTTCAAGGGACCACCATCAAGCAAAGTTTCTCCAAGGACCATGTTGACACACCTCAAAGTATAAGGACCAAATCATTGCCACTTTGCAATTTTCCAAGCCATTTCTCGCCAATTTTCAAACTTGAACTATTTTGCAATTTTCAAACTTTTAATTTTTCACCAAAGACTAAATTTGACAACTTATGATTTTAAAGGACCTTTCGGTGACTTTTACTTTGAAATTAGTGCCGTGTGGACTTTTGACAACTTTGAAACTGGGGACTAAAACTGCATTTTTGTAAATTTGATATGTTTTTCATCCATTTTGATATTTTTGTATTTAAAACACATAAAACATCGATTTGTGATATTTACATCATTTTGATGCATTTTTGTTGCTTTGATGATTTTGCAGCTTTTATTTTAGACAAAAATGATGAGTATTTACACACTCATCAATCCCACACACTGAGATATTGCTAGTCCCTAGCAATGATTTGAGAAAACATAATGGATTTTAAACTCTTTACCAAAAGCCACATTTCCGAGTAGCCAAATGTTTCGGCTCAAGAACCTTGTTAATCGCTGATAACCAAATGATTTTGAGCAAATCATAATCAGAACGATTGATAAGGGCTTTACCGTAAGCCGCACCTTCGACTAGCCAACTCTTTAGATAAATTATCAATATTATCTTTGGTGAGCTGATTACCAATTATGGTTTTTCCACTGCCTTTACCACAAGCCATAATCTTGCGGGCTAGCCAACTCTTCACTTTTTAGGATATGGTGAGTTGAGAACCATACAATTTTGGGCAAATCGCAAGCCATATAAACGGATTTGAGAAATTCAATAAGAGTCATCTCGGATTAGCCAATCCTTTAGTTTATCAAACATAAGATCGATAATCAAATGAGTAAGTGTAAAACACTTTACTCCAAAAAAAAATTTTGGCCAAAAACTGGAATTGATATAATTATATGATAAACCTCATGGAATTTAGAAATGAATATTGCCTCAATATTCAAAGTAAGTACTATACAAAACAAAGAACGGTAAGGGAAATATTACTACCATTATTTAGAAAAGAAGATTTTTTTAACTTGCATATATACAATACATTGCAACCCCACAATAATTCGAAGGCAAAATGAAAAGAAATGAAATACGTAAGGCTAAAACCCATATGGTGTGTGCTAAAGTTTTTGATTGTCGCGTCACTAGCTTGACTTAATTCTCAATTAATTTGTTCACGGGAAGTGTTGAAGAACAATCTCCACCTGGACTTTCATTCAAGATGTGGATAAACATCGAAGCACGCGAAGTTCCACACCGATGAGATATAGAGAGAACCTACTCATAAATAACAAATGAAAATGCCGATAATAGTGTCCTCATTCCCCGAAGGAGAAAAGGGAAAGAGCAACCATCACCATTTGTAAGAATGGAATAAATATGTGCATCACAATGCATGTCCATTCCTTATTAGAAAGAAGCAAATCACCATTTTTGGACATTTTTAAGCCAAATTTGAAGCTTGTGGTGATTGGCAACAAAATTTCCGAGAGAGCCGGAAAACGGTTCTTCAATCAATAGATTTTCAAGAAAAAAGGATGTCTCCTCCAATCAGTAAGTATTGTCACCTCGCTCGGGAATCGGCTCATCACTAAGAAATCATCACCTTCCAAATTTGTCATCTTCATCCGAGCGGTATAGGAATGGAAGAGCCTAAATGGGATAAGAATGAGCTGGATGATCATTATATAGAGATTTCGGCTTCCAAGATCTACCAAATCAAGAGATCATCGCCACTTTCCCGATGAAAGCTGGAGTGGTGTGAAGTGAGTTCACCGGAGAACTCCTCGCTAAGAGGATCGACCGCTGGATGATGCCTCAACATACCGATGTCTCCATAAGATTTACAATCATCATCGCTAAAATCGGAGAAAGTCTCAAAATGATCATTAGGAACACTCACAGGGGAAGGAAATCACACATATAGTCAAGTTCTCACGATTGGGACAAGGCTTCCTCAACACTCAGATTTATTCCATTTCGAATAGTGCGCTAAGCTCATCCCCGATGTTTGAGAGCTGAGCTGGAGTCGGTGTGATAACAATGATCGAGGGAGTTAGAAGCGATCAGCATGGCTATGTTTTATACTTAACATTTGTTCTTTCTCGCTAGTAATTCCACTCATAGTCTTTTTCCTCGACTTTTCACGAAGGAGTCTCAACCGATGAACTTGATGAACCAAGATAAAATTGTAGGATATCAAGGATATCTTTCATCATCGCCATCGGGATGAAACGAATCGAGCTAGATCCGGCCGATTTTTTCTTTGCAGATTCCCAACAGTATTTTTCAAAGGCAACCGGAGAATCTAATTGAAATTTCTTCTACTAACAATTCCATGGATTTCCTCGTGACGTAGCCTAATTCTCCTTAAGTTCTTTTAATAACCCAAGACTCCTTCAAGAGAAGGTCGCCGAGTTTCATGAGGAGTCGCTTGAATCATTTGGTATTGTGGAGGTTGGTCTTGATACGAAGAGTCATAATTGTTACAAGGAAATGGATTCCCCCGCTTGACAATCCCAGCTAGAGTGAGGACTCCTCTGACAATACTCACAACAAGAAAACCGATGCCGGGTCGTGAGTCAAATGTTTGTAGTCATCATAATTATCAGCATCGAACCCGTCAGCAGACAAGCGTTTCCGATCGACACCGAATCGAATGTGAACCATCACGCGACTACAACAAGATAACCGGCCGAACTTCAAAGTGTGGTAGCCGATGGAATAAATCGTATTGTGTTATGGTAGGAATGGGGATGGTTATAC